>OZ007577.1:27129588-27562088 GCA_963931925.1 Onchidella celtica
ACACTGGCATGTGGATTACTGACCTACTATTGACTCCTACTTCATTTTAATGCCTTTGTTATCATCTGTTTACGACTGACACGTAATTCGAAAGAGGCTGCGATCTACGACTTGATTTAAAAACTTTTCATGCACATTTACAAAACTCTTTTCAGATCTGTACAAAACAATTCCTGAGAATTTCACCAATGTATATATGGCCTTTAGCGTCTTTACAGACGGTCTAAGCAGCTAGAATATTCACTTTCACTTTTGACTGACAGCGTCTCTCGTGGCTTATTCTACCAATGTTTGACCCGAGAGTGCGATGGCACTGATTGCAGGTCAGTCTTTTGGGTTCACTTTGGCGAGTGTTTTCATTCCGCCTCTGTCGTTTTGTCAGGTATGTTTCTTTTGCCTTGAAGTCTATTGCGAGCGTGCCACTGCGCAATTTTTGTCTCCATCTGCTTCGATCACTTGCAAGGTTCTCCCATTCATTGGGGTCGATGTTGAATGCTTTCATCGTGACCTTGCAAGTGTCTTTGAATCGCAGATGTGGCCTACCTCTGGGTCGGTTGCCAGTAGCAAGTTCCCCGTAGAGAATTTGTCTGGGGATGCGATCATTTTCCATACGGTGGAGATGTCCAAGCCACCGCAGTCTTTTTTTGCCTAGGAGAGCCTGAGTTGATGGAATGTTGGCTCGGCTCAGAACTTCGATATTTGAGATCCTGTCTTGGCACTTGATCTTGAGAATTTTGCGTAGGCAGCGCAGGTGGAAGGAGTTGAGGGATCTTTCATGTTTGGAGTAGGTGGTCCATGTCTCTGAGCCATACAGCAGGGTGCTTAGGACGCAAGTTTGGTACACGAGTACCTTTGTTTTGATGGTCAGCTTGCTATTGTTCCACACCCTTTTTGAGAGTTTGCCAAAAGCTGTGGCCGCCTTTCCTATTCTGGCATTTATTTCAGTTGTTATGTCTGTGCTACCACTGATGGTTGAGCCTAGGTAGCAGAATTTTCCCACTTGCTCCAGAGGAGAGCCATTCAGCATGATTGGGTTGGGGTTTCTCAAGCCTTGTGTCAAAACTACAGTTTTTGAGACACTGATCTTTAGCATGAATTTGTCACAGGCTTTGGCAAGGCTATTGATGAGAGCCTGGAGCGTGGTTTCATCGTGGGCCACGATTGCAGCATCATCTGCGAAGAGGAGCTCTTGTAACATAATATGCTCTGTACGAGATTTTGCTTTTAGTCTGGCAACATTAAAAATGGAGCCGTCCACTCTGGTGTTAATAAGTACTCCACCTGAACATTGACCAAAGGCATTCTTGAGTAGGGCTGCAAAATATATACCAAATAAGGTAGGAGCAAGAACACATCCCTGCTTCACACCGCTGTTTACAGCAAATGAATTGGATGTGCAGCCCTCAAAGTTGACACATGCCCTCATGTCAGTGTGGAAGGATGCAATAAGTTTTAGCAATGTTGGTGGACAGCCTATGGATTTAAGGACTGCATACAGGCCAGATCGGCTTACGGTGTCGAAAGCCTTTGTTAGGTCCACAAAGCATGTTATAAGCGGCCTGTTTTGTTCTTTACATTTTTCTTGGATTTGCCGAAGTGCAAATATCATGTCAATAGTTGATCGTTTGCTTCGAAAGCCACATTGTGTTTCTGGTAAGACTTTTTCCGCCAGTTGTTGAAGGCGGCAGAGGATGACGCGAGCAAAAGCCTTTCCAGTAATGCTGAGGAGGGATATGCCTCGATAGTTGTTGCAGTCGCCTTTGTCTCCTTTGTTCTTGTAAAGTGTGACAATTTTGGCGTCTCTCATATCATGTGGTATCACGCCTTCTTTCCAACACTGCAGTAACAGATTATACAGGTGTGGTAATAGTGGGCCTTTTAGGTCTTTTAATACCTCTGCAGGAATGTTGTCACTTCCTGTGGCTTTTCCAGCAGACAGGTGGTCGATTGCATTGGAAAGCTCGACTAAGGAAGGTTCAGCGTCAAGTTCGGCCATTATTGGCAGTTTTTGGAGGTGTTCCTCAAAATCTGGTGGAATATTTTTCTCAGTTGAATACAACAGAGAGTAATGCTCTACCCACCTATTCAGTTGTTCATTTTTATCTGTGATGGGTTCACCATTTACAGACTTAAGTGGGGCGCTTTTGGTGATGATTGGCCCAAGAGCTACTTTCATCTGACTAAAGGCGGTTTTCATATCTCCCTTTTCATTTGCCTCTTGTATGCTGTTACACAAGTCTGTCCAGTATTTGTTGGCGCAACGTCTTACCTCCAGCTGAAGTTTAGCTTTTGCATTTTTCAAACAAGTTTTTGTACTCTGATTGCAATTTTTGTTATACTCATTGAAAGCAGATTTCTTTTGCTCAATGAGAGGTAGGAGAATTTCGCTCTTCTGGGCTACCCAGTCGTTGTTTGAAACTTTATGCTGTCCAAAAGACTTGATGGCACAGTCATGAATTTTTGAACTGAGAGTGTTCCAAGTTTCATCTACCGAGTCACATTGGGTGACATTATCCATGCTTTCAGCAAATAACTTTTCAAATGACTTTCTATTTGATTCATCTCTGATTGCTGTTACATTGATCTTAGGGATTGAAGGGGCTTTGGATCTGTATATTTTCTTGGCCGAAATTTTGATTTTGCTGACTACCAGTGCATGGTCGGTGTCACAGTCAGCACTGTGGAGGGAACGAGTTATTTTTATACAGCCCAAACTCTTCCTCCTTGAGAGAATAAGATCTAATTGATGCCAATGGCCAGACCTGGGATGGCGCCATGATGTTCTTTGGCATCTCTTAAGGTCAAAGTACGTGTTTGTAACACATAATGAGTTTACGGAGCATAGCTCCAGAAGGCGCTGCCCGTTTTCGTTGATGTTGCCAATGCCGAAGTGCCCAATGCACTTTGGCCATGCGGAGTGATCTGCTCCCACTCGAGCGTTAAAGTCACCCAGAATTAGCAGGCCTTCGGTGAGCGGGATGTTGTGGAGAGTCCTCTGCAATGCCTCGTAGAAAATGTCTTTGGTTTCGTCAGAGGAGGTAAGTGTTGGGGCATAGACACAGATAATGTTGGTAAAACCAGACCGGGTGTTCAGTCTGAGTGTCATGATGCGTTCTGACACTCCAATTGGAGTTGCGATCGAATTGATAAGGGAGTTTTTTACGGCGAAGCCCACGCCGTGGATTCTCGGCTGTTCGCTGCTAAGGCCCTGCCAGAAGAAGGTGTAGTTTTCTTCTTTGACTGACCCGGAGTCGGGAAGTCGAGTTTCTTGAAGGGCAGCGATGTCGATGTTTAGTAGCTGAAGTTCTCGATCAATAATTTGGGATTTCCTGATGGAGTCAATATTAGTGAGATCTTGCTGTTGCAAGCCTGGGCGCATTGTTCTGACGTTCCAGGTACCAAGTTTTAGTATTTTTCTGTTTTTGCCAGGTGCACACTTTACGTCAGCTTTTTGACTTTTGGTCTAGCTCCAACCACCTTATGAAGCAGGCTGACGTGGCGGAACAACACCCAACTGCCTGGGGGCTGCCCAGGTTACGGCGGGCGGTAGTTGATCAATGCAGCTGAAAAGCCGCTCCCACCGACAGAGGGGACCCCTGGCGCTCATCCGTACGCCAAATGGATTGAGCTTATCACCGGTAACTGCCACCTCCCGTGTTGTGCCCATCCGTAACGGATGGCTGGAGTGTCCTCTCCAAATCGGAAATGGGTGGGCTTATAGAGGAGAGACAGACGCTTGCCAAGCCCGAGCAAACGCCTCCTCGTTTTGCTGCCTTGCCTGGGCTATTTTTAAGAGATGGTGCTTTGCCCAGAGGCACCACCCCTCTCTCTGCCATTCTAGTTAAACCCAAGGGAGAGACCAGGTCAATACATTTGGAACTAGTCCGGCTGCAGGAGATGCTGGAAGCCAGTTTGATGCAGTTCTCCCTGACAACCACCTTCGGGTCTCCACTCCTGATTTTCTGTCTGGGTTTACTCCCATAGCCTTTGCTATCATAGCAACACACAAGGCAGTGTGGTATTTGTATTCAGGGTTACCTTCCCCTAGTCTTCCTCTCTCCCGAGATGACCCACAAGACAGTGGGGGTGACAGTAGCAGGCTGTATTGTGTACTGTCATACAATAGCAGAAAACTCTGGCCTGACATGCTCACCAATGTAATAATATCTATATGGAACAAGTTAATTCTATCTGTGAACTTTAGATTGATGAAGTTCTGAGTACCAAACATAAAATAGTACCCAAATAGACCGTGAAAGGTGCAGAAGCCCGTGATCGTGCTGACGTATTGTGCCGTAAAACTCAAACTTTAATCCAAACTCAAACCTTGATAAATGTTGTCCATGTCTGGTCTAGGTCTACAATCTTGGTGACATAAATGAAATACACTAATTGTAATTCACAGGCAAATAGGGTTAATAATAATAATAAGTCTATGCAGAGGCGTATAGAATTTGTCGGTTAGTCGGCTGAGACGGGTTGATTTACCCGAAATATATCACAGATAAAACCCACGAAGTCACAATTTCACTTCACGTCATGTATGCCTGTCACTGAGTTTATTGAGTTGTGATTATATTATTATGTCTGTGTTACTGTATCGATGCGTAAAATGTGTGTATTAAGTAGGTGTCAATGAATGGAGATCATTAGAAAGTCTTGTTCTCTCGATTTGCATCTTTCTCTCTCTATTTCTTTCTCTCTCCCTCTCTCTTTCACTCTCTCTCTCTACCTCTCTCTATCCCAAAGCAAATTGTAACGCAGCTTGTCCGGTGCAGTTTACACCTCACAACAATTCACAACTCACAACTATTGAGGGAGGAAATAATATTTTTAAAAAGGAGGAAAACGATTTTTGGCACGAAATTTCATGGAATAAATCTGTGTTTTCGTGTCTACGGAAACCGAAACGGCAATGGTAATGGCAGAAATCCATCAGGTAATAAAAAGAAAAAGTATTTTCAGGCGTACAGAAATGCTGTTTCCTTACACATGAAAACATGCTTTCTATTTCACCTCGAAAAGTTTTTGACGTTTCCGCTTCCGGACACATGAAAACACAGCTTAACTCGGCACAGGTTTCACAAGACAGAGACCCGAATATTTTATTTCCAGTATACATGATATTGGCATAATATAAGACGTATCATATTTCAGTCTGAAAAAAAAAATGCAATGGACAAGAAATTTACTTGTTAGTATCACAATGTCAGAAATATCAAGGAACATTGCCTTCCTTGGGCGTAGGAGCCAATGGGGCAAAGAGCACCCCCCCCCCCTCCCGCAACCAAAGTCGGGCGAAACACTGAAAAATTCGGTTCCAAAGCAAGAAGAGAAAAAGAAAATTGACGAACAAAAGAAAAAAAAGGTGCATGCACGACGAATCGACACCGTTCCATAAAACTGTAGTAATCGGTTTTGGCTACTTTTCAGGGGGAAAAAAAAATTATTTTAGCACAGCTGGTCTAGATCTAGTTACGATGAATTTTTGAAAGTTTGCTATTCGATTATTTTTCGGTTTAGGAGGCTATTATAACCGAGATTATTCGATGCGGCTTTGAATGAGGTTGGATATATAAAAAACTCGATTTTTCGAATTTTTGAGGTACCGGTACCGCAGTCTTAAAGAACAGTGACGAAATGAACACTGATGTTACATTTCTGGGGAAATCAACCCCTCTGCCCCTCTCCTCCCGTAACCAAAGACTTCCTGTAGGCCTATGGTGCCTCTTACCATATAATAATTCAGCCAGAAACACGTGATTTCTTCCTCATCCCTCTCTCCTCCCGAGTAAAGAGATCAAAAACGCTAATCTTGGCAGTACGTGAAGTGGAAACCGATAAGCGGTGAGTCGTGAGTCGCAGTAGGGCTAGGTGTAAGGCGAAAGTTGGCAAAAATAAAGCAACAATTTATTTGCAGAGCCCTACGGATGTGGACAAACAGACATAGGAAGATGTTACAAACAAGACACGAATGTAAAAAATTACCAAATGAGGTCCAGCATTATAGAGTGAGAGACTTTTTTTTTTTTTGCCAAATTTCGCCGATACGTGAAGTGCCAGCAGTTATGGGTTTGTTGCACTTTCGTGTTTGTCCACCGATCTGTGGCATGCACAAGATTTATGGCACAGTGACAGATGGGGTTTACACTGGAGTCTTAACCTCACATTTGCTGTCGGCAGCGAGGTCTTGTCCGAGTCCCTTGGCTTTATATAGCAGTGTGGTGACACTTACTCTTGTAATGTCCCTCTTCAATATGTTCATCCTCCTGACACTCATATACTTCAAGGTATTTCGAATTTGGGGTGGGGTGGGGTGGGGGGGGGGGGACATGAGTAAAAAGGGCGGGGTCTGCCCTTCCAAATTTGGGCAAAGCAAAAAAAATTCAATCGGTGTTTTTGTTGGTAATAAGATAAGAATTAACTTTATAATCCATCAAAAACAACAGACGGTAGCAAATAAAGCAACAGGATAAGTATCATCTCCTGAACAGAGAGGATCAAGTGATATTGTTCAGACTAAGAACCGGTCACAGTAGGTTCCACCACCATAATTATGTTCAATTATGGTAGGGTCACTGGCTGGGTAGTGTAGTGACCGAAATTCTGGTGGTGGGTTTAGCAGTATTGATAAAGACAAATTATGTTCCTTCTCCTTAATTTAACTAGAATTTCCTCGCCTTCGTCCATGAACCAAGTGCAACTGCTTTTAGCGCCGTTTTACACCCCCACCCCTCTACACCCCATGCACACACTTTTCGTGGATATCTCACAATTTGGTGACGTTTCCAGCGCATTCTACGTCATACTATCTCTTTGTCTGTCATCATTCCCCCCTTCTCCCCTCACCTCGATTTTCCCCCCATTTTTCTCCCTCATCCTGACTCCTCGTGTTCTGACAAGCTTTAGCTGAGATCCCGACAGCGTCCAAGACGTGATTCATGGCTGACTCTTCGGCGGACAGTCACGAATCTGGAGCAGACAACCCCTAGTGATTGATGAGATTTATCTCTGTATTCGTCTCCCCTTAGCCTGTGTAGCTCAACGCTAACGTCACTTTTGCACTGAACGAATGGCGGTCAGCTCAGACTTACGTCAACGTCTTCGACGTCAGTAACAGAGTATAATCATGAGAGTTCTGACACTTTGCTGTATATTTCAGCGGCTCTCAACCTTTTAGAACCTGTACCCCCTTTAGTGGATTTATCCACAGCGCTATAGGTGGAATGTGCATGACGTCACAGAGTGTTTTTGTTTTGTTCTTCCGCCAAACAAGATGGCCGGTGGATCAGCTGATGAGTGTGACTTCGAGATATGTCTAAGCGGTTGAAATGCCTGCTGGTTGCATTGTAGCTGATTGTTATATCAGGGGTGGAAAGGACGGATCCAAGCTGGTCAGATTCCCTACCATCCGTGTAAACAAGGGAAAGGAAGTGAAAGAATTGAACGAACGTTTCCCATGTGCACGTATACACGTGCTATTGTTTATTGTAGCGAACTACTTTCAGCTCGCCTCCGACTGGTTCGCGGCGCCTTAAGTGCTCGCAGTGCAAATATGGGCATTCTACCTATTTTTACGGAAAAAGGCGTATGAGAAAGTAAAACACTCTTTGTCTCTGTATACTTGTCCACAGCATCCGCTCCTCATTGTTATAGAGGCAAAGAGAGCTTTTCGTAAGTCATTTTCCGTGAAAATAGAGGAGCGGATGCTGTGAACAAACCAGTTAAACTCACATCGCATGGCTTTACTTTTCCTCTGTCACCGTTTGGAATGTTTTGTCATAAAGTACATAACGAGTATAGTTGTTCCGTGGTTTCTCCTCCTGGTGAGGTCTGAAATCTGAAATCTTTGTGTGAATGTAGATTTTAGTGATACTTTAATGTATTGTAAATTTACTAGTGATAGAGGTGGGGGAAATATTGGGGGGGGGGGGTTGAAGAATGATGATTGTTGCTGGCATTTCATCAATCAAGTTACGTTTTATTGTATATTATTATAAGTAAATGTGTGCATTGTCATGGGCAGCGAGGAGCAGAGAGAGTGAATCACCTAGCGCGTTTTTTTTTTCTTCTCAAAGTCTTCTTTGCGTGATTCTTGTGAATATTTTGAAATCTGACCTCGATTAAGAACCACTGTAATAGATTATCCCTCTGTTCATTCTACCTTAATGTTCTACGTAAAAGTAAAAGCGGGCGTAGGAACATGGTATGTACTAACAAATCATGTTTCTGATACTTTGCATTCCACGAAGCCTAATTTATTGTCGGTGCAAAAATAACATTTACATACGTTTACATGTCACTGGCGGGCAAGTCGCGTAAATTGTCCTGTCCTCTCAGCGTTAAAGAATGTTTTCTTTCCTGTCCAGCTCGCCATGAGCTTAGTCTCGTTCAGAATTCTGAGTCACATCGGGTGCCAAGCATAACGAGACTTTGGTTCTTATTTGTTCCAACTTCACTTTTTTGCACAACTGAGAAATTCGACGTTAAATGTTTACAGTCTTAGTATTACGATAAAGAGTTAGAATAAATAGGAACTGTGAAACAGCTTGATAAGTTCCACAACGCTTTTTTTTAAAAACAGTTTTAGTGTCAAAGTGTGCACTTGTGTTTGAAGTTCCAGCCGTACACTATTTCAAAAATATTAACTTAAGTGACCAAATTTGTATTTAAAACAAGTAACACATTTCAAGTAAAGCAGTTTGTGTTTCCCCTCCTATAAAATTAGATTCTTCTCGATTGTATGGTTTAATAAGGCCAGCGAAACCAAGAAGTGCCCTTAATACATCAAAGGTACGATACTATTGTAACCTAACAGGCTGCGTCACAATTTGCTCTGAGATAGAGAGAGAGAGTGAGCGAGACAGGGAGAGAGAAAGAAGCAGTGTAGTGCTCTGTGATTGACAGGTTTCTTCTGTAACGCGCATAGAGCATTTTAAAAATGGATAAGCGCTATATAAAATAATAATAATAATAACAATGTCGGTAATGGATTGGACTGTACTTAAAATGATAAATTGGTGAGACCTCAGTGAACAACCACTGACTGCAGACACTGTCTCGTGAACCTGGGACGATCAGACGTTTACCAACTTTTACAAGACCTCCCCCCCCCCCCCCTAATTCTTTTCTTGTTCATTCCATCAAATTCCACATAATAGCAACTCTGCTGGTTATAGGCCCATGGCGAAGAAAAATTACTTTGTAAAAGCATGACGATGTATGGGTTTAAACACGAGGGCCGAAAATATAAGTTTTGTGGCCCCGAAGCTCATTTAGAAAGCTTTACAGTGCTGCAGTATCTGAGGACAGATCGGAGAACCTTCTCTTTGCCGCCTCAGCTGTGCAAAAAGTGGAGTTAGAACAAATAAAAACTCAGGTCACAATTTGCTGCTTTGCGAACACAAGTGCCGTTTCATGACAGAGCTGGTGGTTTGCGTCAATGTGTCCATGTAAGGTCACATTTTAACCAAGTCCACGATTTAAGTGCGCCCGCTCAGGAATAAGTAATGACCACAATGCTGTACCGGTATCCGTTTGTTACACTAACTTTGTCAGTGCAGTGGGTGTAGGAAAGCTGGTTTTTCTTACTGACAGTGCAACAGTACTTGGTTAGTGCAATGGGGCTAGGAAACTCACTCTTTTTTACCACTACTTACCCACGACTACCTGTCGTTAACGTGACTTTACGACAAGATAATGAATCGGCCAAGTAATTGTACTCCCCACGAAGGTCGTGAGAAGCACGAAAGAAATCTTTCAGCTGTGAAGCAAGCAGCACACAGTTGGTTTATCGTTCATCCTCTTTCAGGCATCGTTTTTATCGTTAGAAAATATCGCCACCACAGTTCTTGTTTGTGCAAACTCCACTTTTTGCACAGCTGAGAAATTCGACGTTAAACATTTGCGGTTTTAGTATTATGATAAGGAGACAGAATAAATCGGAACTGTGAAATAGCTTGAAAAGTGCCACAGCACATTTAAGTGTGCATTTGTTATACATCTTCTACGTACTAAACGATCTCCAGTTTTCAGAAAATGGAGATAGAACAAACAAGAACTGAACCTGCATTTTTCGAGGTTAAACGACGAAAAAATGAGGTTTCCCATTTAATGAACCATGGATAAATATGGAACCATGAATAATTACCATCCATAGCAAACAATATGACCTGCCCCTTTCATTGGCAATAAGTTCACTTTTTCATCTTTGAAAAGTGATCGGTGAACTATGAACGATGAACCATCCGTTAACCCCCTGCCACAGAATGAAGGATAACTGACACGAACTACATTCGTGACTTACGGATTACATTTTGTGACTTACGATTTACAAAATGAACTGTGAAAGAAACTGATTATTCTTCCATAGAAACAAAATTTATTACTTTCACAACCTGCACGAAATCTGTCTTTCCTAAAAAAAAAATGACGCTGTCCTTATATATCTGACAGATGGAGGTTTTATCTGTATTTTAGCCATCTAAATGTCCCCCCGTGAAGGACAGTTGTTCATATAGCTTCATAAACAATGAAAAACGATAAATTTTGTGATTTATCTAGTCTCTAAAGATGAAATGTTGAAAAACGCATGCGGAAGAGAAAACCCGTATGATTAGGCTGGTTACGTATGTCGTTTTGCTTCAGGTAGAGTGAGATATGGACTGTGGCGTTAAGTGGGACACCGCACATCCATTCAATGAAAGTTCAGATCTGAGGCAAAACCGTCGGGAGCCAAACTCGACTCAGCTCGCAGCTGCGTCTGGATTTATTTTTTTTTTTTAGTTTATTCAGCACAATCAGATTTCTTCGTGTAGTTAGTGTACCGACGTAATTAGGTTACTAATATGTGACCGTTTTTCTGGTACTTCCTAGGATTAGGTTTATGGTTAATGCGAAATGGAGGGCAAGGCCAAAGGTGTTGTTTTTTTTTAAGTATTACTGAAGGTTTGAGTTAGGGTCGGGGTTAGGCAGCATGACAACATCGAAAAAGCAAATTCAATTCAATTTATATAGATTAAAACATACTGTCAGACTTCTGCGCCAAAGGTTTCCAAAGTTTTATCTTGAGGTGCAAAACCGTAAGGCTGTGTTTCCATGTGTGCGGAAAAGGCAACTGAAAATGCGACAAATTCACTAAGTTGTAAATAGAAAAGCTGTTTCCAAGTGGACGGAAATGGCGTTTCCGTACACAGTCATGAAAACATTCTTTCTATTTCACTATTTGAAGGGGGTTTGACGTTCGCTTGCCGTTTCCATTTCCGTACACATGAAAACACAGCTTAAAACACCGATCCCCCGAAAATCGAAATCTCCAACCAAATCTGCGAGGCCTGAAGCTGGGCTTTCATGTGTACGGAAACGTAAAAAGGCAACGGAAATGTCGAAAACCCTTCAAGTAGGGAAATAGAAGGAATGTTTTCAAGTGCGACGAAACGCCGTTTCCGTACACATAGAAACACTGTCTTTTTACTTGATTGATATATTAACATTTCCGTTGCCGTTTCCGTTTCTGTACACATGAAAACACAGCTTTACCAAAGGAATATTTAAAGACTGTCGAATTTGGTAATGAAATTACGTCCATATACGAACTGTATGTCACGATTAAGGTTGATGACCTTGTACGCCACGAGTATAGGAGGGGTAAACTTAGTAGGGGAGAAGGGGAGTTTTTAAGTTGTTGACTAGCATGAAAGATTACTATCACGAGGAAGGTCGGTGGCCTTGTGCGCCACGAGTCTAGGGGGGTGAGCTTAGCAGGGGAAAACACGGTTTTTAACATTGTTGACGAGCGTGGATAGATACACACGACTCGCTATAAACTAGTCGCGTGTGCAAAAACCTCGGGAGTATAAGTAGAGAAGAAGCTCGACACAGGTGGTTCCCAAATTATTCGTTCCTAGAGGAAGACGGAGCGAGAAGTGGTCCGGGCGACAGGTGGAAGGTCGTGCCATGGGGACCAGGGGTGTTAAGTATGTGAGGGATCTATGAGGTTCCCCAAGTTATTCATTCCTAAAAGGAAGACGCAGAATTTATCGGTCCGGGCGACAAGTGGAAGGTCGTGCCAGTGGGGACCAGAAGTGTTAGGTGTGTGAGGGGTCCATGATGTTCGCATGTATTTTCCAATAAGAAGAATTTAATCGGTCCGGGCGACAAGTGGAAGGTCGTGCCATGGGGACCAGAAGTTGAGGAGTTCTGATGATAGGATGGGAACCCATCAGAAGCTCGTGATTTGCGATGGCGGGTGTGAACCGTCGATGTGCTGTGTGTGTTTGCAGAAGAAGAGTCTTTGAGGACGGGATGATAACCCCTCAAGGAGCTAGTAATCTACGGTGGCGGGTGTGAACTGTGTGTTCTTATTTGTGTGAAGCCAGGGACGTCTGTTTCCCCTTTTGTCGTCGAAGTTAAAGATCTAGAAAGGATCGTATGAACTCTGGAGAAGTGAAACTGCATCAACGAGGAGGGCAGCTGTTGACAGAGACTATTAAGTATACGTAGTTAAGTTTAGAGACAGAGGGATTAGATCTAGATGTGAACCGGGGAACAGATAATAGCCGTGATCCCCAAGAGTACATTTGAAGTATCTCTGTTTTTGTGATTATGTATGTGATTATCATGAGTTGAATGTTTTGACATAAGTTTTGTCATGCATTTATAATTAAATATCGTTTAATTTAAATCTCACTCCATGTGTCCGTTGATCGCTGGTCTGCTTGCTTGGCTTGTTAGCTGGGTTTGAAAGGTAAATAAGTTAGGTACTCATCACACACGTGGTCGTGACCATCTTCACGCACGTGATCGTGACAAATGTTGATGTTGTTTTTCAATCTGCCTGTACCATCGACGGCGTCGCATGTAGAAAGAGTTTTCGGTCTACAGCCAGCTTGGAAGCCTGTCTCGGCGTGATGCCGTAGGGCATGGGTTGTCAGAGCTTCTTTGCCGCCTCCGGCCCAGGTTTTCCTTGGTCTGCTTCTGGCCCTGTATCCAGAGAATCGCATCTTTATATGCACGATGTGCCAGCTGGGAGATCGGCATTAGCAATTTATGTGCAAATCATTTTACCCCGTGCTGTTCTATCCGCCAATAGACTGGTGTTGTTCCCACAAAAATTTTTCTGTATGAAAAGTGAGTGGTAAAACAAAATACTCAGACAGCGGAAATAATACTTTTTCCCTGCATAAATTTTGCTACCATGTTGGTTGTGGACTTTTTCTAAAGAAGGTGGTGGTAACAAGAGCAGGGTCTGATGACTTGACATGATTAAAGCGAAAACAAACTAACAAACAGAAAAAAAATCATCCCTTAAACCAGTGATTCTCAAACATGGGCGTTCCAGGGGACGACAACGATGAAAAGGACGATGGGGAAGGCGGAGGCTAAAATGAGGAAATGAGCGATTTGACGTCGACGTTCTCAGTTGTGCAAGGAGTGGAGTTGGAACAAATAAGAACTAACGGCTCACAATAACCACCGTCCTTCCGCTCACGTACACATCTCATTCTGAGAGCACCCACCCCTTCCCCGCCCACCCCCTCCGAGTGTACGTTCTTTATATATGAGCCCATACTTTGGTCCCCATCGAGGGGCTGGTCACCTATTCTTCTGACTACGCCCCTACCCCCTCTCCAGAAACTCTTGAAGCCTCGTGCATCTTCGTCACATGACTGACAAGGGAGACAACTCCAAATACAGGGGAGAGAGTCTGCGTGATTTGTACAAATGATGTTGTATTTCTTTTTATGACAGGAAAAAGTCTTGGGGGTAGCAGACGGACAGTGCAGTCGTATTTCATATCGACAGAGAAAAGTGTTGGACAGAACTGCGACAGGCTGGGACAGAAATGACACGCGTAAGACCCTAATTCCCAGAAAGTTTTATGCGTTGGTGCATCAAATCCGGAATTCTTTGATGGTGGCAGAGATGGTAATGCTGGTGATGATGGCATTGATGGTTTGATGGTGGTGGTGGCAATGGTGGTGATGTGATGATTATGGTGGTAATGATGCTTGTGATGGTGGTGGTTATAGTGCCACGGTGACTGTGCTGGTGAAGGCAATGGTTGTAGTGATGGAGATGGTGATGTTGTATGAGTGTCAAAATTATTGTATTTTTATAACACCTCATTATAAAAAAGAATAGTGGCGAGTGTGATTCATTGTGGGGCAACTTTGGCCAATGTGTTTTGCTCAATGCTAAATGTTGTTGTTTTTAAAAATACAGACAGACAAAATGGCAATCTGTCGTATAATTTTGGTTCAGTCTGACTTGGTCTCCTGTCAGGATTTTAGGTCCTTTTGGCGAGTTACAAATCAAATGAAAATAACTACTGAGACGAAACAGTGTCCGATCAGTGTCACCTGAGTGCAGAACTATTTATTTCCGGGTCATGTAAACATAGGTATATCAGTTTGGTTCACATTTGCTCTCAAATTTATAGCTAATTCATTGCGACCTTAGCTCTTGTTGGTTCTTTTTCCATTTTCTGAAAAATTGGAGATCTTTAAATATGTAAAAGAGGTATAGGTAGAATGCGCATATCCACCATCTTGTCTGTCCGGACCCACTTAAGGCGTCGCGAACCAATCAGCGGCGAGTTTTAAAAAAGTTCACTACTGTAAACAATGACACGCGTATATACGCACATGGGAGACGTTCGGTCAATTCTTTCACTTCCTTTCTCTTGTTTACACGGATGGTAGGGAATCTGACCAGCTTGGATACATACTTTCCACCCCTGTCACAACAGTCAACTGCAATGCAATCAGCAGGCATTTTAACCGCTTAGACACATCTCGAAGTTACACTCATCAGCTGATCCACCAGCCATCTTGTTTGGTGGAAGTACAAAACAAAAACCTCTGTGACGTCATGCGCATTCTACCTATAACAAATGCACACTTTGGCTGTTGTTTAAAATGCGTTGTGGCACTTAACAAACTGTTTTACAGTTCCGATTTATTCTGACTCTTCATCATAATAACCAAAGCCGCAAATGTTTAATGTCGAATTTCTCAGTTGTGAAGAAAGTGGAGTTGGAACAAACTAGAACTAAGGTCGCATTTTGCCCCACTGCAAGGAGAACTGGAGCATTCAGACACAGACTGTCCAACGCTTGGAAAAGAATAACACTGGCTTTGTCACGAAATATAATGCAAGTGTTTTTGCACATAACTACAGGTAGCAACTCTTTTTTGCCAAATATTCGATGAACTCTTTAATGGAATTTCATTTTGTCTACTGATTAAAAAGGAATAGATTTGGGTGGGGGTAAAATAATAATTCAATAATAATAACAATTCAAGTGCCTATTTTATAAAGCTAAAATGTATTAAAAATAAGGAATATATTTCAAGTGAAACAGTTTCTTTAAATTTCTTGTAAAATTAGATCCTTCGCACCTGTGCAATTTATTTTTGGGGCCTGCCATATGCTAAATAGTAAACAGAATTTAAAAACGTCCATAAAATTTTGATGGGTTCATCCATCTGTCACCAAAAAATGCCCTTCAGAATAAAACAAAGAGTTTTGTGAAATTAATGTTATTTTCGTTTTATGGACATTTTGTCTTTTTATTTTGGACATTAATTATCTTTAATTTTCTAAGACATTTCTCCTACTCTGACAACTTATAGAACTGACTCTTTGATCTGAAACGGATCAAATGTTTGGGATTTGTCATTTCTGACAAGGATATTTAGTGTTTATGAGATGCAAGTTCCTGGGTGTGGTTGATTTGTTGTTGTTGTTATTTATTAACGAGGTGACACGTCAAAATACGAGGAATTTTTCAAAATGGCCCTCGATTCACGTTTTCGTGTGTACGGAAATGGAAGCGTCAAAACTCATCAAGTATTAAAGAGAAGGAGGGTTTCCTCACACAAGAAAACGTTCTTTCTATTTCACTATTTGAAGGGTTTTTAACGCTTCCTTTTGCTGTTTCCGTTTCCGTACACAGGAAACCCCAGCTTATGGCTGTTGGGGTAAGGAGTGAAGTCTGTTTTGTCTCAGTCCGGGAGGCATCACTCTCCACCAGCTGACTGAAGATAGTCTTGGCGCCCTCAAACAAGTGAGACAAACTCGTTTCAGTTTCACCAGTGCGCGAAGCCCGTTTTAACTTCATATTCCTTATCTCTCACGAACACCGAGGCAAAACAGATCTGAGTCAGTGGGTCATCAGTCTTAAGTCTTTGTGTGCGATGAACTGTTCCACGTTTGCCGATACGGGAAGAAAATAGTGGAGGGGGGATGAATGAAGTCTAACTACAGCAACCTCTGTTAACGACTTTCTTTCTTCCCGAAACAGACCAGCCTAGCATTCTTGTTCACCGATACATCGGTGATAGACACAATAAATGTGACTAGCGGAAGAACCGATAGATCGGTGATTGGCACACAAAAAGTTAAACACGGCATGGATACTTGACAGTGGCACGGGTTATTCTCTGGTCCAACAGCCTGAATGCGTGGGTTTTTGGGGGCTATTTTTTATGATAACGTTTATTATCGATGCAGTGGTTGCTATTGTTGTTGTTTTCGCTGTCGTCGATTCTGGATTTTTGTTGTTGTGGCTGCAGCAGTGGCGTATCAAAGATATTGAACACGCCTTGGACGTCACTAAGTCTTGAAAAGGAGGGGGAGGGGTGCGCCACTGAGAGTTTTGGATTCAAGTCAGACAGTCTTCCTGCGGGTGGTTGACAGACGCTTCTGGTAGGGTTTCTTTCTGTCTCTCATATCATGCTGTTATATTCTGACCAGCGTCTTGCTTCTTCCTAGCACAATGGGACTGTTATCGGGTCGACGTGCTTTCTCAAAACTCACACTCAAAACTCACACTCCAAACTCACACTCCAAACTCACACTCAAAACTCACACTCAAAACTCACACTCAAAACTCACACTCAAAACTCACACTCAAAACTCACACTCCAAACTCACACTCGAAACTCACACTCCAAACTGTCACTCAAAACTCACACTCAAAACTCACACTCAATGAAAAATTAATTTTTTTTGCACATAGGAGGAAGGTGGAGTTTATAATTTTTCCGGGTTGTGCCAAAATTTTTAAATCAAAAGATTAACTAACGACGAACTTGCCTTATATAGAGATAAATTTATCTCAAAGATGGGTGTCAGATGGGACAGTGGCAGTACTAGTTTCAGTGCTTTCCATAGGCGGCATTTTCTGTGGATAGGCTATGTGTTGCGGTTGTTCTTATATCAACGTGGCTACCACAGCGCGACCCTAGGTCTTGTTTATTCCAACTCCACGGGTTCACAGCTGAGAAATTCGAGTTAAACTTTTGCGGTTTTAATATTACGATCAGGAGTTGGAATAAATCGGAACTGTGAAACAGCTTTGATAAGTACCACAACACATTGTAAAGAAGTGTCAGAGTGTGCTTTTATAACACCACTTCTACATGCCAAATGATCTCCAGCTTTTCAGAGAATGGTGATAGAACATACAGGGACGGAGTTCGAGGCAGCATCACTCCTCTACTATTCCTCCCGCCTCTGACGTCATCTATCTATCCTCTGCCGGAAACTTTAACCAGTATTTCTCTTCTTCCACACACACCCCTCTCCTCCCGCACCCCCAACCTCCTCACCCTCACTCCCTCCTCCTCCAAGCGTGGCCCACGTCATGAAGACAGCGAGTTGACAACGTGGTACCTATATATAACTGTTAAATAAGCTTGGGATGACTTGATCACGTTCACCCGTCAATCACAGTGATCTTCCCCTTACCATGATGCTCCGGCTGTTATGCCAAAGAATTGGAAGAACCATCTAAAGAAAAGAAAAACAAAAAAAAAAAATTAACAAGATAAAATAAACTAAAATAACATAAACTATGTGGGCCATGTGCCTGAAGCTGGGTTTTCATCATGTACGGAAACGGAAACGGCAGAGTAAACGTCAAAAATCCGTCAAGTAGTAAAACGTGTTTCTATGTGTACGGTAACAACGGCTTTTCTGTACACATGCAAATATTCTTTCTACTTCACTATTTGAAGCGTTTTTGACGTTTCCGTTGCCTTCCCCGTTTCCGGATACATGAAAACCCAGCTTAAGGAGGTTTCATACCTAGCCCGGGACGTCACAACCAAATGCTGCAAGCAAAATATACACCTTGGGAAAGCACCTGGGTTAGGGGTAGGCTTAAGATTACTTTTGGCCCGTTGACCACAATAACCTTTTCGCTGATGTAATGGCCGCTGTAAGAGGAAAAAAAGACCTCAAGGAAAAAAACATTGAGTGTGTACTTTTCCTCGGAAGTAAACACTGCCTCTGTGGTATTTTCCCAGGAACATTACAATGCGGCCAGGAAAGAAAATAATACTCCCGTTATTGAGGTAATAAGAGTGAATGAGGCCTCATATTGATGAGTACGCCCGGTCGACATTAAACTTTTTTAGCATTCTGGTTTCAAATTCAAATGTATGAACTTTTCTTTTTAAAAATCCTTGAAATTTTGAATTGTACAATATAGGATTTTTAAATTTTTCTTTTTTTTATCTTATTTACATCTTAAGCACCGGGTATAGTTGGAGTGACAGAACAAGACTTATATATTCACATAAATGGGACAGCCAAAAAGATACTTAAACTCGCCACAGTGGAGGATGAGGCTCGGTGTCTGTCATTTTTGCCCTCCGTAAGTCCCCATCAACAAGACATTATAGATGAATGTGTATTTTACCAAGGTTCATTGCTATGTTACTTCATATAATATACCTGTTATTGAGTTATGATTTGTTTATGTAATGATGCGTTCGATGCATGTACCTTGTATGTGCCCTCAAATGTTCTGTGAACGTGAATGTCCCGCATGAGATAATAAAGTGATCCTTGTCCTATCTTCTCGTATCTCATCATATACATGTCAATCGTGAACTTGTACTGAAGTTGTCTTTATTCTTCATGAATACAAGGTGTTTGGAGAGATTAGGACGTCACGCCCAGTTTTGACTTGTGACGTCCGTCTGGCAAATGTCTGACGAATGCATGGTTCCGTACCTGTTGGTAATGAGGGAGAGGCCGCTGACCCTGTCGTGGTTTATGTCATTAAGTGGTCAAATATGACTGTAATTAAAACAGTTTTGACAGCTAGAGTGAGACAGTACTGGTCGCTTGTTTGAAGGACAGATTTGTCGAACTGGCGGTGATTTATGTTCTGTTTTCTTACACATTTGCGTCTTTTACTAAAATGTCCTCTACTTAATGCTGCTTGACTCTTTTCTTCTTCTGACTTACAAAAATGACGAAATAGCGTTTAGGATCCTTCTGAAAATCAGTATTACAAGAAACAAAGATATTGCACTTCATAAAGTGTGAATGTACAAGTAACTTAAATGAGCATTTGAATAAATAAGAACAGAAGTGACATTAAGGCTGAAAAATGTCCATGATTTTTCAGCTGTCGTTTAGTTGCTGAAAATATGTTTTTTCGGCATTTGTCAGACAGCTGTGGTATTTTGCATAGTAAGTTCTAGCTGAACAGTGATCACAGTTCAGTGTCTTGTCTATTCGGCTTTGTAATCAGACTGCTGTGTCCAATAACTGTTTTCTTCATATACAAAAGCAAAGTGAACGCGGCATCATCAATTTATGAGTTTGGCTTAAACTTACAAATCCACAAGTTACCCTGTCGTGCATTTTTTAAATTCTTTATCCTGCCATTCTGAGATATGAAATGATAGTTACGTGGTAATTTTAACCCTCTATTCCCCATGTATCACCAGTTATACACAAAATTTTATCACACGGCTGCAGGTTCCACAAGAACTCATGGTGAGAAAACTTATTTTTAGTAATTTCTACAAGATCCGCTAAATCAACCAAATGATCAAGCCCCTGAGAACAAATTCTCACAAAATCAGAGTGTTCCCACGAGCAGAAATGGGAGCGGGGCCTAAACGGTTAGAACCATGGTCACTGCATATCTAGACGAACTGACAGTCATATACAGTCTAAAATCTTAGTGGCTTTTCTCCAGCGCTTATAGATCATGGGTTAATCATGCTGCTATTTCCGGAAACAGAGAAGCCAGAACGGGGTGTTAACCCCGTCATTACAAGTACCAATTATACAGTTTTTGGTGTCGCCTCTTTCACGTGGAGATATGTCACAATGTGACATTTTATGACTTATCAATACGCCCTTCACACCTTTTCTGGTTGGCTAGAGAGACAGGTTGGCAGTGGGTGATGCATGGAGAAATGGTAAGAATATTGAATGACAACTAGACATTGAGAATTGGCCATCACTATAAGTGCATAATTCTAACATCAGTCACGTCGTAGACATTATGCTTGGTCCTTGTCACACTTTGGAGATCTGATCATATATTCAGTGCAGTCTTGTTCCTCCCATTGTCATAATAATTGACTGAATTTTTTTTTCTTTTTCTGCGTATTCGACCACACCTGCATGTAAGCTAGATCAGATAGTAAAGACATGGGCATGTGTGTTAAGCTATATGGAATATGCTAATAATCAACTCCTCTCGCTGAACTCTCCAGACCAGTGCCACCCCCCCCCCTCCAAAAATGGGCTCCATGCAACCCCAAGGTCCCATGAACCTTGTCCCAGGGCTCCACAAATTGCCACACCACATAAGCCGTTTCAGAGAAGCCAAGAAATCAGGAGCTTTCGGAACTGCTCCTTGACATTCTTGAAGCAAGGTGCTGATACACAGTTTGCGAGCGTTTGCATTCGTGTCAAAGTTTCATGCAGTGGCGTGTTACTTGTCACTGGTTTCATATTCCTATCGACTCTACAATGAGCCGGTGTCTCGCATGTGTGCGCATCTCCTTCCATTCTCCAGAGTAAAGCACACCTAGCCTAAATGAAGAGTGTTTTCCCAAGAGTTATGGCACCATTTCCGATAGTCATCCAAAATTAGTGTAAGATGCGGTGTAAGTGTTCATAGTAAGTTTTAATTGAACACTTACACCACGTAGATAAAGACAGGACATAGAAAGTTTGAACTGGACACTTACACCGCATCTTACCCTAATTTTGAATGACTATCTGAAAGGGGCCACAACTCGTGCAAAATTTGACGTACCCAGTTTTGGAAAAACATTCTTCAATTGTGTTTTGTCCCCAGGTTGGTCGAAAAAGGGACGTTATTGAAAAGGTTCCGATGCCCCAAGAGTTTTGGAAACGCTGCACCAGGCATCCATACTAAGAGTTCCCTTTCTTACAATTGTGACAGGCCTGATTTCTTCTTTGGTCTGCACATACTTGTATCTACGTAAATGTGTACCGAAAACAGTTTACTCGCATTTCTCATTGCTGTTTACAACAGCTGCTACACAGAAACGCCCAGGCATTCCGTCAAGGACGGTGAACAACGCCGAAAACGAATGTTTATGACATCATGACAGATTAGTCTTCACAGATTTACACATGACCAGGAATTGATATGAACAAACGAAACAAGGATAAGTCGTAAATAAACAGAGAGACATACATACACACATGATGTGTACAATCAGGTGTCAGTTCTAAGCCAGTCGTTTTATTGGTTTGTTTCGCTTGGTGACTTTGACAGCAAAGCATCCACCCACTACACGGCGGTTCAGCATGCGCACTAACCTCTTGCAAAGGTTTGCTATAATCCAAACTCAAGAACTGAAACTCCTAGAGACTGGAACATACGAGGGTAGATCTTACAAAACCGGGCTAAAGGTGAAATTTATATACCTCGTTAAAAAAATCAAAATAAAATATTTTTACGACAATTTCAAGCAAAATATTTTTAAGGAACACAGAACAATGGCTCATCGTGCATGTAATAAGCGTCTCTAATTCCATAGAAAAATGTTTCCCCCTTTGGAGGAGTTTTCGCAGGAATTTGGTTTTTCACCTTAAGCCTGATTTCTCCAGATCAAAATCCGAAGGTGGTACAAATTCTGTGACGTGAATTTCAACAAACTAAACGGTTTCTTTCCATTGGTATGGCAGAAATTGTGTTCTCTACCCTTTCTGTTAAACCTCTAAAGCTCTACCGCAGTGACCAAGAAAAGATAGACTGTGATATTGCTGTCAGTGTTATTAAATAATATTACTACTGTCTCTAGGCGCCAGACATTTGTATAGTTATCAAAGTCAATTACATTATATTTAAATATCATATTTTTGTTTGTAAATAATTCACCCTCCCCCCCCCCCCCCCCAAAAGAGAAACAATGTGCGGTTGGAGACTTTTGTAAAAATCGTGCATAAATTCGTTTCACTTGACTCTACAGAGATTATTGCTACTTAAAATAGCGATGGCGCGTTCCGTGACGGTCGACAGTTCAATAATGTTATTTGGGTGATGAAAATAGAATGTATTGTTTGTTTAGGCAGCTAACCAAGAAGGCTGCGACCTTTCTTCACTTGGCGTTGTCTAGGTATATTTTAACTCATTCAGGGACCTTGGAAATAGACGGATCAGGATCTTATCTCCATAACTTCCTCAATTCTTCACATTTTTGCCAGATCGTACCTCATTCAGAAAACCCCCGGGAGACAAGTTCCTTACATTTGTACCAAAACACTACGTTATCGTCATAAATATTAAAAAAGAAAATCCGTCCAGGGGGATTGGTACAGATATCACCTATGCCGAAACGCTTCCGGCTACAGTGAACCGTGTGAAAAGTTCAGAGTTAGAACATGGAGTCTCGATTAATGAAGCCAAAGTACAGGTATGACCAATGGCGGATCCACCATGAAACTAATGAAGCTTAACTCTTTGTGTGCTAAAAGCCGATGCATCGGTTCTTCAGCTTGTCAATCATCGATGTATCAGTGCACAAGAATGTTATATTTTGTTTCGGGAAGAAAGAAAGTGGACTTTCTTTTCATGTAATTTTATATTGCTATAGTCTCCATTCATCTCCCGCCGGTCAGCGTTGTTTTTTTGTTGTTGTTTTTTTTGGGGGGGGGGGGGGGAGAGGGAGAAGAGGGGGGGATGGTAGGGATGAATTTTATTTAATTTTGCCCAGGCAGCGGCCTGTTCGGCCTGCTCTTTACGATTTCCAACTGCCAAGGTATCTTTAACGTGCGCAACGTGCACACGGGCCCTCCGAATTTTTTCGTCCTTATCCGAGAAGACTAGGTACTCGATCCTACCCCTCAATGGGATCAGGGACACGAAAATATGAGAAAAATCCCAAACTTCCAACATGCCTGCACCGGCCGGGTTTTGAACCCGGGACCCTTGGCATGAGAGGCGAGCACATGTACCTGTAGCTTCCTATTTTTCTGTTACATTCTGTCTATCGTCTTGGTTCTTCCTGGCACAATATGTCCGTTTCGGGTTGGCATACTTTCTCCGAACTCAAACTCTAACTCCCTTTATTGAGAGTTTAACAAAAAAAAAGTAGGATTATTTTGATCATTACTATTATTTTGATGTGTGTTTAGGTCTTGATTTTAGAAGGTTCTCTGCCATTGGCATTTCTCGTTTTTCTTTTGCTTGTTCTTGTTGCTGTGTGTTTTTGTGATAGGGATTAGTTTTTTAGACTTTTCCACGGGCATTATTTCTTACGCGAGGCTTTGCAATATCTATACAACTTTTTCTTTTCGACTATTTTTTTTACTTTGCTTTAAGGGGGGGGGGGGAGGAGGGGGGGGGTGGGTCCTGAAATCGAAATTAGGCTTCAAAATATCGATATCGCGATTTTGTACTTTTCGGTTAGTTTATCCATTTAGGAATGCTATTTTACCAACCAAATGTCAATTTTGAATGTTTATAACCTTGAAATATGCCTTTTTAGTGAGGTGGGGGGGGGGGGGTCAAGAAAAAGGCACAAAAATCATGCCATTGGGCCAAAAAATTATCCCTAAATAACATCTTAGTGTCACTATCAAAACCCCTACTCCTCCGTACACATCTGTCATAAGCCTTTGGTAGTTTGGAAATCATTGTTGAGGCCCAGCACACCAGTAATGATGACTTTAGCCATGTGTAACACGTTTCAATAACATTTTTATTGAAAAAAACTTTCAAATGCGATTTTCTCGAAACTGCACTTTTGATCAGTGATTTGTGAACTAGTTTTTTATTTATTGACAAATTTTAATTTTTTTTTTTTTTTAGTTGAATTTTTTTGTGATAGAAAATAAGAAAAAATGGAATTCTGCTACATACCATTTTCAAAAATTCATAACGAAAGATCTGTCAGAGATATCAAAATTCCCTTCTGTATGAAGTTTTTAATTGGATTGAATAAGACATAAGTGAAGTTTCAAATAAATCCAGTAAAATTTGGCGAAGCCTATCTATATTGAATTTGGTAATTTTTGGGGACTCAAAATCCAAGATGGCGACATTTCCATGGCAACCATATGACAAACAAATTTTTTTACATTTTATTTCTGCTAATTCAGACATCCTGAATTCAATTATAATAGTTAAAATTGTCTATTTCTCATAATAACAAAAATCACCTTCAGATCCGCACCCCCCTCCCCCCCCCCCCCCAAAGCCTTGCTGCAACCTCACAGTTTCTCTGTGGGTTTTCTGCGGTTTTTATATTTGGTCAAAAGCATAGAGCAGTGACGATATCGCATTTTTTTTAAAAAGGTCCAGTTACGACAGTTTACCGTGCGACTCTCAATGTATGCCACATTTATCACAGTTCCACGTGGGACAAAATCTTGATTAGCGTAACTCAGTTGATCCCAGTGGATTATCATTCTGTCTTTAACAGTCTGATGAATTATGGTACATGCCTCCTGTCTTGTCCTTCGCACGGCGTATGAACTGTGTATAACTCACATTTGCAATGTTATTGTTGGACGCACTTGCGTAATCATGATAAACCCTACGGCATGATAAATAAGGTTTTGAGTATTCGCGTAACTTATTCTGCAAATACACATGCTGTTAAAAAACTGTTCCGTTCGTTATTGTAGGACGCACTTATGTAATCATCGTAAACCCCACAGCGTCATAAATAAAGTTTACAGCATTCGCGCAACTTATTCTGACGTGCTGTTAAAAAATTGTTCCGTTCGTTATGGTAGGACGCACTTACGCAATCATCGTAAACCCTGAGCGGGTTCTGCAAGAAGTGGACAGAACTGAGATGATAATTGGCACTAATTCAATAGAAATTTCAAAAAAAGTAAAAAACCTAGGGGTTTACATTGATTCAAATCTTTCTATGTCATCTCAGGTTAGTCACCTCATTCGTATTCTGTACATGGAAATCTGGAAAATTGGTAAAATCAGACATCTTATTTCAACTGAAACTGCGGCTGTTTTAGTAAATTCTTTTGTACTTTCAAAGCTTGACTATTGCAACTCCCTTTTGGCTGGAATTTCACAAAAAAATATTAGAAAACTCCAAATTGCTCAAAACAATGCAGCGAGACTTGTTTTGAAGAAAAAGAAAAGAGATTCAGCACTGCCACTTCTGCAGAGTTTGCACTGGCTGCCAGTCGAGAAAAGAATAATGTACAAATTGTCATCCATTTGTCACAAATGTGTCAATAATACTGCTCCATCGTACCTAGTTGATTTAACTGATTACTATGTTCTATCTCGTCAACTAAGATCATCATCTGACACTACAAAATTGAAAGTACCTAAAATGAATCTGTCCACTGTAGGAGAAAAGTCCTTTTCATTTCTTGGCCCTACCATCTGGAACACTCTTCCAAAGACAACCAGGGAAATTAATGACATTGGTTCTTTCAAACGCCATCTGAAGACCCATTTCTTTCAGACAAACTAGGCTAGGTGTTTTTCGGCAGCAACAATAGTAAATATTTTTGAATTTCTTTTGTGTATGCGTGTGTGTGTGTGTGTGTAAGAGTTTGTTAAAGCGCCCAGAGCTTGTCATCGACGGGGTTGGGCGCTATATAAATGCAATATATTATTATTATTATTATTACATCATCATCAATCATGTTTAGCGTATTAGCGTAACTTACTCCGCAAATACGCATGCTGTTAAGAGAAAACAAACAACAACAAAAAACTAATGACCCACAGATATTCTTTTCGTGATTGTAGGACTCACTTACGTAATCACCATAAACCCTACATCGTTATTATAAGGTATGGCGTATTCGCGTAACTTAGTCCTCAAATACGCACTAGTAATCGATAGATATTCCGTTCGATTTCCCCGAATCTCTGTGGGGTAACAGAAGTTCGGTTTGTCGGTAACATGTGTGTTCAATGCACTTGTAACCAGACCAGTGTTTCTCAGGGTGGGGGTCATGCCCACCGGTGGGGCGTGGCAGTACTTTGGTGGGACGTGGGACTTCAGAATGGAGTTAGGGATTTTTCATAGAGATCTTAATTTCATAGTGTATTTTAACTTAACTGTTTAGATAAACTGTTGTAGCAGGCAGCAGGGAGCGGAGAGAGTGAATGACCGTGCGTGTTGTCTGTTTGTTTGTTTGTTTTTAATGTTTTCAAAGATTGTTTGCATGATCCTTCTGTGTATTTTGAATTGGCCGTCAGGTCTACAATTATAAACTAAACTTGAACTTGAACCTGAACTTGTTTAGGTCATGTTGGCGGTTTCCTTGTTTAGCTCGGATCAAAACGTGGAACTTTTAAAACTTTTTCCTGTCTACACTGCAAACCAACTTTGTCCGATCATGGTCGGATGTTCATGCAAAATCCCTACACAAAATAATAATCGACCCATTTGACAGAGAATTATGAACCGACTGGTCAAGGAAAATCATGCCTGTGTCAAAACTGTGCCTAAGACAATAATTCTTAATAAGCAGGTGAAGATGACACTTGTTGAAACCGTGGCTTAACAGAATGATGTATTTCTGAGTCGACCCCAACGGCTGACTGGGGGAATAAAAAAGAGAGAGGGAGATCATGTTAATAAAAAAAAAAATATATGATTCTTTCGGAAACACCAGATAAAACAACAAAAAACAAGAAAGGAGGCCAAATGTCGCTGACAGGTGATAATATTTAAGAAAAAAAAAAGAGGAGGAGGAAAGAGAGAGTAAGAGAGAGAGGCAGGCAGGCCGACGGAAAAACAGGCAGACAAGCAGACAGGTGGGCAGAAAGATACAGAGAAGGAGAGACAGACAAACAGAAAGGGAGGAGAGAAAAAAGAAAGAAGAGGCCAAGTCACGGAGGGGAGATTAATCACCTGTCACGTCGCCGCATGCAAGATTTTCTGCTTGTTCCCCCTTGGTTGACCACTGACTCCACCAATCTTCCTCTCTACTGACAGTAAATCGTGTTGGTAGCAGGAAATGACGTGTGGGCGGGACCCCGAATCTGCACTGTTATTTATAAAACTTATCTACGTACTATTGCAGCCTACTGTCTTTGACTTCCACAATCCGGTCACTTTTCGACAGGGACCTGGGGTCTATATAAATACGAAAGAACCTACCTGGTCGCCCATAGGTTAGCTGGAGTCACCCCCAAGAAAAGTCACTGGCCATCATCTGTTGATATTTTTTTTTCATCTGCATCTCCTTTCCAAGTTGGAATAAAATCGTTTAATTTATTAACTCTTCACAATGGCATTCACAAGAACCTTGTCACAAGTAAGTTGTACTTTATTTTATTTTAAATATCTGGAGCTTTGTGCATAATTATTTGTCATCATTAATTGTGTTCACAGTTTCACGACCTTAGTTCATGTGTGTACCAACTCCACTTTCTGATCAACTGAGAAACTCTTTAAACGTTTGCGGCTTTGGTATTAAGACAAGGAGTTAGAATAAATCGGCACTTTGAAAACAGCTTGATAAGTGCCACAGCGCATTTCAAACAAGCGTTGAAACGTACATTAATTGTTATACCTTTCCCACATATTAAAAGATCTCCAGTTTTTCAGAAATTTGAGACAGCACAAACAAGAACTGAGGTGGCGATTTTGATTAAATTCAGTGTGTAATTCTAAGCGGAGCAAATGTTCCACTGAAGATAGCTTACACTCCATGGAAAAGAAATAAGTGGCAAAGTGAAATTACCACTCAGATTTTGTGTAAACCGCAGGGTTCTTTATCAAAATTCAACTGACATGAAGTATAATAATTATGTCTTTGCTATAGCATGGAAAGTGGCCTGGTAGTCACTATCCCGTTTCAACAAAGTCCTAGATCATTCTGGAGCAACAGAATAATACACATTAAAGCAAACAGAAAGATGCAGAAGATCGTTTTTGCCCTCCAGTGGCACAATTTCCATGTAAACCCAAGTTTACAGTTACCCAAGTTTACAAGTAGGAGTTGTTACCATGGATTGTGGCCCCTTCGTCTTTCCAGATTTAAATTTGCATGTTGTTTGCAACTGCAAGATTTTAAATATGAACTGGGGCGGAATTTTCAAATGCCCACAATGCAAAATCAAAATATGGCTAAAAGATTATATGTAGCGAAAACCTTGTTTAAGAAATAATACAGCAAGGATACAATCAAAGGCAAAGGAAAAGGAAAGACAAATCAAGCTTTCGGTATTTTTATCTTCATCAGGAAAAAAAATGCAACAATATAGAAAACTAAACAAACAATAAAATCACGGAATGTTTAGCAAGTGCGTGTACATAACGTCTGCGAGTCCTATAGTTGGATCTCGGAGCGCAGCATGCACGTTGAGGTATGATGGCATGAAGTGTCATAAATATTATTTCTTACGCAAGCTTTGTTACATACAACGTTTTCTTTTTGTCACAGTTTGGTGTAGGTTCAGAGTAGCTTGTCTGTTGTGTAGTATTCCGATTTGCGTTCAGCTGCAACAACATTTGGAAGGGTCTTAATACTGCTCTAACCTGGACTATCATAGATATCAGTGCTAATTGTCCGTGATTCCGGCTACGGACATGATTAATTTTTTGTGCCGCTTACATTTTTTTAAAATGATGATTGGGTGTCAAAATCTTAATATCTGAGTACATGTCCGTATTCTGTCCTTATTCTGCGGTGTCGGAAATGATATAGATAATATAGATAAGATAAGATAAGAATCACTTTATTATCCTATGGGGGAAATTCTTTTGCACAGAGCATTTAAGAGCACATACATGGCACACGTATCTTACTCATCATTACTTAAACATGTATCACAACTCAATAAACTCGATAACAGACATACATGGAGTGACATGATAAGGAACCTTAGTAAGATATGGCACACATCTAGCTAAAGTGTTCTGTTGGTGCGGACTACGAAGAGCAAAAACCTTCTTCTGTATCTTTCTCTGTTTGCTTTGAGTCTATTGTGCTATTCTATTGCTCCCGAAAGATCTAGAACTTTGATGAAACGGGATGGTGACTGCCATGCTATAGAAAAGACTTGCGTATGCAAAGACATGATTATTATACTAATGTCAGTTGAATTTTGAACAATTCGTCAACATAATATTACGTTACCAAGAAAACAAGTGCAAAAATAGAAGTTGAGATAACATTACACGTGGCACGTAAATGTTAAAGGAGTTGTTTTCCTTTCAAATCGTTTTGGTTTCCAACTCGGACCATTTAAAGCGCTGTTCCTTGTGCTCCGTCATGATTAAGCGGGAATCTAAAACCTATTTTTGTTCTTATCGGGCTTCGTCCGTCCAGTGCAGGATGTAACCTACCGCCAATGATCTCCACTCTTCTCGGTTTCCCTTTCCGTCTTGTCCATGCCTGTCCACCTGACTGCACAATACCATCTCTCCGTCGTCTCCTGGGGCGTCCTCGTGATCTCTTTCTTCTCTAGACCTCCATTCAGTGTAACGCCATGTCCACCTGTCATCTTCCATTCTTCCGAAATGGCCAGCTCATTTCCATTTTTGACACAGTATAAATTTCACAATGTCTGTAACTACTAACCGGATATTCGCGTTAATAAATTGTCATATTATACTGCTAGCGTGTTCAAGATCATATTCTGTTATAATGGAACCATCTGTACCTCGGTAATATCGATGCTTTGAGCTTAGCTGTAGTTCTAAGGGGGAGGGTCATACTAATTCCGGAACGTCATAGCCAGTTGCTTCCAGCAAAATTTACACCCACGAAATAGAACTGACTGTGTCTGATTGGGTTTAGTATGAAAGGATCTTCCCGAAATTACCACGAAAATATAGGAAGTCATGGTGTGCACTTCTGGTCTGCCAGCAGCTGACTGCGCCGTTCGGTGGTTAGTATGATACCGCACTCGGTGGGCCTACATACTTATTATTTGCCTGCTAGGAAATGGCGTATGCTGCCATTAGGCGGGTATAAACACACTTAATCCGATCTGTTTTGCCTCGGTTTTAGTGTGAGATGTAGTCTATGGAGTTGAATAGCATCTGGCACAATAGTAAGATTTAGACAAGTCTGCATCGCTGGTTAAATCACAGGAAGTTCAAATCTGAATAAAAACCGACCGAAAAAAAAACCGAACTCTTGACCTAATACACTGTGGTTCTTAGATTTTGACAACATTGCACATGAGGCAAGTATTGAAATTGTCCAAATGTGCTCTTGTTTTTCAAGTGACGAAATTTCATGAAAAAAAAACCCAGAAAATCTGCAGGGCCGCAGAGAGGCTTGGGGCAAAGGCAAAATATGACAAAAGGGAAAGTTGCATGTTGCAAAGCGTTGCTTAAGAAATATTACAGAAACAATACAACAAAACGCAAAAGGAAAACTGTTATTTGTTCAATTCTCTGTCCGGTTACATTGGTTCTCCTGAAGAAGGTCAACAGAAGGAAAGCTGAGTCTGTCTTCACCTTTCCTTTGCGTTTTATTGTAATCGTTCCTTTATAGTTGATAGGAATAGTATAACAGTTGATGTCCCCCCCCCCCCCATCTTTCTCTCCCTCTCTGACTGTCTGGCTCACGCTCTCTCTCTCTCTCTCTCTCTCTTTCTGACTCTGTCCCTCTCTGTCTCTTTCTGCTCAAACACACGCACACACACACACACACACACACCGTTTCAACAGCTTCAATTTCTTTTTCATCGTTTTCCTCTGTCTTTTCTTTTATTTCTTCTTCTTTCCATTTCACGTCTTCTTCTTTTCCTTCTGCGCCATATTTTAATATATATATTCTATTCTCGCCTTTCTTTCTTTGTATTTTTTCTTTTCCTCTCTCTCTCTCTCTCTCTGTCTCTCTATCTCTCTCGCGCTATGCTGTCTCTTACTCGTCTTCTTCTCCTAGTGTATTCGCTATTCCTGCTGTGGCTGCTATTACTTCCTTTCTTTCCACTATTTACGGCATTGGTGAAATTTTTAACGATGTGTCACTGAAGACAGAACGTGTCACAATGACGAATGATCAAAGTGTTGTTCTCTGATCTTGTTCTAGTTTGTTCTTGTTTTTTTAATTTTGTTGTTAAATTTGCTGCTGCAGCTGTTATTAGGACCCACGTACCCGAACAACATTCTAGCTACAGCCATTCTGGCTGTCAAAAGACATCACACGGGACTATTTCTTCACCTCGTCCCATGTACATCTGTTATGGTGTTGTATGACACTGTCATAGATCAGAACACCACTTCAAAAGAATCAGCTTTTACCTTCGTAGTAACAAGACAGGTAGCGGGCGCGCCCAGCCCTTTCACAACACAGGCTCCTCTGTTATCCTTCAGAGACAGAGTAATCTAACTGTCACGAGCGACACGGCTTTGGATGAGTCGGACGTGACCGTGACAAGAAAGTCCTTGAAAGTCCTAAATTAATTCAGAGTGTTGTGGACTTTTATCTTGGGGACATGGATAGCCCACACGTTGGAAAGGTGTGTGAGTGTTTGCGATGCATTCAACAAGATTATTGTACATACAATGTGCGTAAACGAAATGCAACTGACATCATGCTGAAATATGTCATTCGTGACCATCATCCAGCGTTCTCATTCCCTGAGATGCATATTACAACAGTTCTAGAAAGGCCCTTTCAGAATGACACTGGCAATAATTCTAGTAAGGCTCAATCAGAATGAGATCCCTCTTCATAATTCTAGTAAGGCTCAATCAGAATGAGATCCCTCTTCATAATTCTAGTAAGGCTCAATCAGAATGAGATCCCTCTTCATAATTCTAGTAAGGCTCAGTCAGAATGAGATCCCTCTTCATAATTCTAGTAAGGCTCAATCAGAATGAGATCCCTCTTCATAATTCTAGTAAGGCTCAATCAGAATTAGATCCCTTGCAATAATTCTAATGACAGCCAGTCAAACTGAGATCTCTTCCAATAATTCTAATGATGACCAATCAAAATGGGATCTCTTGCAATAATTCCAATGACGTCCAATCAAAACGATATCCATTGCAATCATTCTAATAAGATCCAGCAGGAACGAGATCTCTTGCAATAAATCTGGTCAGATCCAATCAAAAAGACATCTCTTGAAATGGTTCGATTAGGGATCAATAAGAATAATATCTCTTGCATTAATTCTAGTAAGGCCAGTGGGAATGATATCTATTGCAATAGTTTCAATCAGGCCCCTTTCCATTTTGATCTCCATTCTAACAGTACTCGTGCTCCTTAAATCTGGGCACCCCTGATCTCTAATCCCTGAACCGTTCCCCATGCCCACGCCCCCAACAAGTCGATATTGACAAGAATATTGTAAATATGACATGTGGCGCCTTAGTTCATGTTTGTTCTATTCCTACCTCCATTTTATATACAGAAACAACTGGAGATAGTTGAGTATGTAGAAGAGGTATAACAAATGCACACTCTGGAACTTGTTTAAAATGCATTGTGGCACTTATCTAGCTGTTTCACAGTGCCTGTTTAGTCTGACTCCTTATCACAATACAAAGGCCGCAAAGGTTTAACGTCGAATTTCTCAATTGTGCAAAAAGTGTAGTTGGAACAACAAGAACTAAAGTTGCGGTGTGCATATATCACAAAGGAATTTGCTGTCACGTTCTTATAGTCAGACGGGTCAAACTTTCTGTTTATTTTGCGCTACACCAACTTTGTTTATACACGTATTTCCTTTCCGTTCTAGTCACTCCCATGATCTCTTGTAAGTGGCATAGGGCATACTTTCTCATACCTGTGTTCAATGTGACGTCTAGTTCATAACAGGTGAGAAGAAGACTTCAACACAAAATTGATCAAATCCATTGAGTAAGGAGTCAACGTTGCATGCATTGCTAATGAGCAAATCTCTTACAGTTTCTTCTTCTCTCTCTCTCTCTCTCTCTTTCTCTGTTTCCCTCTCTTTGTCGGTCTCTGTCTCTCCCTCTCTCTCTCTCTCGCTCTTTCTCTTTCTCTCTGAATCAAGAAGAGAGTACAAACAAGACATTAACTTTTTGCCGCCATTTTTTATTTGGGGGGGGGGGGGTATATTTATTTATATATATATATAATTTTCAAATAGAAAACAACATTCAACAGCAAGTACTAACTTACCTCCCACTTTGATCTCTTTGATAGCCGCCAATAAAACTAATTTTGTGAAAGGAAATTACTCTTTTAATCGTCCTCGTCTCAGATGCAGAAAAAAGTTAAAATTCTGTGAAAAGTCAGAACCTTATTTTACTGTTATTTCAGCAAAATTTCATCACTTATTAATATCAAATTTTATCCAGATGACAGGGGAAAATGCCTAAAACAAGTTGACAAAATATTATTTAAAAAACTAAAACAAAACAACAACAGAAGATCTCTGGGGCCGCAGCAAAGCAAAGACAAAATGTAGCAAAAGAAAAAGCTGTGTATAGTGAAGCCTCTTGTAACAAATAATACAGAAATAGCAACACACAAGTGTGATATTTTATGTTCAAAATCAGATATTTCTGTGTCTAAATTTCGTTTTGTATAATGATATAGGACTTGCGACGCCCAGGGGATGTAATACTGTTTAAGATGTTTGGTGTTTAAATATTGCTTTTGAGAGAAACACTGGCCTAAGCATTTGTGCCTTCCCCCCCCTCCCCCCCCCCTGTTCTTTCTTTTTCCTCCTATCTTTTTCCTCCACTTTCTTTTCTTCGTTCCCCTTCTTCTTCGGGCCCTCCAAAGGGCTGTTGTCGTTATGGCCCTCAAAAGGTTTATTGTTGTTATGACCCTCAAAAGAGTTGCTGTCTTTATGACCCTCAAAAAGGTTGTTGTCTTTACGGCCTTCAAAAGGTTTGTTGTCGTTATGGTCCTGACAAGGGTTGTTGTCGTTATGACCCTCAAAAGGGCTGTTGTCGTTATTGCCCTCAAAAGGGCTGTCTGTTGTCATTGTGGTCCTCAAAAGGGTTGCTGTCGTTATGACCCTCAAAGGGCTATTTTGAGCTGGCAGATAAAAGAACGGTTCATTCAGCGACGACAAGAAGTTCTGAAAGTGGGTTTAGCTGGGGAGAAGATTGTGGGATGATTGTTTCCCAGCCAGCAACCCTAAGTCAAGCCAACGTTGATTTCCGGGTGGGATTAAATGTGGGAGGAGGGTTTCCTACATCAAACTGACGTCGGCACCATGTCGTCACCAGAGGATCTATGTAGCAACGACGTTATTTCCTATGTGCAAAACTTGACGTCAATCCAGCACGTCGGATTCCCGGGTGGGTGCTGGCTGGGTTATATTATACTCCGCCACAGACGCCACAAGTCAGGGGACAGGGTGGCCCAGGGGCAAGGCCTTTCATGTCGAAGGTACCGGGTTCGAATCCCGGCCGGTGCAGGCATGTTGGAAGTTTGGGATTTTTCTCATATTTTCCTGTCCCTGATCCTATGGTTGGTAGGATCGAGCACCTAGTCTTCTCAGACAAGGACGAAAAATTTAGAGGGCCCGTGTGCACGTTGTGCACTTCAAAGATACCTTGGCAGTTGGAAATCGAGAAGAGCAGGTGGAACCGGCCGCTGCCCGGGCAAAAATTTTAGAAAACGAGTCCCTACAACAACAAGAAAAATAGAAACAAGAAAAGTGAGGTGTAAATGCCAAGGGCAGACCACCTCCTAAAATAAAGACCTAATCAAGTCATCGTTCTTGACTTGCTTCAATTTTTCTGGAATCTAAAAAAAAAAAAAAAAATTACAACAAAATTGTTAACGCCATATTATATGCACCATCCATAAACATAAGAATTTTCTCAGCCATATTGCTGAAAATTGAAAAAGTTGACTGCAGATCATTCGGACAAAAAATCTTTCATTTATTAAGCTCCAACAATTTGGAACACTCCATCATTACATTTCCGTGAGTGAGAGACATACGCATCATTTAAGAAAACTCTCAACACTTATCTATACACTCTGTAAAGATCCTGTGTTTCATTCATGACAACAGTTGCACAAAACTGACTAAATGTTTTGTTTTTTTAAAAACATATTTCTGTTTTGTGTGAAATGTAAAACTTTGCAAAGGTCCTTAACATCCCAGGCCGTAGAAAGCTACATAAACACGTGATATTTTTCTTCTTCTTTTTTCTTCTTCCTATTATTATTATTATAAATGCTGTTATTATTATCATTGTCATTATTATTATCTATCTATATCTATGAATATATAATTCACAAATTCTCAACCATTGAACGCAAACGGCTTTTTCATTAGGCCTCCTACAGTAACCAGATTTTGCATGTGAGTTTCAAATACCTTCGAGGATGCGCGGAAGTTTGAATTGTTTTTTTTTTATTGGTTAGTTTTCAATTGTTTTTTTTTTTTTTTGGAGTCTGCTTTGTGTCGTTGACTGCTCTCATCCGATCCCTTTTTTTGTTTTTTTGACACGAAAACATGACCCTTGGCGTGAACACTTCGTGCCGGCAGATGAAAGCTACTCGACATGCTTGTGGCAAAGTTAGAACACAGAAATACCTGCTAGAGACGGTAGAAAGTGACGGGGCGGGGGGTCTGCGCGGAGAGTGGCTTTTATGCTTGTTATTACTATTTTATCATTGGTATTATCATGATTATTATTATTATGATTGTGAAGAAGAATTAGATTAGGCTGTTCTGATCTAAATTTCTTACATGGAATCATTTCTTTCTTGTTTCCTTAGATCTGCATTTTCCTCACAGCGCTCTACAGCGTGGCACATTCACAAGGAAGTAAGTAGGGTATAGGTTTTTGTAATGCTCACATCGGGACATTGTTTCCATTGTTTAACGTTATTGTGGTAGGGTTTTCTTAGACAGACAGACGGATAGATAGATAGACAGACATCCAGACAGACAGACAGACAGATAGATAGACAGATAAACAGACAGATAGATAGACAGACAGACAGATAGATAGATAGACAGACAGACAGATAGATAGATAGACAGACCAGATAGATAGACAGACAGCCAGACAGACAGATAGATAGACAAACAGACAGATAGATAGACAGACATCCAGACAGACAGATAGACAGACAGACAGGGAACATCTTTATCAGATTCTCCAGAGTTCCTTTTAGGCAGATGGAAGTCCAGTGTGACCGACGAATCGTGTAGTTTATATTTCCTTTAGACTTTTTGCTATTTTTGAATGTAAGCGCTTGGCGAAATAATTCTTTCTTATTTGTTTTTCTCATTTTTGGCCATCTTTTAAACTGATAACTTCTGACATATAATATAACACTTGGAGTGGGGAGGGGGAAGAGGACACATGTAACCTGATAACGCATAATGTTTGTTTGTTTGCTTGTTTGTTTGCGTGTGTGTGTTTTATAACCTAAGGCATAAAATACATGATTGTATTTATTTTTTTATATAAGAGTTTTTCTTATCTATGTTGTGTTTTTTTTTTCATATGGGCCACATTTTTACGTGATAATCTCTCCTGTTTTCATTGATTCATGATTATTTCCACAGCTTCCTTAGATCCTAATCTGTTTGCCAATCTGCTGTCTTCAACACCACAAACAGGGCCGACCAGTGGCGGTAAGACATCCGATGGCCTGTGAAGCTGTGTTAGTAGGCCTACATCTGTAACAGACAGACAGACAGAAAGACAGACAGACAGACAGACAGACAGACAGACAGATAGATAGATAGATAGATAGATAGATAGATAGATAGATAGATAGATAGATAGATGGATGGATGGATGGATGGATGGATGGATGGATGGATGGATGGATGGATGGGTGGATGGATAGATAAACAGACAGACATACTAGAAACTGTAGAACTATTTCTTGTACCCTTGCAGGTGCCCCAGACTTGAGTGCAATGTTGACAGGCTCCAACGCAGCTAACCCTATGGCCACCTCTACCAACACAGGCTTTTCTCCATCTACATTCCCCAATAGCATGCCTCCCAACCCAGGTTTCCCCACCATGACAGGACCTATGTCCATGCCTATGAACGCACAGCCACAAGCGCAAGCTTCAACCAGTAAGTAGTTGTCGGATCATTGGTGCAAAGACTGGGTTTCCGTAGCGTATCATGGGTTGCCAGCGTCCGAGCTGCGTGATTTTTTTCCGTACGAGCTTTAGCAAATTCAGGAGCGGGGCAGCAACAGACCTCCAAACACAGGTCATCGGCTATGGGATTTCTCGTCCAATCGAACACTGCCATGGGTGCTGCAATCTCTGGACTGTGCCTGATATGACTCTGAACGTCACCGAAAATCCTTGGGATGTGTTGGAGCTGTCCTGTGTTTTGGGGTGTGTTTGCTGCCCCGCTCCTGAATTTGCTAAAGCTCGGACGGAAAAATATCACGCGCCCGGGGCAAGACACAGATTGAGATACTACCAGAGGCGACACAAGGCAGAAATATGTCATCAAGTTTGACTACCTTGGGCCATTTTTGTTCAGATGGATTGTTCGTACCCGGGCACGCTCACAGCGATATTTAATGTAACATTATTGCAAACGCCAAAAAACGTTTTCCCTTGAATAAATTTCGAAATTCATTCCCATAAAAGAATTTGAACACTAATTACACCTTCCTTGGTCATTCTTTTCGCATTAGAACAACAGGACTAGCGTATCAGAAGAACAGTCATACTAATCACAAACACAGCACCGAAAGTAAAAATGTTCGTGTCAGCCAGATGTTACCAATCTGGTTCTTCGACCTTATTCCGATGTGGGTCTAGATCTACAATACACTCGGTGATAATACAAACAAATTAATAAATATATCTACAACAATATAAATTATGGCATCTCCTATTCACCTTAATAATGAATCCTAGTTTGCAAATATCGGGGGCGTAAGATCGTCACTGAATCATTGAATGAGTCAAGTGAAGTTGCATCTCATTCAAAATGGCGGTGCATATACTTCCTGTAGTCACGAAAATTGGGCTTATTTCCCTTCTGGCAGTTCTCTATTTCTGTGGGGCAAGGCAAGTATTGCGCACCTTGATCTGAGTCCCTTCCACGTCCAGTACTGAACCCCTTACCCCCTAAGCACACTTATTGTACTGGGAAAAAATTAAAATAAAATGCATTTAATGCTAATATAAACAAAATTATTCAAATTCGTCACGTTTTAATAAATTAAGCCAATTTTTCAAGAACAGTATTGAAACCTCTGCTCTCTCAATTGACAGTATTGCCAGGTTACTCAAGTCTTTCTTGGCTCATTGTAGATCTCTGGCACTTTTGATTAATTTAAGTTTTTAGACACTTCTTTCACAACTGGCAGTTGAAACAGTGACACTTTTGAAATTTTGCACCCCTAAGAATTTTGAGCCCGGTGCAACCGCATCTGTGGTCCAGCGCACGCTACGCCACTGCTGGGTTTATCTCCAAGATCGAGACAGAGAGTGTTCAAAAACACACAGTACTCTACAGTAATCTCTCCAGTGACTTCAAAGATTATTTTCCCTGTGCCTCAGAAAGAGGACGTAAACCGATTTAAATTCTCAGACATGAATTTTTTTATTATTTTTTTTAATTTGGCCGAAGAATACTATTTTTGTTTTACATCGCTGGCCCTTTCTCGAAACTGAACAAGTGTTATCTGCAAAACTGAAGATGACTTTCCTTTTTTTGCCAAATATTATCATGGAAGGAAATATTATGGTTTTTTTTCTCTTTTTGTTTTTTGTTGTGTTGATTAACAGAGAAATCCCATATTTCCAAATGAATAAATAAACATGTATAGCATAAAATAACTAAAAGTACACTTAAAATAAGAAAACAGTTGTTTTCCTGCACCTGTAAATTAAGGTTCTTCGCAATTACGTGGTTTCTTGAAAGGGCCAGAGATATTGTGTAAGTTCTGATAGATTTATAATATATCTTTGAGATTAATTAGCCCACTCTTCAGCAGCAGTAATAGTATCGTATCAGACAGCAAGCATGTAAAATACAGTCTATCACTTTTAAACATTTATGTACTTTGTCTTGTACCAACAGATCCAATGCAAAGTTTGATGCCCTACTTGTAAGTTTTTTGTTGTGGCTTTTAATTTTATCAATCAACCAATCAATCAATCAATCAATCAATCAATCAATCATCTATCTATCTATCTATCTATCTATCTATCTATCTATCTATCTATCTATCTATCTATCTATCTATCTATCTATCCATCCATCTATCTATCTATCTATCTATCTATCTATCTATCTATCTATCTATCTATCTATCTATCTATCTATCTATCTATCTATTTATCTATCTATCCATCTATCTATCTATCCATCCATCCATCAATCCATCCATCATCCATCCACCTATCTATCTATCTATCTATCTATCTATCTATCTATCTATCTATCTATCTATCTATCTATCTATCTATCTATCTATCTATCTATCTATCTATCTATCTATCTATTTTTTTCTTTATCAATTAAATGATTGATTTTTTTTTTTTACTTATTTATTTATTTATTTATTTATTTGTTTGTTTATTTATCTGTGTATTTATTTATAGATTGAGTGATCTCTTGCTTTGCTTGATTGATTTACTGATTTGATCAATTCCACAGTTTGTTTCGAGGCAGTGACTTTGGTCAGATGATGGCTATGGCTTCTATGTTTAACCGTGGGGGTAGCAGCAGTGGCGGCGGCGGCTTGTTGAGCAATCCTTTTATGTTGTTCTCGTTCATGAACAACATGTAATGTTCATTTTTTTTTTCTGTTATAACATATTATAAATATACATAAATGTGCAGCTTCATCCTATGGTCAGGACTTGTATTTGGTTCTTGTCTGAGTGGGGGAAAAAATAAAGGAAGAAGAGGAAGAAAACGTGTGAAAAAAATGTCAATAAAATATTATGAAGATTCTGTTACCAAAAACATAATATTTCTCTGTACTGTATGGCTGTGAAGTGATGTTTGATGTGAACTGTCAACGACGTTATTGATAAAGATGATGATGATGATGGTGATGGTGGCGATGAGGGTTTGTTATTGTTTCGTTTCCCTCGTTTTTCCTGAGGAGATGGGAGAAATTTCAGTTCCCTCTGCCTGTCTGTCAGTCTGTCTGACTACCTGGTTTCTCTTTCTCTCCCTCTCTCTTTCTCTACCCCCTCTCTGTCTGTCTGTCTGTCTGTCTGTCTCCCTCTTCCCCTCGATATGTTTGTCTGTCTGTCCGTCTCTTTCTCTCTCAAAATACAATCTCCAATGCACATTGGTTTGCTATGCACTCTGTTAAGTTTCAGTCAGGGAAAAGTGCACTGAACTGTGTTGGTTTCAGTCCTGGACACAAAGCTCTCTAGATAGACTAGAGTGGGAAGTAGGTCAAGTCACTCGAAAGCCTATGGTGCCTCGAGGCGAGACAAAAGGACGGCAAGGTTTCAACAAAAAAAGTTAGAAAAATAGTGCACACTACTTGTTGTGTACTATTAGTTTCAGCTGTAATTAATGGTTGCTTGTGCAGTCCCTTCCCCTGCCTCTTTTGTCTGCAATGGCGCAGAGCTAGACGACCACGCGAATTGCCGCCATCTTTTAGTGAAAGGAAGAGAGGCAGCGCAATGGAGTATCCTCTCTTGTCTACTGTATAGGCCCATTGCGGATATCGGCCATTTTAGTTGTAAGGACCGACGCATAACCATGGCGATGGTAGCACTGAATTGATTCGTTAGCTGACTTGCACTGCGAGCACTTCAGGCGTCGCGAACCAATCGGCGGCGAGCTAAAAAATAAAGTTCACTGGAATAAACAATGACACGTGTGTGTACGCACATGGGAGACGTTCGGTCAATTCCTTCACTTCCTTTCCCCTGTTTACACGGACGGTAGGGAATCTGACCAGCTTGGATCCATCCTTTCCACCCCTGACATAACAGTCAATTGCAATGCAACCAGCAGGCATTTTCACCGCTTAGACTTGTCTCGAAATTATCTCGTCAGCTGATCTACCCGCCATTTTGGGTGTTGGAAATTCAAAACAAAAACACTCTGTGACGTCATTCGCAATCGGCCTATAGCTCGGTGTGCACTGTCTGTACCATTATTTGTTATCATTAAATGTATCTATCTGTCTGCCTGTATTATAGAGTGCCGTGGTTTACCGGATAAAAAAAAGTCGAGAACACCATAATTCAAAGAAGAAAAATCTTTATTAGAAACTAGATTCGAAAGAAACAATTCTACAGTGTGACTCTTATCACAGTAACCTTCACTCTTTATCACAGATAATCTGGTATCTTGAAAATAAAAAGATAACAGCATGATATGACTATACAGTACTAAGGTTATGATACAACCAAGATGTAAAAAATGAAGGGTGCGGGGGAGGAAGAGATCGAAATGACCAGCTAGCAAAATGAGCGGACAGCCATCATCAAATCCACATGGATTTGAATGTTGATATTCCAGTTTTAAAAGGCCGCAAATATCACTCATTTTAGAGAGAACCATATTAATGAGAATATTCGTCTTTAATACATGTTCTCACACATTTATATCACAGAAATGATGTCATCATATGACCAAAAAATATAGGAGAAAGACATAGTTATTGTTGTTGTTGTTGTTTTTTTTAAATCATCCGTAAGCGATTTAAAACATGATAAGAAAATACACTGAAGCGTTACTATGCACTGAAATATTTCTGATATGTGTCTTGGAGAAGTCTTATTCCATGAGAATTATTTCTGAGATCAACCAAAGGTGTATCTCAGTTCCATGAGACCAGTGTAGTGTGGAATAAATATCTAAATATCACAGACGACAGTAGAAAAGAAAAAGAAGAAATGTGTGGATAATTTATTGTATCATGGTGCGAATTTAAGAAAGCGGATGAAATAAATCTTGAAATCTTCATAGGATAAATATACAAGACAAAATATTCTAATAAAAATTGAGCAAAATCAAAAAAATTGTTACCAGAAAAGAAAAAAACATGTCAAAATGGACAAAAGAAAATGAATATTCAACCCCAAAAAAAGGACATATCGTCTAAAATCATGTACAAACACACCTTTGGAGGCAACGCCCATGCACAAAATTAGCACATTCAAATGCTGTCTGACTGTTTACTAAAGATAGACACAAACGAATTCCTTCAACAGAACGATTTACTATGCATCCATTGTTGCGAGCATCACAATTATACATATCACACGCATGAGACCTTTAATAACAATGTTTTCTTGACTCAAAATGTATTAAGTTTCTTTTGTAACAAAATCTTATATTAAAAGTGCAAAATTATTTAAGAATATGCAGGGGGAAAAAACAAATATGAATAGACGTTTCGCCTCGGCTTTCAACAGCCGTGATGAATAAAATTTAAGAGTTTTAACAGATAACGCAAAAGGTTGAAAGCAGTTTTGAACGGCGGCTTTTGTTAACTAAATTCTGGGTGCACAGGAGGAGGGTTTTACTATCTTTAAAGTGTATAAAATTAAATTTCAGTAGTTCTCTTAAAGTAGCCGAAATTCATAACATAGGTTAAGTCAGTTCATTCTTTCTTGAATATTAACATCATCTCTGTGAATATTTTTATTCACTTCTTATTGATCCTTGAAATCGCTTTATTTTTAATTCGATTTTCTTCGCTACAAGAAGTGTGATAAATTAGGAAAGGCGCTGAACTCGTGATAGTGCAGAGACTGCTTGAATTTACACTGTAAAATGGCCGACGCGATATATCAACGGCGCATGCGAGGGAATTATTCGGAATTATTATCATTCTTTTTTCTAAGTTTCCAGCCTTTCAGTTCATACAAGACAATAGGGTCGACCCGAATGACCTTTTTGGTCGCATTTTGTTTTGGCCAAAAGTGCCATTTCTGTAGCACCCGTTTGTCCCATTACGATTTAGTGATTTTAAAAAGCAGTAAAGTATGTAGCAATTGCCTTGAGTTGCCACACTGGGTTGTTTCCGCAATATAATGAAGGACGAAGCGATGTTGTAGTAGATAATAACGGTTTCTAATAAAATTACTTAACACAACTATTCGTTAGTCCTTTGTTTGCTTAGGTTGTTTTAGAAATTCCTGTCTTAAATGATACCGATTGATGACAGTCTTCACGCATGCGTCGATGACATTTGGGAACGGAAGTTTATCTGGCAAGGTTTCAGCACCTGCGCGGAGGGGATCAAAACTGAGCATGGTATCGCACTCTGAGTCATTTCTTCTCTTCCCACCTATCAGAATGACCTCCCCTCTGTACTGCACGGCTCCGAAATGCACCCGTCCGAAGTTTTCAATTTTCCCGATGGTTCGACATCCAACTTCTTCAGAAAACTCAATCACGTCACCGTCGGTGGTGATAACAAAAATATGGCCGTCGCAAACCACGGTTCTGGTCAATCTGCAGGCGAACGGGAGGTCGGCAAAGTGAGTAGACTGTCCAATTCTCGTATCGTAGCACTGGATAGCCGGAGAGTTCCTGTTGTTTCTCTGGGCCCCGCCAAAGACGAAGATCTTCTCGCCCAGGACGGCAGCAGAGGTCATCTCCGCAGGGATAGGCAGCTCGCCAGCCTGGGCCCATTTACCAGTGTTGATGTTGTAACGTTCAATGCTGTTCAGGACTTTGCTTCCAACGGGCAAGTTTCGGTTGTAACCACCCAGGACGTAGATGGAATCTCGCACTGGAAAAAGACACATACAAAAAATGGAACTCTTGTGAGTGTGTTAAAGACTTCAGGAAGAAGATGCGAACATCAGTCAGACAAGTATTTCCCTCTTTGACTTACTTACACCCTATGGGGGCCAGGCCATATCCAGTTCCTTTTCTGTAGTCTTTGGGTAGTTACTGCATTCGAATATGTGAATTTAAGACACCCAATTATAATAAAACATCAAAATAGTCCTTAAACTGTATGCAGCTCAATGCAATCTTTGGAGACCTGGTCATAAAACGAGTACTTTAGGGTCAGTATCCCGCAAGTTACGTTGGCTGGTGACGCAAACTGTCCACTTCAAAACATCCACTCTCATTCCGCTAACCCTTCCATAACCCCCACCTCCTCAAAAGCCGTCTCTTCTTTTTCCAAATGGTGCAGTTGGGAATCAGCAAGCTGTCAGTTCCGAATTGATTGTTTATCATCGATACGTAAAACACTACTGCACTGACTGTAACATGGTAATAAATAGGGGGAAAATATTAACATCCACGTCAGGGTAGAAGTACCGAACGTCGCGACCTTAGTTACTGTTTGTCCAACTTCACTTTTTGCACAACTGAGAAATTCGACGTGAAACGTGTTTGGCTTTAGTATTGCGATAAGAAGTTCGGATAAATCGGAATTGTGAAACAGCTTCATAAGTGCCTCTACTCATTTTAAACAAGTGTCAAAGTGTGTATTGCACCTCTTCTACATAATGATGAAAAGATCTCCAGTTTTTCAGGAAATGGAGATAGAACAAACAAGAACTGAGGTCGCCAAACATTGACTCACCAGCAATCGTGCCGTGACGAGATCTGCCCTGCGCCATCTGCTCACACTCTCTCCAGTCGTTGCTCTCACTGTTGTACTTGAATAACTTTGACCATTTTCTGCTGCCTCCAGACAGGTAGATGTTGTTGGCATAGGTACAAGCAGCAAATTCCACACCTGGGGACAATAGGTAGAATCTAAAGATGACAAATAGTTTGATAACGAGTGACCGGTATCTTTACTAATCAAACCATGTCTCATTCTCCTCTAAGCTGTCAGTCAAATTATAACAAAGCAACGGCAACATTTTATTTTTTTTTACTTTTTACGATTCCCAACAATTAAAAAGTAAATAAATATATAAATGTATCCGTCTGTATCTGATCATTTGAGTTTCAGTATCTGAATTTGAAATTAAGAACCTGGGTACACATTTAATAATCTTTATTAGTAAAATATTTTGGTCTGTCAACAAATTTAATGAAAAAATAGATTTTAGGTACAATATGGGGTTTTCATTATGTGTATGTGCAAAAACTGATCGCGATCCGTTGATGAGCTGTGAAGAAATTTGAGAAAAACCCGAATCCAATTATATTTATCCTGAACATGGTTATAGAGTTATCGCTGTGAGCTTTTGCTCGTGACTCTCGTGTGGAAGCAGCGTTATGGTTAACTTGCCTGGGTCATATGGCAGAGGTGCTAGTGAAAACCACTTGTTCTGTCGGAAACTGAAGCAAATAACATCCGTTGGTTTGGCCTGGGTTGATCCACCTGTCAGAACTACAAGGACCTGAGGATATTGTCAACATTGAATACATTAATGATATTGTATCTAATAATACTAATTATGGTAAAATAATAAAGTAAAGATATAAGTAAAAGCCTTTTTTCCTCCTCCGCTGTAAAATTTGTGCCAAACCACAAAATACACTTTCACACAGGCATGCGTGCAACCAAGAGAGTTGTAAAGATAGACTAGAGCGAGAAGGTCAAGTCATTATGGTGCCTCGATGCGAGATAAAAGGAAGACAAGGTTTCGACAAAAAAAAGTTTGAAAATGGTAGGCTCTTGCTGTGTACTATTAGTGTGGGTTGTAAATAATAGTCGCTTGCCCCAAGTTTGTATGCAGTGGCACAGCGCTTGGTGGCCACGTCAATTGCCGCCATCTTTTAGTGGACGGGAGAGCGGCAGCTTGGAGGAGTGCCCTCTCTTGTCTATTGTATAGGTGATGTAGCCCATTACTTGTAAAAAGCTCACTGATTCCCATAAAAAAAAACATGAGAAACAAGACTGACCTCCTCTAAGTCAAAGCTGTTCCTGTAACTGGCCCTCTTGCTAGTGAATTCTTGTCTACGAGCGGGCAGCATGTGGTAGCGTTTGGCTTCTTCCAGCATTACGCGGCACACGATGTCTTCCTTCAGCAAACCTCGCTGTTGGCTGCAGAATGAAAACAGTGGCACTTGATGAGCAAACTGAGAATTTCATTGAAATAAAATATTGATAATATAATAATCTAGGCAACCACAGACCAATTGGGGTCACCCTTTGGGAGACTAAGATAAGGTAAGAATCACTTTATTATCCCATGAGGAAAATTATCTCTTTCACAGAGTGTTTAAGAGCACATACATAGTTGGTACACACGTTAAGCATCACGACATAAACTTTTATAACTCGGTAACAACCATGTATATTACATATAGTAGTATGGTAAGGAACTTTAGTAAAGTGTGGCACACATCTTATCGCTATATTGTCTAGTTCGGGAGAATTGCTTGGTTGGGGGGGGGGGGGGGGCAAAAACGATGTTCTGTAGCTTTCTCTGTATCTAAGTTTCCTTGCCTTTGTCTGGACTCCAACATTTATCCAACAGCAAGAAGAGCAACGTCTTTTGAGGTTATAAGAGAAAATTGCCAGGTGAGCGGCTATTGTCCTAATCTGGCCCGGTTCCACCATTTTTGAGTGGATTTGACGAAATCGGGCTTGCGGTGAAAGACCAAATTCCGGAGAATTTCTCCAATTTCACCTTAACCCCGATTTCGCCAGATCCATTCCCAAACATATATTCTCTGTTTATATCTCAGGTTTTACCTAATGTTCAGCAAGTACTCCGGACTGACAAGAGGCAGCCTCAAATGTTCGATCAGACTAGCCAAATGCATGTTTCGGTTGTCGGGGTCGTAGGCCAGCCACTTGAAGACCGCTTCGCACACCAGTTCTTCATTAGGCACCATCAGGTGGTCTGATTTGATAATAGTGGCAAGTTCGTCGACCTAAAGAATAAAGGAGTTATATTTGTGTTGAACAGATGATAAATTTCAACATTCATAGACGAAATATTATTTTTTTTTAAAAACACAGAAAAACTGTGGGGTCGCAGCAAGGCTTAGGGGAAAGACAAAAAGTGGCAATTGGAAAAAGGTGTATGCATCAAAGCCTCGCGTGAGAAATAATATACAAACGGTACAACTTCTACTGGTCTGCGGAGGTACAAGCCAGGACTCGCAGATGAGTCATCGTTTGATCTGACATTATATAAACATTTCATATTCTGCATTTTTTGTATTGTTCGATTGTTTTATCTGTCCAGTTTTCCTTTTTTTTTTCTGTGGTTGTTGTTGTTTAATGACAAAGAAATATCGTTGTTGTTGTTTTTTTCTGTCTTCCCTTTTGCTTTGCGTTTTATTCTATTGTTTGGGTATTATTTCTCACTCCAGGCTTTGCGGCATAAAACTGCCAATTTTTTACTTTTCAACATTTATAGTACTGCTTACGTCTATTCATTCATCACTACTCATGATCTACATAAGAAGCAGTCTAAGACAGTGTTTCTCAAGGTGGGGCGTGTGCCCCACCGATGGGCGGGCAATTTTTTGGTGGGGCCTGGGGGAATTCAGAACCGGGAGTTGGGGTTATGCATAGAAATCTTAGTTTCTTAGTGTATTTTAACTGAACTGGACAGGTAAACTGTTGCGTGTTAATGTCGTAGTGGTGGTTTTCTTGCTTAGCTCGGATTAAAACATCGCACGACTTTCATGCGCAATCCAGCTACTTATGCGCGTTCTTGGTCACTCGATATAAACGTATATGCCATATATATGAACTTTGTCCGATCATGGTGAGGCGCAGTTTTTTTGTTTTTTTTTCTTCTGGAAACTGAAGCTGGGCTTGGGACAAAAAAAGGTTGAGAAACGCTGGTATAAGGGTATGAATGGAAATGCCGTAATTATTGGCATAACAATCAAATATAGAAATGGCTACCAAATGTGCACACAACAATATATTGTAACATACTCCTAACACCATATTGCATGTTTTAAAGAGAACGGTAACGATTATAATTATTGCATGCCTAGGGTGATCTAGTCGAGTTCACACAACAACACACTGCAACATGCAACCAACACTCTTTGCAGGTTCTGCAGAGAACAGCAAAGATTATAATTATTGGGCCCGGCTGCTTGTTAGACCGGCTCTGCAGTCACTCCAAGATTTCATGGATTAGTTTCGTAGCCAACAAACCGCGATCATAGTTCTTGTTTGTTCCAGCTCCACTTTTTGCACAACTGAGAAATTCAATGTTAAACGTTTGCGGCTTTAGTACAGGTATTATGATAAGGATTTGAATAAACTGGAACTGTGAAACAGCTTGATAAGTGCCACAATGCATTTTAAACCAGTGTCAATCTGTTGCATTAATTTTGTTATACCTCTTCTACATACTAAGAGGCCTGCTGTTTTTCAGAAATTGTAGATGGAACACACAAGAACCAGACACAGACAAACCAAGACTTACCTCCAGCTCCACACAAAAATCTTCACTTTGACTCAGTTCCACAAAGTTGTCCAAGATCAAAGGCCAGGCTCTCTCCATCAACTCCTCACAGTTGTGAGTCCTGCCCAGTTTCCACATGACAATACAGTTGTTATTGCTCAAGTTTTCCATCAAATACTCCTCACATCTTGTGATCATTCCACGGATTTGGAGGCTGGTGGCAGCCCTGGAGTAGGAGAACCAGCAATATATTAAGCAGTGGCGGATGTCATGATCACATTAGGATCATAAATGCCGTGCTAGGTTACGACGCCAGTGAGTTAATTTTTACGATCTTGTTGATTATAACCAGCGTAATTTGTCCTTGAGCTGTTCTCGTGAACAGTTTGTTTTGAAACACCTTTTTTCTGATGGATGGAGAGAAGGAGGGGCGAGATAGAATAAATGTATAGCTAGGAATGACAGAGCAGTTCTCGACCCCGTGATTTTGATTAACATAGATAAGGGGCGAGTAAAGGTAGTTTATTTAGACGCTTAGTTGGCGTTCGGAAATTCGTGCATAAGAGTAGAAAGCACGGGGTTTGAAGATTTTAGTAGTTAATGTTTCGCATTTTAAATTTTGTCTAGACCGTAAAATTGACCTTGACAAGCATAAATTAATATTGCAGGCTGAGCTGAAGCGACTGCACCAATCAAATGTATGAATCTGGACGGAAGGTCGAGACATAGCTTTAGTATTTAAACCCGTGCAGAGCTAAGATAGAGGCCACATGTAGACGAGGTGGACGGCGATAGTCCTCAGCCAGATGAGAGACATAGAGACGCAGTTGAGCAGTCCATATTGTGAGGAGCGCCATGATTTAAAGCTCCAGAGCCTAAGCTACTTGGTTTGATATGAACCCACAGCGTTTACATCCAGCGCTCTCACTCCCAGTGAGGGCCTAATGGTGAGAGTTCATACTAATTTGTAATGATGAAAGTGAACCGTTCTACTTACTTTTGAAGACAGTTTCAGACCTACCGCCAGACAACGCATGGTTGTACAAGCATTCTCCATGGCGTGTCTAGAGGAAATGTCCATATCATAACATGTCTCATTGAATTAATAGAATTTAAACTGTTATATCCGTCGCCACGTGCGCGGATTCTATTTGGCATATAACTCATATGACCTGCAAGTAGTTAGAGTGAATAAGTTAGTCTTTATAGAAAGCTGTAGTTTCATTAGTTAGATTCAGTTGCCTTTGAATTGATATTTATATTTATAATTATATTTGTTACATTAATTCCTGTAATTAAACTGCCCTACAGTTCTGCTAAAAATCAAAGCAATTGATTTATTTAGTTTTTAGAGTGCAAGTATTTTTTTTGTGTGTTCGTCGATTGTGGGAGCGGACCTCGAAAGAGTGTCAGTCGAATTCTCCCCATCTAACCCACATCGCGACAGCGGATCTACCTTGAAACTAATGAAGTTTAAGAAACTTTTTTAATGGGTGAATTTTGGATATTGCTCTATTGTTGTTGGCTGCGAAGGGGCCCCATAACAGTTCAAGCTTCAGGGTCACAAAAATGTAAGTCCGCCACTGAATACAAGATAAAATTAGATAAGAATTACTTCATTAACCTTTGAGGGAAATTTTCTTTCAGTTTCACCGGGCGCTTAAGAGCACACACATGGTACACAGGTCCTATGCATCATTACAAAAACATCATAACCCAATAAACTCAATACAATTGTTGTCTTAGGACAGAATTTGAGCGTAGAAATATTCACACCCCTCCTAATGAATTTAATGCAATGGCTAACAATGAAGACAGAGTTTAGTGATATTACCCCAAAGGCAGTGCTTGTTGTTTTGCTTAGAAATGCCTGTCAGATGTACTGTCTAGGCCAATCTCGGATGATATTCGGCCGTGTGCCTGTGTATAACTGATTGACTTGTTATCAAAACCTACGTCAGCTGATGTTCAGTGTGCTGGTTTAGCATTCGAGTACAGAAATGAATACATCAGTTTTCCTGGCCTTCTTCTCTTTCTTCCTTTCCCTTTCTTTTTCTCGGCCGTCAGAACGACTGTCAGGGCTGCTTTGGGTTGGCACGATGAGAGATAGTAGAAATGACAATGGACGTGTTTTCTAAAATGGGTTGGTTAATAAGCAGTTTACTTTCTTATTTGAAAAGTAGCACTTTAAAAAAAAAGACTTTGAAAGAAGACCCACTAAGAACGAACCAAGATTTCCTACCTGAGAAGACTTTCTGCATTTTCCGCACAGACCACATCCTTGCCGGTGTAAATGAAGCTCAGGATGCTGTCAAATGTGGTCACGTCGATATTGAGAAGGGTCAGAACACCATCTGGGTTGTCACGCATGCCGGTGCTGGTGAGATTTGGAACAGAGAGAGGCAAGAGTTGACGTTAATGAGTGTGCTTTTATACAGTGTACTACGATTTCTCTAGTAGGAAAATAAGTGGTATGCTTTTGCCTATAATGTCGACACGTTTATACCTGGGATATGAGTTCACAAAAATATGGGAATGGAAACAATTTAGATGTAATTTCTGTAAATGGAAGCATTATACAAACACACTCCTAGCTCAATGATACATGAGCAATAAACTCCGCATGACAGATATTCTCTCCCTCCCTCCCTCCCTCTCTCTCTCTCTCTCTCTCTCTCTCTCTCATATTGAAGACCTCCGGAAAATATACTCACTTGAAAGTGACGTCAAAGTGAGGAGACATAGCTGCCAACACTGCTCTATGACACCGGAAACGTTTGTTACCAACCAAGATAGTAGCGTCAGCAAAGTGTCCCGTGTTCCACAAATACTGAATCCCCTCGGCGAGGGTCTCCAGGTATTTCTGATGCCAACTCATCCTGATGGTGACGAAGAAGTTACACGTTAAACATTAATGATTTAATCCTCCGGGCCAGGGGGTGGAAGAAAAAAAAATACACATCATGTGATATGTCAGCACAAACTTCAATGTCGTGTTGTTTTCCTTCAAATTCGCATAAGCGGTCGCAGAAATATCACGAAGTTATTGGTACGCTAAGTTTCTTATCCTGCAAGATATTACTCCTTTTTGCAAAAAACATGTTGCTGGCATATTTTGTCTCACTTGCGGCGTGTTTCGCTCTATAAGGTCGAAAAAGCAAATGCCATTGTCTTGCATTTATTTCACAAACATCTGACGTCTTGAAGATATCTAAAATCGTCTTTTGGACAGTTCAAGTCCGAAAAAAAAAGAAAATATGAAGATTTTCTTGAGGTGGATCAGAAAATGGGATAATACAAGTTTATATCGTTCATCCCATGTCAATCGAAACATGATTATGATGATGAATGTACTAAAGAAATCAAACGATCGATTAATCTTCCGTAAAGTATTCGTAAAGATGAAAGTGATTGTTGGATTAATCGAATTATTTTATTGTCAAAAGTGACAAATTAAAACAGTGGTTTAAATCAATAGTTAAAAATGTAAGTGCTTTTAAACTATGCGGTGAGCAAAACCTGTTTTGACAACGGCTGGTAATAAAATTCAAATTCTGACCAATAATCACAGGTTGAGTTGATTTCGCGGTGATTTCACTATCCCATTAATGTTATTTATTTATTTCAAATGTGTGATTCAATGGACAGAACTCCAAGACAAACTAAGTTGCCATTGTTCACCATTTTGTTCATAGAAATCACTTTTGCCCCAGCTCGATACAGCATGTCTAACTTTTTGTTTCTTTTTTTTGGTTTTTTTCCTGGCAATAAAATTGTGAAAAGCTTACAACACTTTTTGTAATATTTTTTTTTTTCTTGGAGCAAAGTTCCAATAATAATAATAATCCCACTGGATTTTTGCGACATTAGTGACTCTATAGTGAGCTTTCCCTGTTAATGTTAAATCCCCTCCTTGACTCAAATTTCTCCATTTTCTTGTATTTATTATGTCTAAGGCAGAACCAGTTGCCAAATGAGAGCCAGTACGAACTACGGGCTTCTTTTTCTCTCCAAAATTTCTCAAACAGCAGCACTCAAGAAATGGACTGATGTTGGATTACATTTTACTAAACGAAACACATCTGTGATCCGTTGGATTACCCTTTGAGTTTGCGAGTCTATAGTTTCTTGCCTGGACTCGAACATACATCCCCATAGCAAAAAGAACAAAGTCTGCGTTCTGAGATTATAAGCCCAAGAGAAAAATATTAAATTTGCCAGCTATGTGGGATTTTTTTGTGTGTGTGTATGTTTGTGTGTCAGTGGTCGGAGCAACAAATCAGAATTTTAAACAGGCCCGTTTACATGAACGCTTCAAAAGACGCTAATTCAGACCCAAGGAAACTACTAAAAGTTTGGCTAGTATAAGTACAGAGGCGACTGACTATTTGAGGATACAAACAGATACAGAATAAGAATTTTAGCTGTGTCTAGATAAACAAAAGGCACAGCTGAATATTGGTCTTTTCTTGATAGCTCTACATAAGCATGTAGGCAAACAGATAAACAAAATGAGAATTTTGGCCTTTTATAGAAGTACAAAAAGCACAGCCGAATATTGGTCTTTTCTTGACAGCTACACACAAACATACCTAGCAACCTGTCATAATTATGGCTTTCCAATTTAGATGTTTTACTGCTTAAGATTATTGCTCTGTCGATTTAGCAAGATAGTCTATTATTCTGAAAGGGAAGTTGAGCAGTCTGCAGACTTTAATTTCATCAACCTGTTAAATCTACTTGACCGGTTTGTTAAATTAAAACATATTTCAGAAAGATCTTACCTGTACAGTTCTCACAATACTCTGAAAGTAGATCAGCCTTGTAAAGCACCAAATAAAACCTGTGTATGGGCTTAAATGGCCCGTCTTGTGTTAAAAGGGCTGGATTTTTTTCGTTTAAAAATGAAAAGTACAAGAGATTTAAATCTCGGAGTTGGTCAGGCAGCCATTTTGTTAATATCCACGGGTAGCTAGGAGAGGTGCAGGGCTTAGGGAAAGGGGTGTATGGGGAAGGTGACAGACTAAGGCGGTGGTCACAGGGTACCAGGCCGGGGATTATCGCCCTGTACTCTCGATATATGGTGAGATTAATCACCCCTGTATTTAGGATTAAGGTGCGATTTGTACTGTGGAATTATGGTGCCTCGAAAAGGTTAGAAACCGTGAAATGGCATAGGAAAAAATCAGCACGAAATAAAGACATCAGTGGAGGACAGGAAACAAGTTTATACATAACTACTTAATGGGGTCAGAACATTGAAAAAACTGGGTATTGCGCAGGGTAAAGGAGCTCAATATCTTGCAGACTGGACCGCAAATGAATTTTTATTTTCCTCCTGCGTAATTTGTGTGTGTATTAAATCAGTTAGATTAGTTAGATTAAGGTGTTATTGACGAAAAGAAGGAGTGAGATTTTCTGCACAAATTCGCTTCGAATGAGTGAGAGAGAGAGAGAGAGAGAGAGAAAGAGAGAGAGAGAGAGAGAGAGAAAGAGAGACAGAAAGAAAGAGAGAGAGAGAAGGAGAGAGAGAGAGAGATTGACGAAAAAAAAAGGATTGAGAATTTCCGTGCAAATTACCTGTGGATGAGTGAGAGAGAGGGTGAAAGAGAAAGTGAGAGAGAGAGAGAGAAGTAGAGAAAAAGGGAGAGAGAGAGAGACGGGCAGACAGACAGGTGGACAGACAGACAGACAGACGGACAGATACAGATTGACAGACACGGTCAGTAGTTTGTCTTGCTGTGTTGTAAAATTACACGTTACCCAACCCACCACCCATACATTTGACTTAGCAGCATTATGGGCATTTATTAACCATTATCAAGATTACGTTATAGGTATTGTATCGATGTGTTGTCTGGTATGTTAGGCCTAATTGGTGGTGAAAAGAATTCTGTGCACATTGCATGCTTACAATACAAACATAGTACAATGTTTTATAGTCTGTCATTTAGCACGAGAAATGGCTGAGACAAAAGAAACATTTAAAAAGCTTTCTCTTTGAGCACTCCCCATAATGATATTGGGGAGGGGGGGGGGGTGTCGCGGATTGGGATTTTGGGGAATATAGATCGAGAGGTCCGCTTCCCAATCACACGAGCACAAAAAAAACAACAATTAAACAACTTTCACTCTAAAAACTAAATAAATCAATTTGAGTAACAGACTGTAAAGTTTATATATCTAACAAATTCAAAGATAAAATATACAATAGATAACGAATACAATAGCAACTGAAAATGCTCAACTAAGCTGAGGAGCAACTATAAAGTACTTAAGGCAATGTAATATGAAGTTATCTAAGTCACAATAAATTTACATTCAAAAGAATCCGCGCCCGAGGGCGACGGATCCTGTAAGGTTTAAAGTTCTATCTCTCTTCATACTAAAACATATTTATATAGCGTCTCTGCCAGGAGCGCTCTGGTGTAGTTCACACGTGGTCGCGGGAAATGCATGTGGTCTGGCAGTACTGGTCAACAGTCTACATGTGTAGCTGGCTGTAAATTCAGCATGGAATTAAAATCTTTAGCTCACCATTCGGCCCTCACAATGTGAGGGCTGTTGATATTAGCGCTGTGGGTTTAATGCTCAAACAAGTAGGCTTGGGCTCAGGAGCGTAGATTTCTGACAATGCTCCATTACTGTACATATCAGCTCAATCGCTGCGTCTCTATGACTTCTCATCTGGCTGAGAGCTCGCCGTCCACCTCGTAAATGGATTGTCTACATGTGGCCCAGAACTAAGTTCTGTATGGCCTTAAATACTGGACTGCATCTGCAGCTTACCGTCTAATTCCTGGATTGTGATTGGTGCAACCACTTCTAGCTCAGCTGCCGAACTGAGTTATTTTAAGTAACAGCCCTAAGCAACGACCTTGGGTCGACATCAAAGGTCGAATCACTCAAGACAATAAAATGTAATTTTATAGCAATAAATTCTTAACATGTTCAAAACCCCGAGCTTTTACTCTGGATCACGGTATTTTCTGTACGTCAACAGAAGTCTCAACAACATTTAATTCCTACTCACCCCTTCCCTCTCTACTAAACCTAGTTCAAAACAGCCCTGCACACCTACGCTGTCCGTCTATCCTTCCCCACACCTTCTGTCTATCTATTATAAAAAAAACTGTTCAAAACAAATTGTTTACGAGACCAAGTTATGCTGGCTCGCACAATAATTACGTTTGTAAAAATTACTCACTGCTCTCTCACAAAAATTTAGTCAGTGGAAACATTTATGAATTAAATCTATTCTTGACAGGGGGGAGGGGGGGGAGACATAATTATCCTGAGTTTTTCTGTTAAGGCAATGAATTTTAGAGTTTAAAGAATTTTTTCTTTCAAACTTTCTAATTGAAAAAGGTTGTAGGACTGCATAAAAATCCAATGTAAAAAATTGGCAAAAAGAAAAAGGTTGTATGTAGCAAAGCTTCGTGTAAGAAATAATACCCAAACAATACGAGGCTTTTGCTACATACAACCTTTTTCTTTTGCCAATTTTTGACTTTGCATATATAGCAGTGCTGCGACCCCACAGTTTTTCTGTTGTTTTTTTTATAAAAATCCAATGCTGGCTATACGTCTATAATGACACAATCAGACGGTCCGTGCAAAATGCCACTCCAAGTTTTAATATAGTGTTCTCAGCGGGGCGATATCACCTCCCCCCCCCGGGGCGATTTTGATTTCAAGGGGGGCGAAAACAAAGAAAAGGGCGTCAATGGGGCTGAAATGATGGGAGGGGGGGGGGCAGGGGGCGAAAATGTATGGAGGGCGATTTTGAGGAAAAACATACTAGTCACTGGCTAGTTGAATAGCATGCGAAGATGGGTTTTGTAAACAGAAAAGTCCTATTTTTGTTACGTATCTTTGATAAAGACTGCCGTCTCTTTTATAATGAATACTCAGCACACCTATTGTCATAAATAAAGCTTTACAAATATTAATAGCATAATTTGTGTGTAGTCTGGATGTGTGCTTGTGAAACATATCCATTAAGTTTGGATTTTTTTTTCGGGAGGGGGGGGGGGGTGGGGGGGGGGGGAGGTGGCGATGAAAGAAAATTTGGAGTCTTAAGAGGTCAATTCCCCGAAAAAGGTTGAGAACCACTGTTTTAATACCTTCTATACATTGAGGTCTTGTAATGGACATTCACCATTCTAATGATTCTACAATCATACAAAGGGTGGTGCTGGTTGGGGGAGAGGGAGAGGGGAAGAGGCTGAAGCCAAGAGTATGAAAAGCATATTAACGAGGGGGTGGACAGGTTAAAAACTGCCCAAATCGAATCTACCATTTTATAAATGCCTCTGCACGCCTGCTCCACTTCACAAACAGCATTTCACATCCAAAACTAAGACATAATACATGTAACGTCTCTTCATGGTCAATTTATTTCTGAACTCACATCATGTATATACAAAAGACATAAAAACAACAAAATGCTGGTGAAGTCTCACAGATATATCTATACTATATATATTTGTCGACTTGAGATTTTTCGTTGCAAAAGGCTTCTGAACCACTCAACACCCAGACTTCAAATTTTATATGGTACATCAGAATGGATGTAAGGGTGCACAGTTTTTAATAGAAGTCTCAAATCGGTGTAGTTTTTTTTATTGGAAATTTATTGTTTCGCCATCATTTAGATCTATTTCGAGTCATGGTCGCCATTTTAAGGTTTCGTTATCACTTCCTGCGATGTGTTCACTATCAAACACACTAATCCGTGCGCAAACCATGCTATTGAACGGGATGCCCAGGGTGTCAACTCACAAAGGCAGAGCAGTAAGACTTATTTAAAAACAAACAAACAAAAATAAAATAAACAAATAGGAACAAGCCAGATGAAGCAGGTCCATAATAACCACCCGGAACTGAAACCAATATTCAAACCGATTTATCTAGGGCAGGGCCGGGGACCTCAGCTAGTATATTATATTCTGATTGAATAGGTTTCACAAAAACTCTTTTATTAATCCAACATTTTATACTGTGAGGTTGCATGAAAGATACATGTAATGGCATTGGCTTTGCATAATGACTGCATAAGAGTTTTCATGCAAAATTGTTTTCTATTATAATAATATTAAAATCTGGAATTATTCATGGAACTAATGTCTTGAAATTTCCCATGAAAGACTTCAAATATTAATCTCTCTGTTATTATTGTAACAATTATTATCACACAGAGGTTTTGCTTGCAATATTGCTACAGATCTGTGTATGGACCCACAAAAATATTCTTCAAGTTGCACATGTCACACTTGTCAGGTGTACAAATGTGGCCAGGAATCTGCTGAACTGAAAAATGAATGGATTTAACCTTCTTGCATCGCAGGGATCACGGCTCCCACATGCCCACTATATGTTCCAGTGACTATTACCTGTGTATGCACTTTTTTGGGGGTGTTTTTGAAAATTCATATAAAATCTTCTGATTAAGCCAGATTGGTGTCATTAATTGGTAAGCTAATTCGGAGAAGAATAATGACAATTATATGTTCACAAACACAAGAAAACAAAAACCATATGTGCTGTGAGACTGTGTGATATGCCAGTTGGTACGAGGTGCCGCGAACAGGTGTGCAAGTGGCCGCACTTCTTGGGCATCCGGTGTTTCCATGGGTTGTAAAACAGCGTGCATCCGACAGGTGTGGGGTGATGTGAAAAGGTTAAGCCTCCAGAGCCCAGGATTCCATATTTGATATTCATCACATAGCCCATGTTCCCTGCTTGGGAAACTTTCTAACACATGAGTTTATACTTTTTTGAGATTTTATCTGTTTATCCATCTATCAAGTTAAATTATATGCATTCTGTCTATTTTAAATGAATTTTGCAAGTTTGAGATTTCTTTAACAGGACCATCCATGCCTGGGTGCGAGAGAGATGTAAGACAAATATTACAATTATTACTGCACTGCAAATCACTTCACTTGATGCTTATGTATACACCATTCATGCCAAACTGAATACATGAATATTTAGGAGGATAATGATTCACAATAAAATAATACCATTTTCCTTCCACACTCTTGAAGTCAGTGCAAATGCATAAAAATTTAGTCTCTGCCCAGAAAAACTTTTTAAACAGAGATTACAAGCAGTCAAATTATCCTTCAGATATCAGATCGAGTTATATCCAAAATTCAATTTCTTGAAAGACATTGTGACTTTAAAAATCACAAAAGTGGCAACAGCAATCAATAACTAAAAGTGAACATCTTTGGAATTGGATCAAATTCACTATTTCCAACATTGTTGGTCCACTGGTGAAACCTCATTAAAGCCAGAGAGTATAGATGTATAGAGAGGTCTCACTTCTGCCAAATCACAAAACTAGGACGCTGCGGTAAACAAGAAACTGAAGAATTGAAAGTGACCGTCTTCACCAAAGACAGTGTGCATGTTTGTTTACTGTGGTTTGTTCATATTTTTTGGGCTGACTGAAACTCTTTAGAGCCGTTTGTAAGTTCTTACGCCCCGTGGAAATGCACTAACAGGTATTGCTTACCGCAATGACCTACTTTCCCCTCCATGCTAACAATGGTTTCATGGCGCCTCCCGTGTCTCGCAGTGCAAATCGACCAGTAGTGAAATCTCTGTATACATACTGACTCGCTGGTTAAAATAACATCAAAGGCTGTTGTTGTAGGAATGTAGTCAAATTACAAAGCCAAATAGGGAAAATACAGAGTTCTGTTCACTGCTCAGCTATAACTTTCTATGTAAGATACTATAGTCCCCTCAAACAACAACCTTTTGAGTTTAGTTTTAACAAGGCTCCAACAGTTGACTGACAACATGTTTAAAGAATTTCCAAGACTGACGCAACTTTTACATTCATTTCTCTTTCATCACTGACATAAACTTTCAAGTTGGCTCATCATCATCCTCCACTTCTCCACTCATATCAAGTTCTTGCATTTTGCTGAAGGCATATTTCTCCTCCTTGCTCATTTCTTCATTCTCGCTTTCCTGTTCCTCACTTCCTGGGTCATCTATGTCACTGTCCTCCTCTTCATCTTCTTCTTCCTCCTCCTCAGTTACCTCTGCCTGATACGAGGACTTGGGATGTCTTTGATACTGTCTGTGTAATAAATCTTCCAACTCGCTGGTTTCTGGGTCTGACATCAGAGCATCTGTTTGTAAACATTGTATAAGAATGTAAATTCATGAAATAGTTCAAACTGAAGAAGTTTACTACAAAAAACACATACAGGCAGAAGTATTTCACTCTGGTGCAATTTCTGCACTTTATTGGCCCAATGCTACAGCCTGATTAACAGTTTAAAAAATTTTGAGATCAAAATTTTCTTAAGTGTGAACCAATCTAACCCCGTCCCCAATATATCGACATATCATCAGTAAGCTGTTGGAAGCATGTATTTAAGTTTTCAAAACCTTGCATAAGACTTTGCATTTTATTGTACCACTTCTGTATTATTTCTTACATGAGGTTTTGCTAAATACAACTTTTTCTTTTTGTATATTTTGAGTTGGCTGGACCAAAGCACTGACACTTGGATGAGCTATAAAGGGTATAATTGTTTGGTTGTTTTTTTTTATAGTTTTTAGTAGATAAAAACACCTACCCAGCTTTTCGGCATAGTTTGGAGGTCTGAAGCACAAACATAACTGGCCCTCTACTGCCAACCGTAAAATCTTATTGGCTGCCCTGAATATATCTGGCCTGCCTGCCTTCGATGTGGTGAATCCATTCTTCATGGCCCATGCTGAAAACAGAGTTTTGAGTTTGAGTCTGAATATGAAGAAAGCATGTCGACATGATAACCATCACACTGTGCTAGGAAAAAGCAAGACGATAGACAGAATGTAACAGAATGACAGGACAGATGGAGGCTCTACCAGAAGCACCCACCAACCACCCACGCTGAAAACAAGTTCAAGTTCAAGTTTATTGTAGGCCTAACGGCCAATTCAAAATATACAGAAGAATCATAAAAACAAGTTTTGAAAAACTTTAACAAAAAAAAAAATGACAGAAAAAACACAAAAATATGATGCAAAGCCGGATAACCAAATATGAACACATAAAAGAGGTCTAGATCAGGGTTTTCTTGAACTTTTATTGAATAAGGACCACAGATCTATGTAAATTTCAGTTCCTCTGTGGGCCACTCAGTTTTTAGATGCTAAATGTTATACCATAGGATGACGTTGGTGGACTATAGACTTTTAAAAATCCGCCGAAATGTTATTATGGTTGGTTAAAAAAAAAAAATCAAGAGGCTTGTGGAGTTGGCCAGATCAGATAAATGTCTTTTGGCAGGCAGGATTGTGGCATATGGGCTATTATATGCTGGACAAGCCTGTCCAACTGCTGGCTTTAAAAAGTTGCACTGGATAGAGCAAAGGAGTACAATATATACATGAAGTGTATCTAGAACAAGTCAAAAGATATAAAATGATAATGATATGCAGGTCAAGTTTTACCAGTGTCATAATATGAGGCATGTGGCCATGATGATACAGACACCTTAAAGGAAAAATCAATCTTGTAAGATAATGCAAAAAAACCAACAACCAACACCTACAATAATCAGTGATTTTGCATTTTCTGCAGTCTGCATTTTGGGCATGTAGTAGTAAACATTTTTCCACGGTCCCTGATCCTGTCATACAACTGTATTCCCACAACTGCGGATGGCAATGTTTTTTGCCAAATATTGGAGGAACTGCCTGGGACATATAAAATAGTTAATTCCCCTCTCCTGTGAAGTTAGGTCAATCACACTGGCGTAGTTTCATGACAGGGCCAGTGATATGTACATTCATAAAACCCCAATATCTCACCTTCACAAATGTCAAATGCTGACCACAAATAATTGGACAAATCTTTCCCATCTTTTCCTGCACGTGGTGGTGTCAGCTTCAACAATTTGGGCAAATCCAGTCGTTTGGCCAGATAACCAACAACTGAGTATGGTTCTCTCACTTGTGCGACAGGGAAAATGCCAGCAACAACCTGTCACAGGAGATGAAAGGAAATAGTACAAGAATGGATAATGTTGAAACAGCCACATGACACAGGCTTATAGCTTAACGGCCTATAAAGTTGACAGCAAAAAACAAAAAACAAAGTCAAAGCAAAGCATGAGTGAAACATTTGCCATTACCGAATAATTGCTTCAGACGAACTCTTTCAATCCTGAAAATTTCAGTTCTTTATGACCTTCAACAATGATGGACTTCGCGGAGAGCGTCTTGCAAGTCTTATAATGATGTATATATTAACCCTCTTGCTGCCCATCATATGTTGCAGAAGACTGCTATATGGCCATTATATTAAGTCCTAACGTTTCATGTTAAAACTGCCATGAGGCCAATATGCCGGCTGGCATTGTTCTGGCATGTTTTGGGCACCTAATTTTACTACTTCCTGTTGTCTTTCTAGCCAGTAATCCATTATTCTGGTAGTCTAAAGGAAAGAAGGCAGTTTGGGCTTGGCAGCAAAAATGGAATGAAAGGCTATCTGCATGAAAATTCAGGCTCTAATATTATTGCTCAAAGAACAAACTGACACACCTGTAAAGATTTGGAGACCATGGAAGGAAACACTAGACCTGGACAATCACACAGCTTGACTGTAGGTGACAGAAATATTGTCTGGAGATGTTTAGTATGACCAGGAGTTTTAGACACTGACACAACCTGTGAAAACAAGGACAATAGCTCATATAATGCATTCAGTTCAGGTAACCTCCCTTAGAAACAAACATGAATCATCCAAAACATCATTGATCTTTCAAGAAACGGCTGAAAGAGTAGAATACATAAAAGGGGAAACAGATTGGGAAAACAACGACTACTTCTTTGTCTACACATAAATAACCCGTTTCAAACATTTTGGATTAGGCACCTATGTCTGGGCACTGGGATGTTAAAACCAGATTAGCTTGATGAGCATATATGATAAAATAGACCTTCTAATCAATGTACTGTTACTGCTCATTATAACTGTCCATTAACCCTTTGTGTTCCTCTCGATGATTTTGTAAAGATTCATTTCATATAATACAATTTGTAAGAAAGATGAAATTGGGTGTGTCATTTGGTTGTTCTCCACTTTAAAGAAACCTACTTCATTTCAAATGATTCTTTATCTCACCTTTCTCCCCACCAAGGCATTTAGCACTGACGACTTCCCAACATTTGGATAACCTGAATTAAAGTATACAAACTGATTTATTATTACATTCAATTTAAGGCAAATGATTGCTGAGTTAATGCTGTAAACATGTTTAGGAAACTGGTAATTTTCATGAGATAAACTGAATCATTCCATTATACAATGACAAATATCTCTACTATGAATGATGATAGTGATACTGAATTAAATTTTTTGGGAGTATCAGTATGGTAAAGCTATTGATAATTATTACTGACATTTAATTGAAACAGTTAACACAAAAATTTATGAACTACTCTAAAAAACGAGTTGAATAACAATCAATGCATCTGTAGCACCAGAGTGAAATGCCACTTTAGTAGTGAAAATGGCATAATGGTTCCCAAGCCATATTGCCATGCAAAGGCACAGCGACATAACTAAGTATGAAATGAGCACAAAGGTCGCTCTGCCTTTGAACAGCAGCATAGCTCAATCAGGGCCCAAAGTAAACAATTCTGAAAACCACTGAACTCCATCTGAACCATAAGGCTCATAAAGTTTAATCCTATATACACACACATAACAGGATGCATCTCTACAGTGATGAATATTTTAAGCCTCACAGGTATGTGAAGAACTTGGAGGACACAGACATACAGATAATGATCAAAGTTCCTCATGTATTACAATCAATGCCAGTAGCAAAAGAGTCACCGGTATTTCGCCACTATTTTTTTACCCTCAAAATCCCAGTGATAGATCTTTTGCCATTTACCCTTGACCTCTGGCAATTTTATCTACCATTATCTTTAGCAAAACACTTTAACATCAAAAATGATAACTGGAAAAATCATGAAAAATCTGCCCAATAAGTAATTTCACCTATACATCCAATAGTCACAATGCCATCTTTATATCTGACATATGATGGTTGGGTAGAATAATCATAGGACTCTGGCACTCCATCTGATTGGTCATCTTTCTTATTTGATGTGGACTGTAACTGACTAGCTGTACTCTCTGACTCATCACTTTCGTCCTGAAGGTTGCTAGAGGTTTCATTGGCAATTTTTCTTTCCCATGAGGAGAGATCCACTGAAAATGAAAAGAAAAAAAAAATCCATACAGTGAAAAAAATGTCTTTTTCAAAACTTCAGCTAGACAGTGAATGCCAGATCAGCTATGCAGTGAATGGCAAATTAAATACCTATAGTTTTGTGGGGATTAAAAACAACTTATTAAGATCATCTAATTGTGCAATGGCATAATCATGTTTAAGAATAAGAGTAAATAAGCGGATACAGGGATTAATTGGTGAGTGAATTAATGGGTGGTGGGATGGGTGGATGTGTGCATGGGTAAATCTAAATGGGTGAGTTGAGGTGTGAATAGATGACAAGAAAAGTTGAAGTATACCTTTAGACTGCACAATTTCCTTACACACTTGAAGTAATTGAGTTTGTCCCAAGGGCACAGCATGGGTCTGAAATGGCCTCTTGTAAATTGCTGGGGAGGAAAGAAATAATATAAAACAATTCTGAAAATGTCCCTGAGAATTATGATTTAAAATAACATTTCTTGTACACTTTCAACGGAGCAAACGGTAAAACAATAACCCTTTCACTCCATCCTCTAATTACCTATTACTCCCCCAGTCCATGCTGAAGAATTGTATCCCATTTAGTCTCCGCTGATTTACCTTATGACAACACTGTAACTTACAGCACTGTCATAAAACAATCAGTTGTGGTCAGGAATGAATGGACAGATGGTCAGAAGAGAAGGTAAATACCGTCACCTCAACAGGACTCGCAGCTCAGAATCAAAAGTTACAGAAGGCTCCCAATGTTTATCATACAAAAGAGCAATAAAATGATCAAATAGAAATATAAATTTGAAATTAATCTGGTCTTCACTTGCACAAATCGAATCCAAATATGTTCTTGGGACATAAAATGTAATAGACACAAAAAATGTGATCTACTTCAATTGATATTATGTCAAACCTACCTGCTGTTGGGTCAAAGTTCAATGGATTATCTTCCACTGGGCTCTGTCTAGGAAAGGATGTGAAAAACATAATGTGTATTCCTGGAAACACAGACTGTAGATACTGTTTCCATGACAACGCCTGCACTGCTGGAACGAAGTCCACTTTATTCAGGATAATGATGACACTTTTGTGAAGTTCGTTGAGAACATGGGAGATTAGACTTGGGGGTATATGAAGAACCTGGAGGAGAGAGATGTAACAGTATATATTTATTATATTACTATAAAGTATATGTTTATCACAGACATATAACTACAGGTGGAAGTAGTTAAAGTGACACACTAAAAATCCCATCAGCAGTAGATGGTATTACCATTACTCTCCACCCCTAGCACCTTTACTTATGATTATCTTTAGAAAACACAATAATGCCCAAAACACTGATACTGTCATTATAATAACTGTCTGTATCATGTGCTTGGTTTATGATGTTCACGTCAAAGGATTTAAAATGACATCATTTTATGAGCAACACAGCTCTTTCCCCTCAAATCCCAGATCTGGAATTACTACAAGAAGGTGAGAAAGGCGTATGTCCAAGCCAGAACATAGCATGAAAAGGTAACATTTTCCACAGTGATTCACAGTGTTTGGTGCTGCCAAGTAAGATGGCAGTAAAATGCAGTGTCAATAAGACCCACTTACAGGGTATCTGATGTCGGCAATGATAAGAAGAATATCTGAGATCTCCAGAACTCTCCACAACTGTCTCCATGTTTCCAGATTCAATTCAAAGTAGCTCAGGTCTTGTACCCGGGGCTGGTCTAAGATATCTGAAACATATTGCTGAAGAAAAGAAGACTTGCTGTGACATGTGTCTGCACTGTACCTTAATCAGCTTTTCGCCTGGCAAAGTAAGGTAAATACCAATTCTGGAACTTTCTAAGAGTATACCTTGTATTACCAAATTTTTTAGATGGATCCTGTTCCTTCAACTATCACAGGACTGTTTATTGTGGAGAGGCGAGATAAATTTATGCTAAAATGGGTCAGTTTTCTGAATCAGAGACCACACCGTAAAATTAACTCAAAATCCATTCTAGGTAACTTATTTTGCATTACTAACTACTGACATGATAAAATTTAGCTAGTAAAATATCACTTTTGTCTCTTGCTTACGGTAATGTGCACGTAATTCAAGCCTTTATCAAATCTATGTACCTCACCAAAGACATTCAGGAGTTCCTGCATACATGTGTCTGCTGGACTGGATACTAGATATGATAACCCCTAATTCCATTTTAAATGGAGTTTTACCTTAAAGTACTGGTTTTCTTGATGATCCAGTTGCTCTTTGGTAAGGCTGTAATTCCATGGTGGTCTCTTTGGAAAGTCAAGCTTAGCTCCTGAAGGGTAAACATCTTCTATTTTGTACTCCAGGTGTTTCTGGGGACATGATGAAACATAAAGTTCATGGATAGTTAGGAACATGTGGGTCGCTGGATGAGAACTGTATAGAATTATATTATCAAAACATGGATAATGATGGGATGGAATGAATGATGTAGAGGCGGTAAAGAATCAACAGAGGAGGAGACAGGATGAATGGATGGTGGTGTGGCATGATATGATAGATAAATGAAAGAACAATTGGTGTACATACCACATCAACAGGCCTTATTGTTTTCCTTGCCTCTTTCTGGTGCCTTTTAATGACTTCATCACTTTCCTTGAAAAAATGGAGTCTAAAGCTGCAACAAAACAAAAGCATTTGCTTTTCATATAAATACTTTCTCCATGAAATAAATTGATCTATATTTTTATCAGCAGTAGAAATGTAAAGACCATCAGTCATATGAAGTAAATTTTCATTGCTTAAAGAATGATTTTCACCAAATCTGTGCTTTGATCACCCTACTTGACATGATGGATTAAAAGCTGAAAATATTACTTAATAAATCTATTCAGTTTTTAATGAAGTTGTACAATCTTAAACCTTTTTGCAGCTGCTACAGCCATCCACAGGTTTCAAGGTACAGCTGAAGACAAATGTGCTGATAAAAGCCATAAAGAGCTGGCCACCTTATTTTGACAGACAAAATTTGCTGTTCACCAATAGTGGCACTAGTTTGCCTGCTGATTCGGGGAATACACAGATGTGACTTTTAATGTTGAGTGTTGGTCACCAGTGTATAAATTGAGGTGCAGATCAAAATTTCCTGTCATACTTTTTAATTCTCCCCGAAGAAAACGCACCTTTTTTCTTCGGCTCAAAATGTCTTCAAGACCTTTTAAAATATGGCCACATGCATTTTACATCTTCTATGTATAATATAATATTTTGTAGAATTTAAGGCTCAGCAGTTAAAAAGTCTTTCATGATTACATTGGAGGCCTTACTTCCTTTATAATATGATGGAAAGTCTAAGTGCATTACCTATTAGCATCAAGTTTAGCACCATCACCTCTCCCTGGCTGTTGGTTAAGTTTTTGGACTTGCATTTCTTTCAAATTCCCTGCTGCATCATGAGTTGAATCTGCAGTGGCTTGAGCCTCTGGGGACTTGGTACTATCATTGCCTTCATCACTCTCCTCAGCCAGATATGCTGGGCCATCTAATAAGACATTTGTCATAGTTAAACTAAAATGGATACTTCAGCTTTGATGGCGCATTCTGAAGCCAGCATAAACTATGACAAACTATAATTATGATATTAAGGGTGAGGGATTGCGGTAATGCATGTTAAGTTCAATCAAAAATCAAAGTGTACTTTTTGCTAATATGTGCCATTAACAAACCCAACCATGACTAATTACTCTGGTGTGTCTCTGCCAAACTGGTTTGCCACATACTTTAAATAATCTATAACATCAAATGCATTTTTTTTTTCAAAACATACAGAGTCTATTAATATTATTATAATACCGTACTGGGTAATTATCAACCTCAGCTCATTTTTTGTCGAAGAACGGCAGTGGCAAATAAATCTAACTGGTTTCTTTTACCTCTCTTATTCTTTCATCTTATAAATAACATTGCAAACAAAAACCAAGACATACAGATATGGGAAAGATTTCCAAATGCATCTGATCTCATGCCAGTATTGTCCCACTTCACTTTTTAATGTACTCAGCATTTAAACACCTTGGCAAGCATCAATTATAAAAGAATGTTGTTACAAGTATGTATGTCCCCCGAGCTTTTTGCGCTAGAAGTACATATTTTTTAATTAAAGCCTTTTACAGAGCTAGAAAGCCCCTCCCAAATACTCTTTACAACAGCCTTAATTAACTCATTTCTCCCCAAGTAAATTTGGCCAAGTTGCTCCAGCTGGCCCAAGTAAATTTTGCAGTTTTCATGCACTTTATAGGGTACGTTAGAAAGAAAGTCATTACTTGCTTATTTTTAAATATTTTTCAATTCTATTTGGTGGAAGTGTTTATAAATGAATGCTTTATGATATTCTGTGGTTGTTTTTATTATTGTATGGGTATAAAGTAGCAATTTGTAAATTAGAATTGAAAAAAATATATATATAAGGTCGGGGTAAAAAACGTGGATTCCCCGTTCGCGGTACAGTTCGGCACAAAAGGCGAAAACGGGGATTCACCGTTCGCTGGGAGAAATGAGTTAATAATTTAATTTTTCTTTCAGATTTTTTTTGGTTTCCCCCTGTTTTCAGTTGAAAAGGTAGGGGCCAGGATTTGGGATTCGATAAGGTTTAGGGCTGAGGATAAGGATGGGCTTAGGGATAGGTATGTATATAATATAATATAGGTCCGCCTATGCATCACTAGCACAAAACACTTGGGGTGTGTATGTATTGATTATGATAACAACAGCCATTATAAAAACATCTCTATAAAAGATTAACTTGCCAGGGACGCTCCGCCCCTCTGCCACCTCCAACCCACTCCTAAAGTTGTGCCAATGTAGCCCAGGATTAGCCTCTCAGTTTGGAATATTTCGATCATTACTGGAACAGTGGAAGAAAATCTAGCCACGAGACACATTCAGAAGCCCTCCCCAAAAGAATGTAGATACATGTATTTCAGCTGATTGTATTGGTGAACAATGATCCAGAACAAGGCTCTTATGAGACCTGAAGTCGAATTATTATCTTTCTACTTTCGTTTTCCCTTCCAATCCATTGACTGAGAGAACTGTAACAATGTCTCCAAATCTGCAGCTAAAACTAATATTAAAAAGCTGAAGTCCAACCTTTTTTCCGTGCTCTTCTCTCTTTGAGCTGCTGCTTTTTCTGTTTTCCGCTGAAGGGTTTCTTTCTATGCATGGTCTTCTGCGCCTTCTCGGCTGTCACAAATGCATTGCATAAAAGGTAGCAATGTAGAAACGAAAGTAGCTGCTTCCGGTAAGGTAATGAAAACGGAAGTTACATATTTACTGTAAATTTACACCCAATCATTTTAGATCAGATTTTTGGTGCGAAACTACAATGTTTGCCTTAGAGAAGTAAACATGGCGACTATTGGCGACAGCTTTTTGATTTTCTCCCTGCCCAGACTTTCATTGTATGGTTTCTTAGCCATGGCCATTTATTCTTGACTTTCCATGTAGAATTTACATGAAGAAACGTCAACATGGATTTCTCTTTCAATGTGAATAACCTCCTCAGAGAGGAAATAACTCTAGTGGACAGTCGTTTGCAGCCGTGTAGGCAAAATGGTATTGACAGGTAGGCATGTGTGATTGCTGTTAGGACTCTCTTTTCCATGTAATGTAATGCTACTATTGCATAATAACGAATCATATGATATATGATATCCATAATATAAAATCTCAGTTTTAGAAAGGAGTAACATTAGAGGCAAACAGCTTTAGTCAGGCCCATATTTCATGTTCTGAGGTCACCAAGGCACGCATTATAAATACAGTATGATGAGTAAGAGTGAATTTCGCCCGCCCTGTTCTTCTGCGCAACCATCGATGATTTGGGTATTCCACTATTCCAAAAAGTGAAACCAACTTCCTCGATTATATGTCAAATTACTGGGATATACAGATCCCCACTAGGATGTGACTTGAGGAGCGGCCTTGCGCAGGGGGTCACAGGGCAACAGGCCTGTGCCCCTCTGGCAAGTTAGTCCTCTATAGGGATATTATTATGGTAAACACAGGCTCTGTGATTTCTGATTACAGGCACATGAGTTTTGGTAAATATACTGTATTTCAGACATGGCTTTCAGCAGCTGCAAAAAATGCTGTTTGAGATTGTGGACAAAATGGGAGAAGCTTCTGCCAAGGTAAGACTGGAAATTATTTAATTGGTACATTCCAAATAACCTGAATAACATAATAGTGTAAAGTCTCTTAGATATTTTATCACTGTCATCAAAGATACTAGAAACTATAAGATGAGACACTGCATGTCTTCCTCGCACCACTAAAAAAAATGTGCACACAATTTGCGTGCTGATCTAGGGCAGGGCCCATGGTGCATAGTATGAAAAGAATGCTTGATATAATGGTAACTTTATGATGCAACATTGTGATAGTGCTACTGCTGCCACTAAAAAAAGAAAAAAGAGTTTTCCACAGCAATTGAGGTTATAATTCCACAATAAGTGACATCAATCAAGGCCTATTGCGATAGCTGAACTGTGAACAAAATTCAATATTTTCCCTATTTGGCTTTGTAAAATACGGCACTTTTCATGACTTCCATGCGTTTGTCGCTAGGTCGCGGTGCAAAATCTGTGCCAGCTTAAAGCACTCGCTGTCTTAATTATCTTGTCAATTCTAGTATCTTTGCTATCATCAATAACAGCTAGTTTACTGTTGTGAGTGGAATGATTTGTTTGGCGGTTGTTTTCACATTTGATGCATGAGAATTATTTTGTGTAGTATACACAACTTTTGTATCTGTTATATAAATTGCTTTGTTCCATGTTTTTTAGACCGTAGTAATTTAATGTACATGAGGAGGAGACAAAACTTACTATTGAATATGCATTAATACTTAAGTTCATCATTTAATTTAGCTGCTGTACTACTGGGTCACACATGGGTCACTTAACATTGACACATACAATTTTGTTTATCATAACAGTTTGCACCCATGAGGAGTATGGTAGACCTGAGTTAATTTTGTTATATTATATTTTTTCTTTTAAAATTGAAGAAAAACCAGTCTTGTGTCCATTCTCTAGTCCCCTCTATAAGCTAAAATCACAAATTGTTGACCATTCTTCTGTTTTAGGCCCAGGGTCTGCATGGTACCATCACAACAGGCAGGAAGCTGGAAATGGCAGCAGAGCACAGACTTTACATTATGAAGGATGAAAACAGTAACAGGTACTCAGAATATGCTCGCAACAACACTGCGGTGGTCTCTCATCATCATTTGAAAAAGAATGATGCAAAGAACAGTTGCTGAGTTATGTTCCTTAACTAACAGGCAAACTACAAAATATCTTATCTTTGCTACATTTCTTGCCAATGTTTGGCACCAGTTGCCATCTAAACTGCAGAGAGTATGAGCTTCAACATTTTTGTACAAGTTACAACTGATACTCAGATCATTACATGATCGTTACCAATATTAGAGCATCTTTTTTCCAAAATTCATTCGATTCATTTTGTCAATGCATGGTGTCCTCTTTCAGCCTTTATGGCTCTTATTTGACTTTCTTTTAGGAGGATTCAATTCGATGTCCTTTTGCCTAATAGGAATAGTGTGCTCAGAGCACTACTGTTCAAGATTAGAAGACTGTGTTTGAGAGTGAGGAAGATAGGGAGAGGAGTCTACACGGAAAGGAGTGGAAGGCAGAAGCAGGTTTAGCCCGAGCAATGCTGGGAGCCTCTGCTAGGGCTTTGATGTTAAAAAGATGCTTATATCAAGTCACAAATTGTCATAATGAGAATTCATAATAATTTATCCTTATCACACAATTACCTCTGTAAAAATCTTTGGCATTGTTTTTGTGATGCAATACTTTTTCATTACGTCATTTTTCAGGGGTCTTGGATCAATTTTGGGCATTTTGAAAATGGGCAATAAAAAGCTCTTTGTATATGACCACTCGAAAGTTCAGCATGAGTTGGAACCCTTGTGTGTTCTAGACTTTTATGTTCATGAGTCGAGGCAGAGGATGGGCTGTGGCCGCAAACTCTTTGACTTCATGCTGAGGGTATGTAGAGTCTTTGGGTCAAATATTCTCATCTAACTATTTAAATGCTTTAGTTCAGCATCCAACTGCGGTACAGGACTGCTGCTTTAGATACATATTAAGCCAAAGTCTAAGTATTTTTCATTTGAGATATAGATGTCCATTTATTCCCACTTCAGAACTTTTTAAGTGGTGATAACGTTTTGACCTACAGTTACAGTCTCCACACTTTGTGGTATAAAGTGAACCTTTACCGTATCCAAATATTGCTTCTCAGTGAAATTAACTCCATAATACATGTGAATGTATTTTTTGTGTATTATTTGAAACTCTGAAACCTACTGTTTATGCGGTACATATTTTTTGGAAATGATTGTAAGGATATTGAGAAAAATTGCATGGCCATTGAAAAGGTCCATATTCTTTCAGGATTGGAAAAGTAGATAAACTTTGTAAATTGTAAATATGATTCCTTCTCAAGCACAAGAAATATATGCATGTATGGAGGTACTGTGTGAGTGGAAATGATTTGAACCAGATGTTAAAATTATGAATTCAACGGTACCTTATATGTAATGCAGAATGAAGGAATTCAAGCCCAGCACTTGGCCATTGATCGCCCATCACCCAAGTTTCTGTCATTCCTGACAAAACATTACAAGCTGAGAGCAACAATTCCACAGGTCAACAATTTTGTCATCTTTGAAGGGTTCTTTCACAACAGGACAGGTAGGAACAGTGTCAGAACTTGTCGGTCAGAAGAATTCACTGATTTTTTTGCAAGGCAATTATTTTAGAAATAAAATTTCAAGTCTGAGAAGCAATTTTTAGTAAAATCAAAATGGTTTGAAGCTGTTGTTGGGTCGTATCCGAGCCAGCAACCCTAGAGAAATTTGACCTGATCTCAACTTTATACATAGGAATGACATAGTTTCTACGAAGATCCACTGGTTAAGATATTGTGTTGACGTCATTTTAATGTAAGGAACCCACTCCTTGGATAATCTTACCAGTCCTGCGAAAATCTATGTTGGATTGACATAGTGATGCTGGGCTGGGTTAGGTTTATCTTCAGTAAAAGGGATGCAGCATGCAAGTTCAAAATGAGAAAGTTTCAAACTTAAAACCCATGGCATTCAAGCTTTTTGTCAATTATTCTTCAATCTGCTGTTACCTCTTACCTTCATTTCAAAGAGGGCTTTTAGTGTCCTGAATGACGCAACTCAAAATCATATTCTCTTCTGTCTCTGTAGATGCCGGCAATGGACGCAATAGAAGACGAGCTGCGGGAGAAAAAAGTGGATTTAAAATTAACAGTGGGGCGAGTCCTGTAAGACCCAGCTCAGGTAGGATATATAGCAGAGTTAACCAGGCTTAAAATGCACTGTTTGTATGTGTTTACAGATCCATTTACAACTAGTTGAGAGAACAACAACGGTCATATTAAATTCCTACAGTGTTTTAAGGCATCCACTTGATCAGTGCCTGATGGGGGTCTAAAGCAGTGTTTCTTATTTTGGTGAGGTTTTGGTGAGGTTTGGGACTTCAAAATGGGGCACAGGAATTTTTCATAGAAATTTTAATTTCATAGTGTATTTTAACTTGACTATATTATAGATAAACTGTTGTTTGTTTGTGTCATGTTGGTGGTTTCCATGTCTATTAAACATCAAACTGAACAGATGCATGACTTTAATGGTATGCACAACCTAGCTGGTTATACATGTTACTTGTCACTCGTCTGGTCTTCATGAGGCCCATGGTTTTTTTGTCAAAATTGAAGTTGGGCATAGGACAAAAAAGGTTGAGAAATACTGGTCTAGAGCATCATCTTTAATATTGCCTCAGTATACCGAAAAAGGATATAAACTCCCAGTATCAACAAAACAAAACAAAATAATCCTATACAGCATCAATCAGTGTAATTTGAGATCCTGAGTCATTAACTCTTTGTGTGCCATGAGTTTTTCCATGTTTGCTGACAGAGGAAGAAAATAGTGGGGGAGTTGATTGAAGACTAGCTGCAGCAACATTTATGAATAGAAAGTTGACTTTCTGTCTTTCTTTCTGCAGCACAAAAGCCTAGCATTCTTGTGCACCAATACATCAATGATTGGCACAAACATGTCCAACCGAAAAACCGATTCATCGGCTGTTGGCACATGAAGAGTTAAGTTGATATGCTACGCCTGTGTCATTTTCATTTGCTTTCTGGTTTATTTTAATTATGTTTTTTAATTCATATTTCATTCTCCACAGGACAGAGACATAAAGCAGTTCACCAGTATGAATCGAATCCATCTCATGCTCATTTAGGTAGTAACACACGACAACATGGGGATGACCTCCAGTTTCAGGTAGTTTTTGTTTCCTGTCTTTTCTAGCACACATTTCCTGAGGGGCTATCTCTGTGGATCTATGAAAGAATTCTCTCTTCACTATACTTGCAGCACAACTTGTCCTTTCTGATGGAGGCTTAAAAATTTACTAGTTGATGTAAAGATTTTTAGTAACATATTTACAAAATTCCTTCTTCTAGCCAATCCAGGCAAGATAAATCTTGCAAATTTTCCTTGTACCAAGCCCAGCCGTATATCTAGATCTAGGACACATTAATAGCGGCACTTGGATTTGATGCAATTGTTATACCACAAGTCCTTGCAGAATACACAGCTGTGATAAATCTGACTTTCAGCCAGCAATGTGTAAAGCACGGTGTAGGACACAATTTCCGTTCACACTTTTCAATTCTACTTGAATGAAAATGCGACTCCTCTTTGGCGGCTCAAAAAATTGTAAAAATGCATAACATTAAAGACTGAATTTTATTCAAAATGGATGAGCCCACGTAATTTGTCATCAAAAATTGAGGCAGTACACAAAAATTCATAGTTTTTGGTCCCGCGGTCACTAAGTTTTAGGTGATTAAAGGTTCACCCCCTAGCTACATTATAGTAAGATGTCTAAACAAAACACATTTTGAGAGCTTTACAGATGAAAGAATTTTATATGCAATTTTTCCTGTTGTATTATTATCTGTTGAATTTTAATTGATCAAGCTCTCAGGGCAGCCACTGACTTGCTTAACAGCACATGTATGAACAGAAAAAGCCTATCTTTTAGTGAATTTGATAAAGAATGCTTTCTGTTTTTTAATTAATAATCATTGTCATTATTGAGGCTTGAAAAAAAATTAACATAATTTGAATGTAGTCTGACTTCCTGTGAAAGGTATCTCCTGGGTTTTTGTAGGGATTACCGGTGGGGGGAAGCAACGATAAAACAATTCAATTCTATATCTAAGAGATTGCCTGAAAAAGGCTGAGAACCATAGGTGTACATTTACAATGTAGTGAAGAGGTTTATAAATTTGAACTTTGACTGGAGCTTATTGTATGTAAAGCATTCAAAGCAATGAAGGCATCTTGGTTTCCACAGACGTAGATGAATAAAAAAAAAAATGACTTCGTTATTGAAATATTGATCATTTCTGTATTTCAGAATGTGTTAAATAACTGGATGTCTGGCACAGCTAGACAACAACAACACAGGTTAGTTCATGCTGCAATGTTTCATGTGGTTTGAACAAGTTCCTTTTGGATCAGGCATTGGCAACCAATGGCTGGCAAGTCCCATCCAAGTCTCTTAGATTTCATCTGTGGATCTTTCCTTTTCTTAATTGACGTTGAAAAAATACAGTCCAATCCACTTATCTCGACATGGCATTTATCGACTTTCTGGGTGACGCAACACCATTTTCAAGTCCCAACCTGTTCCTTCTTTAACGCTACTTAATATTCCCTGTAATTCGAAATGTTATTCCATTCTTCCCATTCTCTCTGGCCAGAGCTCAGCAAGTGCTATCTAATACTGTGCTGCCGAAAATGTCCACATATATAAGATCTCTTTATTTGTTTTTGCAGTGTTGGCGAGGAGGGATGGGTGGGTAGACAAAGGGGATGACCCTTGGCTTCAACAAAGCAAGTGTGGAGGGCAATGCATAAGCGCACAGCAGTAAAAGTACAGAGCATACAGACTGTGTGTGCTAATGTTTGGTTTTTTTTTCTTCACAAAACATTGGTGTGCCGTTGATAGTAGGCCTTGACTTATATAGATCTCTTGGTTAACTTCCATACTGTGAGTATATTGGTATTTAAAAAAGAAAAATTAAAACACTGGGCATTTGATGTATAGCTACATCTTCTCAATGATATCGGCAAACGTTTGCCACACAACTGCTCCTCACAACAATGATACTGGAGAAACAGATGATGGCATGCCGATAATGAGAAGAAACAGGGGACATAATTGCGTCATTTATTGGACACATTTCCCATAATGGTGATATTATTTGATCTCCCCTGTTTACTTTTCTTGGTTCCCTTCCACCGCTAATCTATTATTTTGATTTTCTCTTTACTCGACGCAGTTCAGACGGCCCCACTGATGTTGAGATATTAGGATTGCATTGTACTACTTGTGTATAGACTTTCATGCTTGTTGCAGCTCACTCTTAAGTCAATGCGGTACCTGGCATATGCATATTTCTGTGTTCTGTGATAAGATAGTGTTACGTAACATGTAGGATGAGGTCTTCTTCTGGTTCCACTAAACAAAAACGAAATCGTAAAATTTTAGCATTCAGTTGTTTGTGTCCAAGGCCATCAATTTGTATTTCAAAATGTTTAACTGAACCCGATGCTGTATTTCTCTCTATTGATCAAACTTTTGTCGTTATTTACTGAAGTTGTTTACAATAGTGTCTCTCTCTTACATCTTATATAGTCATTTGGGTGCTGGAGAAATGATGTACAGCCGCCATGGTGCCACACCTCCCAGTGGTTACCATAGCAATGGCCCTTCTCCCAGTCATGGTCCGCAGCCCCAGGAGACAATGTCAGCCAATATGTACTATACGAAGTTGAATGGACTTGCCTCGCCTCATACTTGCTACAATATGGGAGCGTTGTCATCAGTGCATAACCCGTATTCAAACATTGTGCATCCCAGTCAGAAACAGCCTGCCTATCCTGATACTGCTGCGATCACTACGAGGGGCGTTTCAAGCACCCCCAATTTTGGCAACAGGACCAATGGTGCTGAAACTTCCCAGGTGCACCAGCCGTCCAGTAATGGCACAGTGAACTCCCCAGTTGTCCGTGACCCTCGCTACCTAGCTCAGATGAACCAAGCCTTACCTGCCACACGTTTGCCAGATATTCCCAACAATCAGCCATCAGGGCAAAATGTAGCTCGGCCTCAATCTGGTAGTTTAGCGCATCGGCCACCCAGTGGGAAGCAGAATAACAGAGAGAGAAGAGGTAGGAATGACAAGTTATGAACAATTTATTTGCATCAATTCCTTTTCTTCAGCTTTTCAGTCTATATGAAGAAGAACACTTACAAACTATTTCTAAAAATCTACAGAAAATATGCAGGGTCGCAACAGGGCTAGGACATACCTTTATCCTTGTGGAAGCACTCGCAGCAGCTAAGTGTCTGTATTTTGATTGTTTTTTTGGTGTTGTTTTTTTTATAAAATATTGTTCCAGTTGCAGAATTTTTTTTGTTAATTTGATGAAGATCGTTGAAGACTGAAAGCTTGTTATTTCTCTCTTTCATTTCTAATTCTTTATGATTTATTGTGTGTTTTTTCTTTCAATATGTTTTTTTTTTTTCAACGAGGTAATTTGCAACAAACAATCTTTTTCTCTTTTTTTGCCACGTTTTAGCCGTAATCGAGTAGAACAGTGCAGCATGATATACATAGGTAGACGATTCTTTTCAAAAGTATGACTTGTTGGCCAGAAACACTTACTTGATAGGGTTTTCACCTTCTCTCTTGAGAGTTTCAATTCTTCCAGTGATTGCCATTTTTTTTTTTTTTGACATGTCCCTTTGCCTTTTTCTGTCTTGAATTACAGGTATTTTAGATTTTGGAACAAAGGTTTCATTTATGTGGCCTATGTAATGTTATGAGGGTTATCAACTCAAATGTGTTTTGTCCATTTTTATTCATTGCTCTTAAATGCCCATAGATATCCAAGACACAAGATGTGTGACTATATTTCATAACCCAATAAAACCATTCATGGGATCGTGTTGAAGTTATTGCAATTATTTGAATTTTCATGAAGTTTACAAATTTCAAACTTGTTTTCCTCAATTTGACGATTTTAGACATAGAACATTCTGGTTTTCCTGAGGGGCTGTCTCTTTGACCAACCTTTGATCAAATGGTTTGCCTTGAGTACAGTGTTATCTTTCTCATTGTCCAGAACCCAACCCACCACTTTTACAAAGAGATGGACCACCCACAAATTACAAGGATGTGTTCAATATGCACCAAGGGTATCAAGGCAGAAATGGCCATTTAACTGTTTCCCCAAGGTAGGTCGAGACATTATATCATTACTGTATGTCTCTATCCACAATACTCAGATTTTGAAATTTTTATGGGAGGCACAAAAAAGTGATTAAAAGTTGGCTCGCTAGTGTTTAAATTTGGATGAAATGGTTTTAGTGATTTAAAATACCACACTTCTATAGTTCTAAGATCTAGTATTGTTTTGAATATAGCATGGCTATGGTGATGTCCTATCTTTTTATTTATTTATTTATTTTTCAATTTTAAAATCGTTTTTAAACTTATAATGTTTTTAAAACCCAGTAAAGATCATGTTCTAGTTTCAAGATACAGTGGAGTCTGTGTAAACCGAACTTTGGTAATTCGAATTTCTGCTAAATCGAGGTGATTTTTAAATGAGATTTTTTTTTTTCATCTCTATTAACCCTCACCCTGCGAGGGGCGGCAATTGTCGGTATTTACTCGCAAACGTACAGGCGGCAAAAGTCGGGAAGGTCAAGCTGACCGCGCCACGCGCAAGCCGTATTTTCACGCATCAGGCCACTGACCTTTTTGAGACGTAACCACCGTGTTATTGTTCACTGTATTTCTTCTAAATCAAACGCATTGTGACATGGACATGTTAACCAGTGAACCACTGGGAGGAATCACAAAGACTAAGTTTTCAAAGGCTCTCCCCACACTATCAAAAGATGTAACATCGACATGCGAACTGTTGCTCAACAAATTTCAATATTATCTCATTTTCTCACAAGCTGACCACCATCTGGACTTGTCTGTATCTAAGAACCAATCAGAAACAAGTTCTGAAATAATCTTTGCCCCAAATGCCCACATTGGTTTATGTGTCAATCAGAATGAAACCATTTGTGTAGGGCTTGGGAGGGCGTGGCTAGTTATCATGCTTCGTTCTCACGAAAACTACAGCTGTCAGTTTGGAATCATAAGTCAGATCATTGGTTAGAGACTGACAGACTAAGGTTTTGCTGGTTAATTCATTATTAAGCGTGATAAGGCATAGCAGCGAATGTTTTCATACCGATCAATAAAAACCGAACCACGTGGACAGCGTTTGTGGTCATCGCATAGCAGCACGGGTCAGTGACCCCAGATAAGAGTAAGGTTACTGACCGTGCAGCGGGCTTTACGGGTAGTGCGCGGGGTATGGGTTAAACATTTACTCTTGATTCGAGTTCAAACCGTCCAAATTCTGATAAATTGAACTGATCAAGCACACTCATCCTCACTGTAACTACTGATTTCCAACCCTGTAAAAACCAATTTCCACAAATAGGCTGACTCGGCCTGTTCAACAACTCTTTACTCTTAGGAGAGATTGAGGGGGAGGGCAGAGGTGCCAAAAAAGATGCAATGGGTAGGCTGTAGAGCCTTCCTCTCATGTGTCTGTCTGACCAAGCCAGGAACATACTGCGGAGGGTAACAATGGTGTGGGTGGGACCCCTGCACTCAGTGTGATTCTGCCCCAAAGTCCAATAATATCTGCCAACAACACGCGTACACGAGATAGTGCTCGTATTATGACCAGTAAATTTATCAATTGCTGATGTGACCACAACAGGTACAGCCAAGACACATTAACATAGAGTAGAACCTCGAGCCTTGCATTGTGTCCACCATGCCCACATAGAGCCATTCTGCTACACACTTATGTAATGCTCACCAAGTTGTGCAGCATCACATGACTGTTTTAAACTTAATTATGGCAAGGCCCGGGGGGAACAAAGACCTCACCTACACGAGGTTCTTAGCACTTCAGTGCTGCAAATACCTGTCTATCTATGTGTTTACACATTTACTACACTACACTCAGTGGGGAGGGGGGACGAGTACGGCATTGTTACACTGCCTAATGGTAATTCCATGCTACTGATAACAAAGTGGGATAGCGCAGTAGGCCCACGGTCTTGCATTTGAACATCATATATGGGAGAGTGTCTTTATCAGTTGATGACATCACACTCAATACATGCGGCCAAGATAAAGACCAGAAGCAGGGTTTGCTGACCAGAACTACTAGGCCTAAGCCATTCAATATTGCTTTCTTTTTTTACCACCATGCTACGGTCACTTCTAAAGAAAAAATAATGAAAAGATCTTACAGGTGCTTATGCAGTTTTGTGTGTATGTGTGTGTGGGGGGGGGGGGGTGAGGAGCTGTAAAAAGGGATGTAATCACATGTATGGTATGGGGCAAACAACATGATAGTGGTTATTTCTCGTTCAGAAGTAAATCGTACTTTGGTAAATCAAAGTGTAATTAAATCCATTTCCCTACGACTTTGAATTATGTGGACTTCACAGTAGTTATACAAATTGTTCTGTGTTTGAGAAGGGGTTTATATTACATTATGTTGTAGTCAAATCCATACATTTACAGTCCAAAATACCTTAACTGAAATTGCCACTTCGTTTTATTATTAAACTTCACATTTTTTAATTTATCAATTCTCCTAACGAAATAGGTTTTCTTCTCATTTCAGCAGCATCCCCATGGCGGTCCCAGACTTGACACCCCCTAAACTAGCCCCACCTGCATACAACCCCCCTGCTTACAACACCCCATCTGGCAATTGGACAGTTTCTGGTGCATTACGCCAACAACACATGGCTGCCCATTCGTCAAACAAATACTACAGTTCAAATAGAATATGGTGATTGTGAGTGTGAACGGGGAAACGTAGATGTCTGCAATAAAACTTGGTATAAAACTTCAGTGAGTAAGTTGGTTTTTCATTTGAGTATATCAGATATTACTGAATCCTTTTGATATGTAGATTACAGTGTGAAAAGCTCGTGGCAACATGGATTTCAAATGACACTCAATTATCTGTGACTCATTCTGAAGGTTTTGACAGGACTTTGGCAAATATGATGGAGATTTAAAAACAAATTAACAATTAAAAAGTGTAAATTCACAATAACTGGTTTGTTGATCTCTGCAGAAATGATTATTTATTAAATTTTTGTTTTTTGCCTGGTGAAGATCATCTTGCAGTTTTCAGAGTAATTATACACCCTTTTTTGACATGTATAATTTATTAATTTTTATTCAAACCTATAAAAGATCATCTTTCACTTTTAAGAGTAGTTGTACAGGCTTTTAGGAGTTTGAGAAGAGTTTACTTGACATTACATTGTGGGAATATTGGTAAACGGGATGGATGTGACTTCTATTTCATTTCTACTATACATCAGCGCAACAAGTGTTGGTATCATTATCCAAATTATGAAAGGTCTGCATTGTTTACCAACTAAATGGAATGCATATATTTTTTTGTTCATTTTCTAAATAAATTTTAATTGAGTTGTACATTTTGCTTTGTTTTTCGTTGTTGTTGTTTTTTTTAATGCACATTTACATACATTTTGAATGCTTAACATGAAAAGGGTATCAAATTTTGTCTGTTATCATCATAGAATATCTTGGTGTAAAGCTGAGAAAATAGAAAAGCTTAAGGGCATTAGCGAGTGAAATTGTAAAATAGTTCAGTTGCAGAATTCAAAAGCACATTTACCTGTGCACATCTTATAATGTATCAGAAACCGCCCGTCCCACAGCGGGTACGAAGAGTGCACAGCTCTTTTTTTTTTTTTTTAAACTCAGCTTTTAACTTTTGATAACTATTTTGTGGACAGACTTTGAAAAAGTTTCTTTCTAGATTAATTTACCATGATGACATGATGGCATTGGGATGAGTAAGTATAACAACTGCTTCACATTTGTATAAGTGGATGGAATTTTGTATTTGGACTTCATACTCATAGTTACAATGCATCCAAGAAGGTTGTAAATTTATTTTCAAAATTACTTTCGTAAGAATCTTGAAATGTTTAGTGACTGCGTTGTGAGCAGTAAATTATATATGAATTATTTTATAGTTATGTAAGTATAGATGCACATTATCATTGTACATGTATATATTCATTTTGTTAAGTTATTTCAATTTATTTATGTTAAAGGAAAATTGTTCTTTTTGCAGCTGAGCCATGAAGTAGAGATGTTTAAGTTTTAATAAATTTTTTTTTTTTTTTAAATGTACACAATTTGAAATGTTTGTGCGTTCAACCTGTGATAATTTGTATGTATTCTATGATCAAAATTACCGTGGTTTAAACCACCGCACTCAGATACTTTCTCAACTGTTTCAAATTGGAAGCAGTACTCACCACTAGATGTGCAGATTCACCAGTTATTGAATTGAATCACATCAGGGTTGTATGACATACAATTTCATCTGAGTATGGACAATTGTAATTAACCCTCGCAATGATATGGCCAGCACTCCGAGCATATAAACACCATAACCTCCGGATCTAGAGACAGAGAGAGACCAAGAAAATGATGGATTTATCAGAGGGAATGACAGATTCTTAACCCTAGTTCTGCGGGAGGCCACTATATTGGCCTCCACGCGAGGCACGGGAGGCCATTATTTTGTCCGACACGCATAACCGAGGGTCCTGCTGGAGGCCACATTTTTGTATAGCAACGGTGCGCCTTGCGCTTTGTTTATTCGGTTGCCAAGGCTGTCGTTGTTGTTGTTTTTTTTTTCACGTTTTTTTTTTTTCTACACTATTTTCGCGTGTTTATCTAGCCTGACACCCCTACTATATCTAACAAAATGGTATCGTCCAATTACGTTTATTACGATGCAACTATTCGCAACTATTCGTCATACTCGTGTAATAGTACTGACGGTCTGAAGTTTGAACTGGGGAAAATCTTGGGGAAACTTTTACTTTGATGCTGGTTGTCGTCTACATGTGAAATGAGAAGAAAGGGGCCATGTACGTATTTGAGACGCCGTTCTACGTCTGTAATTATGAATTCCGATGTAATATTAGGGCATGCTGCATAAGGGCATCTGTCAGTAGGTTTTTCATCAGGGTCGTTGTCTTTATTTGATGTGGTAATTAGAGAGATATCGTGTTCCTTTGGTTAAACCGCTTTTCAGTACATGTATGTGCTCTACGACCTGGAACTGGAAATCAAATCTCTCGCTAAAACTAACATTATAGTAAGTGGACGCTTTACATAGTAGAGGAGGGAGAAGGCAATGTCACGATACATATGGTTAGTAAATTAAGCGAAAGGCTTTAAAAATAATTTGTTCACCTGAATGGCCTGACTTATTGACAGAAAAAGCGCAGAGGTCTTGGGAAAATGATAAAACGTGAGTTAAATGGCATGTAAATGCAGAAAATTTTTGATTTGGGCCTTCCATTTCACAATAAAACCTACTGCATATCATCACAAGTACTTTATCCAAATATCATAGGGGTCCTTTACGATTTATCCACCACTATTGTTGTTACTGCGTCCTAAAGTATACGCAATACACGTGTTCACAAAGACCCGATTGACCCGACCGCCGAGGTTATCGGCAATACACGAACGATCGGCTGGCTATCCCCGCACAGGGCGTTACGTGGACGAGTTTACTCAGCGCGGTACGAGGGTTAAGAAACATAACCTGTCTCCTACAAAGGCCACACACTTCGCTTTAAACTAATGCTTGAATCTTCCTGTCACACTTCCAGGCAACTGGAAGTATGAGAAGGAGAAGTGATACGGAAATCTACTTCTGATTTTCCTACAGTTGATAGGCCTGCGCAAGCTACAGAGGAACCCTGCAACTTGAGCACTAAAAATAAAAGACTGTCACAAACCATGATATTGTGGGCTTATCAACTAGGCCCCGAGGAAGTGGTAACCCTAATTCGTGGCCTTGTCACTGGTGGACAAGGGAGAAGCAACCACGATACCATGGGCTTAGCTGCTGGGGCCCGGGAAGAGAGGACCATGGGATCACGGCCTTATCAATAGTGGACACGAAGAAAAAAAATACGTGATATCGTGGCCCAAACACTGCGAGGGTTAATCTAATCAGTGCATTTTCTTTCAAATTTCATGCTGTGGAGATAGTTTCTTTTATGAATCTCAAATTCGAGAGATTTTGAGTTTGCAGATTGAGACAAATTTTTAGGATTACTGTACGAAAATGTAGGAATGTATTTCTTTCATGTTGTTTTGCATTTAAATCGTGCCAGTAGAGAGATTATGAATCAAGGTCACCATACTTGACTGAGTTTCTGAATTGTCATGACCAGTTCTAGACAAGACCAAGTCATCCCTTTAGAATGACAGGGTTCTAACTCCCTTCCATCAACTTTTGAGAAATTGATGATCAAAGCATCCTGTGCTCATAGCTATTAGTATTAGAGATACGGTGTTTTTTTCTTTTGGAGTAATACTTACAAATTACACACTGAATCCGCTTGATACTTTGACACACAATGAAGAAGGCCTTTAGAAGCAGCGTGTAACTCACTTCAGCCAAAAAGTGGAGATAGAACCATGTCATTTTAAGGGGATGGTAAGTTGAACAGTTTGTCAAAAATGCTCCTGGAAGCTAGGAGATAAATTAGCATAAGTTGGCAATGTTGATACATGTACAGTAAAAAGTCTTCTGTGGTGTGGGTACTTTTCTGATGGCAGCCTTTCTTGTGCCTTTGCCTGCTTGTCCAAAACCATAATGTATCAAATTTACCAAAATGTTTGTAGGCTATTTATGCTTTACCTATGGCTGTAATATACTGGAGTGTCTGAAACAAGTGCAAATAAATTTACTGTTGCAGATGTTATGTTTTTGCATGCACGATGGTAAAATTCTACATTTCATTTATTCTAATGAAGATTTTTTCATGCTTTGTGTTTTAATTACATCATGGCTGCATTGAGATAGAGATGAAGGTCAACATTCCTATTTGAATGTTGGTACAACTACATACATACCCGAAGTTTTTTGCTCTAGGTCACCAGGTGTATGTATTTTGAAGCCTCTGTGATTCCAAAGCTAGAGAGCTCCTCCCGAAATGCTCCTAACAACAGCCTTGATTAATTATGATTAATTATTCTTTCTGATTCTTTTTCGTTTTCCCCCTGTTTCATGGTTGAAAGAGTATGGGGGCAGGGTTAGGGATTCAATAAGATTTAGGGTTGAGGATAAGGATGGGGTTAGGGATATTACGTATACGTACACCCTCCTAGCGCAAAGCGGTTGGGGTGCTCATGTACTTGCAACAACAGCCTTCCTATTCAGCTATCACACATCACTGTATCACTCAGTGGAGTGACAGCATTTATTTACCAAACCTCTTGATTCGGTCACTGTATTTTTTGCATAATACATCATTTGAATATTAATTATCCAGAAAATTTGTCATGAATGCTATTGAAAACTAATCTGTTTGCATGTTTACCTTTGCCTACTTTTGTCTGGTTTCTTCAGTGTTTTGTTAAATTTTGCTTTTTTATTTTTAGTCTTGTACATTTATTGATTTCTTAATTTGAAACATTCAGTCCTATCCATTAACATTCTGGCATCAAAAGAACACCATAAATGAAGCTTTTCCAAGAACACGAGAAAATGAACAGGCATTTCTGATTCCTAAATATATTATAGGTTCAGCGTATTGCAATAAAATATAATTTATGGCTTCTGATTTATTTAATAAAGCTATTTTGTTGAGAACCTAAAGTCAATGGGTGATTTCAGTTCGATGTCAATTCAGAATCAGGCACAAATTAAAGACTGAATCCATCAATGGGAAAAATAGTATTTATTTCCGAGTATGAAATAAAAAATTGTTACAGTTATAACACAAAAAGTGATCATGCATTACCAGGACCACAGAGCTATACAATACACAAGAAAGGGCACTCCGCTGTGCCGCCTCACTTCATTCCACTAAAAGATGGCGGTAATTCGCATGGCCTCCTACAGCGGCGCCATGGCAGACAAAAGGAGGACAAGCAAATATTAATTACAGCCCACGCTAATAGTACACGATGTGCACCATTTTTCAAACTTCTTTGTTGAAACCTGGCCCTCCTTTTGTCTCGCCTTGAGGCACTACAGTGTGCACAGTGACTTGACCTATTGCCCTCTCTAGTCTGTCTATAGAGCTCTGTGACCAGGACTGAAACTAACACAGTTTCATTTCTGACCAGGTATGAAGAAGGACTGTGACTACAATGAATCAGTTATTAAATACATATATATGTATCACGGGGATCAGGCAGAAATTTCCATCAGTATTGAAATACACTGGTCAAAGTGAAAGCTGTTGTGACTATTGCCAAGTGTAAGAAAACCCATACATTTTTACATTCCAAAATGTTGCTTATAAATATAAACATCAACAATTGTAAGTTCCAAACAGTAACACAAATCACTGGATGTGTACACAAAAATAAAAATGTATGCTACAATAAGCATAAAAACATTTCTTTGAACTTATCATCCAGTATACAAATTTTTAATTCACATAATCAGTGTCAGTCTACATGTGATTAAGAAAAGATTTCATCAGAAAAAAAAAAAAAAACCTGTTGCAGAAGGGCTTTGAAGAGGTTTTCTCCCAGCCTCTGTAGAGTGTTTATGTCTGTAGTTTAGAATACCAATCAAACTTGGAATGTATGTCTAAAACATTATAAAAACAACAGAAAATCTATGTGCTTGCAGCAAGGCTTGAAGCAAAGTCAAAACTTGGCCAAAAAAAAGGTTGTCTGTAGCATAACAAACAGTGAAGAACAATACAACGCAAAGACATATATGACCCGTGATAGGAAATTGAAAACACTAGATCTAGTTGGCCCCTGACTCGGGGAATACACAGATGTGATATTTAGGGTTGAGTTTCGATCACTAATGTGTAAAATGAGAGGCAGAACAAAATTTCCATTTATACTTTTTAATTCTACTCAGGAAATGCATCTTTTTTTTTTCCTGGTCTCAAAATGTCGGAACACTTTCTTCTGTTCAACTCAGTTGTTGCTCAAAATCAATGAAAGTATTAAAAATAAAGTGAACTTCAAGACCTTTTAAAATATGTCTAGGTACACGTACATGTCTTTCTATGCGTAATGTGATATTTTGTAGAATTTAAGGCTCAGTGGTTAAAATGCCTTTCATGATTACATTGGAGGCCTTACTTCCTTTACGCATTTCACGAGAAGGATAAGTGAGAGGCCTTTTATCTAGAAAATCCTCTGATTTTTCCATATACACAATGGTCAAGTAAGGATGGACTGACTGTTTCACCAGATTCTTCAATCATGAGAGCATGGAAAATTGCTACGAGTGTTCACTTAATCAGCAAGGGCAAATTTCAGATCTGGTTGTCGTGCTCTGACTGGAAAAGAAAGTTTGAATTGGTAAAGGGAGTTTGAATTTGAGTTTGGGTTTTACCGCAGGTCAGCTCTATAACGGCCTCTTTTGTGCCTTTCACAGTCCATTTGGGTACTTTATATTTGGTATTCGGACCTTCATCAATTTAAATTTCACAAGTGGAACTCAATAGTTCCATATACATGTATCTTTCATTATACACTGGTAAAGTTTTCAAAAGTTGTGTTGCAGGGATCTGAGAAGAGTTTTGTAAATGTGTACAAAAGTTTTCAAATCAAGTTGTAGATCTCAGTCTCTTTCAGAAAGGACAAGACAGCGGTGTGGGTCCATGTTAGAAAATAATTCTTTCGTGAATCCGCAGGCACAGTGCCTTCTTTGGATTTGCACGAGATCTCCATATTCAGTCAAAATATACTTTATTGATACACTGTAGTAAGGAAACAAAATTTTTTTTTTTTTAAAAAAAAAGAAAAATTGACAGGAACAATTAGTGACCAGAAATAAATGCTTTTGGTATTTGCAAATTACTGCTAACTGATGACAGCAAAAACAAAAGAATACAGACAGAATTTTCTGCTCTACAAACACTCCATTCTTGTACCGGTATATCCCCAAACAATATCAATAAGTTCCATTTGACGAGTTAAATCATAAGATTTTAGATATGATAAGAGACAGCTAGCAAGTTTAGTATGCACAGATTTTGCATGGCCACCAAACAGTGAATACCCGAATTTTTAAATAACACTGTATTTTACAAAGCCAATATAGGGAAAATCCTGAACGCTGTTCACTGTTCAGCTGTTGCTGTTGGCCTTGACTGAGGTCACCTATTTTGTAATTATAACTTCAATCGCTGCAAAAAAACCCTGGCTTTTTTTTTTAAACTGCAGTAGCACTGTAACAAATCCGCATCATTAATTTATGTAACATTTTCAGGCAGTGCGCCATGGGCCCCTCCCCTGATCAGCGCACAAACTGTATGCATGATTTTTTAGAGGCAAGAAGAAGGAAGTCTTTCATCTTATTGTATTTAGTATCTTTGGTTAAATCAAGTGCAAATATGTATCCCATATTTAAAAAAAATATTCCCACACCTCTGAAAACATCAACTAATAAAGGCAGCAGAGTGAAACAATCTTTGGCAAGCTTCTGAAAACAGGCATGTTCTTTATATATACACAATATACCACCGGTTGAGACCCATTCCTGCTAACCAAGACAGGCAAAAAAATTCATGTAGCAGAAAGCTTCTCATTCAATCAAATTTTAAAAATGTCAGTTTTATGGACTAGAAAAAATGAAAGGTCGTTTTCAGATAAAAACTTGAAGAACGAAATTTCTGCACAGGTATTTCATACAATAAAATACCCATCATGCGATGTTTTCAGCAACGCGAAGCAACTCTGATGAAATCTATTTTTCAAGTAATTAGATAGTACACATGTAATAGGAAACAACTTGAAATATGGAAGATGCTGCCTTTTCCAAGAAAACATTGACTGACTTCAGTTTCATCTAAATATCTTGCTTATCTTCTTTTGTGATCTCATATCTTAAGCTAAGTATTCAAATTTGGCACAGAATAAAGCTCCATGTGTAGTTTTTGGCATTCTATAATGTATTGTGTTGGTTGCAATACATATCTTTGTCACTTGGTATTCACTAAGTGATGCAAGATTTTACTTGGAAAGAGCGCTTTTTTTTAATACAAAAATAGCAAGAAGTCTATGGCGGTTGAGAAAAATTCACAACAGCATTGTTATAGTTATCAAATACATGTACTATATCTTGGCTAAACATACCCCATCTCAGTCAAACTGTTAAACCTGCTTGACGTCATTACCATGGTTACAGCAAGGGTATTCGAGCACAACAAACTCAGAATTAAATAATAAAATGATAATTTCAGTCAGTGTTGCCATGTGATAATGGCTACAAAAGTCATAATCCCACACCATATGTACACCATTTTAATTTTTGTATATGGCCCCACGCGCTGATTTCAAATTTTATTAGTGAAATGAATATCCAGGTTTCTAAAATATGAAAGTTGGCCTTCTAATCAAAAAAGAATTTCCAGCTATGCTAAACAACTGTGACAAGTAAACCTACGACACCCCACAGACATTTGGCTGGTACTACAAGAAACCGCAGAAAAAAAATATTTCTGTTTTTGCCTTAGACATTCACCATTATCATACAAGTGAAGCCATACCACCAATCTGATTAAAATTTATTAAAATATTAAATGCAGCATAAACAAACCTTCTCTTTATGTAAAGGACAAGGTGGAAATATGTGATGCACCTATTTAAATCAGTAATTAATATGGGGTCATATTTACTGGTATGTAACTCATTTACACATTATATTCATCAGGGCTGGGATTAGGCCAAAGTGTACTCAGCTGAAATCAGAGAGCTTTCGCCGAAGGCGGAACAGTCGACCGCCGCAGGCGGGAGAAACACTAGGGGGGTCCGGCCTGTGCAGATTTCAGTCCCGTAGATTCCCAGATTTTAAAAAGACGGCCAAAATTATTTTAGTCCGATACGGCAATAGGCATACTTCAAAAGAAGCCTCACATATTGTCTAGCCTAAGCTTCTTTAGAGCCAATAACAAGCTTCTTGGCATAATAGCCAATAACAAGCTTACCGGCATAAAGCCAAGTGATCTACGCACGCACAGTGGCAAGTCTCGGACCAGCCGTTCAATAACACTTAGGCCAGGTCTCAACACTATAGATAAAGTAAAAAAAAAAAAAAATTTTTTTTTTTAAGGGGCGTCCCCGCGGGTCTCCCGTGGGAGTCAAGAGCGAGGTCTGCGGACCGCGAGCCTGTAAGGATCCGCGGACGAATCCCAGCCCTGATTCATGAAGAACATTTTATACACACATATAAGAGATACTGACGGATCAAAATCACAGTTTTTAATAAGCTCACCCTTGGCCGATAAAGTGCCAGTTTCCCTTCTTGACCTTGCAACATAGTTACTACTTAATTACTGGTTTGACCATCTGGGTAATGAATGAACTCTCATTCATCTCTTCGTTGCTACATGCTTTTCCCTGCCGTATGCCGAAAAGCGCATTCTCACTATTGTAGTCAGGACAAACATCATACATAGTGAAGGTGTTAAAACGTCGTGCCAAAACCCACACATAAAATGCCCTCCAAACATGTGGCTTAGTCCTCCATTCTGGCCACTGAACTGAACCATTTCAATGAGTGAAATTTATGACTCTTTTGAAACACAAGGGGAGCCTGTAAGGAGACAATAAATGAAACTTCCGTATTACGACCTTCGTTCTTATCTGTTCTATCTCTGATTTGCTGAATAACTGGAGATCTTTTTGTATGTAGATGAGGCATAACAAATGCACACTTTGGCATTAACAAGAACTAAGGTCCCAATAGGTGAGACAATGAAAATTTATGAATTTACACAGCTGCAGATTATAAGACACTCGATAAATATTAAAGCATTGAAAAGGCACATGGCATGCTAGCACCGTTAAATTTGTTTCTGTACTAGCTGGTAGTGTTTCTTCACAAAACCTTTTGGCCGGAGACAGGTGAAGAAAAACCTACAAAAGGAAGTCCTCTTGTAAAACAGGAGGAACTGAATCTTCAAAATGTAGGCCACTTCTGCGGTACAGAATTCTTGCTACAACTAAATTTATTTATGACAGTAATAATACAATAAACTAACACAATATAAAATGAATGTTGATCAAAATCTTTGTATCAGTTGTAGATGGATTTATCAGTGCATCTCAAAATCTCAGTGTCACTGTGAAGTGGTTGAAGCTGATCTTGTAATATAAGATAAATAGAAAAATAAAGCATTGAAAATATAGAACGGAAGCATCTGTTTTAAAACTGAAATATGTCCTGAAGAATTATTCTCAAAAGAAGATTACAGATAAATGCTGCATATTTTAGGTTACCAAAACCTGAGAATGCAAGAACATATGTGAGTGTGCATGGGAAAACCTGGCATAAGACGGCAGAGCTGATTTTGAGAAAAACAGCTTTGAAGTGAAAATATGGGTCTGACACAAACTTCCAACTTGGCTGTTGTTTAGGGGACCGTGGCATGTTACAGGATAAACTGTAGACGAGCAGTGAACACTACTCACTATGATCTCTATAACTGCTTAGTTATTAGACTACGGTCTCCTAACAAGATAAAAAACTTCAGACTTGGCTGTTGCTAGGGGACCGTGGCATGTTACAGGGTAAACTGTAGATGAGCAGTGAACACTACTCACTATGATCTCTATAACTGCTTAGTTATTAGACTACGGTCTCCTAACAGCAATCACTCCAATATTACTTGGTCAATTAGCTATTGCCACTTTTAAGATTAAATGTCGTTTTCTCAAAATCTTGTTTTAGGGGGGTCACTGACTTCAATTTATCAGAAATGTCTTGTCTTTTATTATATGTACAGAACTCAAAATGTCATGTTGCCGACTTATGCCGGGTTTTCCCATGCACACTCACTCTTAACAAAAATTCAAGAAAATGCTGTAACCTAATCAAGATGAGGTACATCATGTCGTAGTCTCTGTGTGATGAAACGGCATATCACCAAAACCCTACCCTTAAGACAGTCACAATGGCACATCCCCCAATACAATGCTTCCACATGCAGGGCAAATCTATGCACTAGGAGATACATCATTCGAAGGAGCTATCTGCAAGTTAATCTTATATGACATGGCTATGTTATACAGCAAGGAGTGGGTAGGGTAAGGATACACCAGTTGGACAAATACTCTGAATTTTGCTAAATCATTTTCATTATTTTAATATATAAATGGCATGTAGATCTCAAATATGTAAAAAAAAACAGAAAACACTATTTATTTCGCCAATTCGTCATACAGAGACGACAATGTATCAGGTAGTGTTAGACACAGATCTTATAAGTTAAAGGAGGATTAGATTCTGACCAAAAAAATACACACACACACACACACTCTGTCACCACAGAACCAATCTTTACATTACCCACAAGCCCTTGATTTACCATAAAAAGCAAGGAAGAGCTTCCATCGATTCCCCAAAATCCACAGACTATTGGGAAAACCATGAGTCACAGAGAATCTAACCATAACATTACAAATTGTCCAGCCAGCAAACCCTATAAAAATCCGGATTGACTCAAGTGTGCTCATAGGAATGGCAATTGACATCCTTCCTACCGAGATCTGCTGCTAATGACATCACACAAATGTCGACTTGAATCCACCGCTGCAGTAATCCCATCGATCCTACAGAAACTTGCATCGAATCGACATAGGGTTGCTGGCTGGGTGATGGAACAGGGACAAACCTCCCAAATGCAAAATTCTCTTTTTGGGTAAAAACAGCAGAGGAACTCATACTACATGTGTAAAAAATTGCCTATTAACGAAAAAAACAGAAATACAAAACATACTTAGCCATCAAACAAACTCTCTCAGTTTGCTCTTTCTGCATTTAACCAGTTTTTTTCTTCCTCTTGTAAAAGTTAATGTTTCTAGACTTAAGTGTTTTGCGATTGACTTTATTTGACAGTAACTACTAAAAATCCAGAGATTTGTAAATTGTTTATAAATTATAGTGCTAATTGAACAGCTACATCTGGTTGCACTTGTAGGTAACTGGTCATCTTTCTCATTTCTGTATTTAATAGAACCAATCACAATCACAAGAAATTTGTTACTTTGATAACATTTATATAAAATAGGGGGATGACAGTCTGAATATACTAAGAGACTGATGTGATGATATTGTTTTTGTGGGTGAAAAAAAAAGAATTGGGAACTGCTAGATGCCAGAGAAGTTATAAAAAGTCTGTGACCCAAATATAACCAAAACCAATATAACAGACAAGATACACTGCATTTGGGATCATGCCCTGTTAAATAATTGGGGTGATATTATATAAGAACAATAGTACACTAGCAGTGAAGCCATCATTAGTCAACCAATTTTAAAAAACAATTTTTTGTAGAGGTTGCAAATGGAAAATGCCATATGTGATGTCTGTGAAGTACTCTCTGAAGTCTCTGTGAATAAAATATGTTTTCATTTTTACAACAAAAACTTACAGGGATCACTATGCATTTCTCTGTCAGGCATCAATAACCTCTGAATGTGCATAAAATCTACAGCTTGATATAAAACCAACTTTGTCATAAATACTATGCGATCAATAAACTGGCTTATTGGACAGTCTGATATTTCTGCTGCAAATGCCCAAACACAAAAGTGATAAAAGCTGAAGTCTGCTCAGGAAATAACTCACACCAAATGTTGGTTATTTGTGTGTGTGCCTGATGAAAGGTTCCAGTTGTCAGTACAGCTATTTTTGAGCTAGGGGGTGAAAAGGTAGAAAAAGTCGTGCCTTGTCGAAAATGTACTTCTAGCAGAAAACACAAGTTTAACCATTTCTAAATAGCATATGAAAAGGATTTTGGAATATTTTATGTTTAAATATTATTTTATCAATTAATTATTTGTACATGTGACTCTTCAAGAAGTAATATTGAAGTGATTTTTGCTAGGGGACCATGGACTAATTACAAAGCCGTTATAGAGATAATACTGAGTAGTGTTCACTGCTCATCTATAGTTTACCGTGTAACATGCCACGGTCCCCTAAAAACAGCCAAGTCGAAAGTTTTTGGATCTTGTTAGGAGAGCGCAGTATTTTACATAGAAAACGAGAGCTGAGCAGTGAACACAACTCAGTAGTTTCCCTATTTGCCTTTATAATAAAACTACGCTCCCCCAACAATATCCAAAAAGTCTGTCATGGGAGTGAGCTGTTAAAGCTGTTTTTCTCAAAAGTTTGTTTTTGCCCCCTATCTTACAAAATGTGTCATATCTTCAAAACTACTTAAGATATTGTTAAAAATTTTTAAAGCAGCGTGTTCAGCATTGAATTTTCTAGAAGAATATGCCCTTACCTCAAAATCCAAAATTTGCGACAACTGGGACCTTTCTCCAGGCACACACACATTTCATCTCAATAATGATTTTGAACAGCTGGTACTAACAGAGTCACTGACTTACACTACAGTAACAAAATGTACACAAACTAACGCCTTATTAAAACACCAACCAAGCTGTAAAATATAAACAAAAATCACTTTGGCAAGGCAAATCCATCAAATGGACGCAGCTTCTGATTAGTAACAAAAATAATATTGGGAAGAGTGGGTATGCCAAATAAATAGCTACTTGATAATGAATGTGTGGAAAGACATGCCATTTGATTCTAATGGCATCAGCCATAAAAAAAAAATTGTACTTTTCATCTGATAATCAAAACAGAGATTGAAAGCTTGCAGATCCTAATTTTCTTCCATACATGATAGCCAAACTTTGCTAACACCTATGACAGGACATAAGTATAATGTAAAAACATAAAAATGTAGATACATGACTAGAAATCAGAAAAAGTTATAGATAAACATGCCCAAAATATGTGTCTAAATAAGACAAACATGTCGCTCGAGAAATCCACAAGTTACCATATGCATAGTAAGCCAAAATGCCAATTGTAAACCCACATATGACATCAAATATATGATGTCGACCAAGTAGAATTCTGGACAGGCCTACACTGATAGACCAAATACACATGAGTAGAATATAAAACTGGTTAGTGAGTATATGGTGACAGAGAAATAAACACATCATGGCTGCCCTTGTGGAGTGGCCGGATGGGAATGAAAACTTATCAACAGATGGTGCTGCAAACATGTCCATAACATTGTGAGATGGTCGACTGCGCCGAAAGGTCATTTTCAGCAAACCAACCACCACCAAATCGAACAAAAGGGCTGTTGAAATGATAAAAACACAAGGCATTTTTATACAGTATCCAAAACATCTTCAAAAAATCCACCACATTCAGTTATATAAATTAAGACAAATTAACTATGATACTTGATAGATCATAATAATGTTATTTGTGTGATATTTTCTTTTGATCAAGATCTGTCATATTCATGGCAGAATATTTATAAGTAAGATCATACCATCCTCTATTCAGACTGCTGGATTGTGATGAATTATTTCTCTAGCTCACTGCATTAATCTTACCCTATAGACTGGATAACTAGGAAAGGTCACAGATTCTTCACACAATGAAACCATCCATTAACAAGAAAATAACGAAGAATGAAAAATGAAATAGAGCAACTCATTTAAAATATATAAATGAATCCAATGCTATTCTATATTACAGTAAACCAAAGATTATATGGATTACTGAATCCGCTTATCTCCAGAAAACACATTAAAGCCTTTTAATACTCAAAAATAAAATCTGCTTACCAAAGAATAAATTGACTGACACTTCTATATCCTGAGCTTTATGAGAGCAGATAAACAGGATCACAGCTCCAAGTATCCATGGCACTCCATGGCAGCTGATTTCCAGAATTTTCATCAATGGTCTAAAGCGACCTAATGGAGACTCTCGTGTAGCACAGAGGGCTAAATGTGTAGTGAATTTGTGGTCTAAAGTCACAAACGAGTCCCATAATGTCAAACAGGCCGATCTACATACTTGGGCAGCACTTTCCACTTCTTGATTGTCTTGTTCTTCCACTTTCTTGATAATGGGACGCTTCCTCATGATGACTTCAATATATGACACAAGAATCTACAAGTCAAAATAGAACAGAAGATAAAACTGATCAACATTTCAAGTTCCGGAAGACTTCCGAATGTGACTCACGACCAGATTTTCTTACAATAATGAAATATTCCAAACAGCAGAGGTACATATGGATCCCACTGGGACATGACTTAAAGAATGGGGGTAGAAGCACAGGGCTAGCCTCCAGGAGAGTTAGTCTTTTAATTTTCTAATTTTTTTTACTGTCAACACGCGGAAGCAGCCTACTGGAGTACTGGCAATGGCATGAGTCGTGATGAGAAGCCTTCAGAAGTCTTTCCTAAAGTTCTAGTTTTCATATAGATCTAAGTGGCCAAAATTAGACTCACTGTTATGGACAAGGACAAGATCAGGGACATGTGAACGGTTAGGGACATGAGGCAGTGATTGGGTGGTCTTGGCTACGTGGTGGGGGCTAATGGAACTCTTTCCTCTCTTTCTTCAGAGATAGTACTGACCCTGAACATTTCCCGGGAACTTCTGGAGTTCTTTCTGCATGTTCACCCACATTAAAATCAAATATTGTGACTATTCTTGGCCGAGTAACTCTTTTCGTGTCTTTTTGTGTAGAAAGGCCCCACTGCCAGACCTTATCCTTATAGATCTAAAATCTAGATCTAGATCTAGATCTATTTACTCATGTTCTGTGAATATCTTTGAAAACATGCCTCAAAGAACCAGATCTAGACTAGACTCTAGAAAATCTAGATCTAGACTCTAGATCTAGATCTAGATCTAGAGTCTAGTCATATCAAATATGAACCAAAGTATGCTAAAGCTTACATGATATCACAGGTTGTTGATATTTGAAATGGACAGCAAGCAATGAACACACTATCACATAGCCTGCACCTCCACAATAAATCTAGAATCTAGTTGTAGCACATTTGTGAGGAGTTAATGTAAACACCGTGTATAGCTGCTTCCGGGCTGCCGTGTGTGTTTACTCTACAACCAAAAATATTTCTCATTATAAGGATTTATGCTCAGAGATAAACATCCGCATTACTACAATTTACCACCCTTTTTAAACTGTGTGCCAACGCCCTACCACAAATAATATTGAACAAGGTATTCAAATATAAAAATTTTATGTGTTCTATCGAAAATAATTATTTTGTGATTATTTTCTTCCGAATGTATTTTTTGCGTACTTCTGCCGTCGAGAGTATACTGACGTAAACAAAAGCACATGGTAACAGAATCTCTAAGGCCTTCGTGTAAAGATTCTGGAAGTAGATGCTGCAATAGCTTAAAATAAAAATCACGGAGGCCTTCACTGGTTTCAAATGGATCGTTCCGTTCACTCTTCGGATGGAATGGGACACGGATCCTCAGTGGTTTGGAACGGGGCCTTGAATAAGGAAAATAACAATAGCAATGAAAATATCTCGACCAGCAACGATAACGTCGGGCCGGTCATCAGAATTCTGGAAATCGAGGCCAAAATTGACAAAGAACCCACTCAAATAGATGAAAGCTCTTCTGCAGTGCTGAAATATCGAACGCCTAATTTCAGGTAAGAGCATGATAATAGTAATACAAAATGGCTATGTTACTGTCACACGATATTTCGAGTGGGCGTACTGTGCGTACATCTGCACCATCACGAGATGCTATTTTAGGGTGTCTTAGTACGTCTAGGATCCATAGATGGTTGAAACATGCCTAGCCTACCCTGTGTTTTTCCACTTGTGGAGGATTGATAACAGTTAAGAACTAGATCTATCTAGTATAAACTTGTGGACATAGATCTAGAATCTAGTCAGTTTTTCACTGCCTGTTCATCGGTTTATTCAACAATTGTAATATATGATGCTATACTGTGTTAGACAAATCCAGTAGATAGTCGATGCTGCTTCAGGTTCTCTTCCTAGTGCATTCTTATATTAGTTATAAATCAACATCCAGGAAGAACTTTTGCTGTTTCAATGTACCAGGAAAAGTCTAATATTGGAGCAGAATGTATATTGAGTTCAGTGCTGGTGTTGGTGTGTATGTATGGTGAGTTATGGTTTGTCACCAAAATTAATGTGCATAAACGCAGACTTTGCCTACTGTTATATAGCACCTGATGAAACTGGACCACAGTTGGTGCATAGTCTGAAATTGAAGACTATATAGCTATATCCACATCGTGTTAATGAGTGAGACTCTTCGTCTATGACTGTAGGTAGCCTATCAAATGTCATGTATATGTCAAACGATCGATGTGGTTGTAAGCTTGATATACCTCCTGTCTACACTAGTATTCCCAAAGGCTGCTATTATCAGCGAATACTGCCCAGGTTTATCTACCGACAATGTTGGCGGATACTGCCCAGGTTTATCCGCAACATTATTGGCAGATACCTGAGAGTATTGATTTATATACATCTATACTCTCTGCACATACTGCCTGGGCTGCCAACACTATCACTATCAGCAGATGCAGCTTGGGCCGGTAAACGTTATCGGCGGATACTGCTTGGGTTTATCCGCAGGTATTGGTGTTGACTAATGACCAAAAAAAAAGAAAACTGGATTTATTCCTAATGTTGTCGGGTAAAATTACCGAACACTGATTACTGATAAAAAGACTTTTATAAGAAAAGAAGAAAAAACCTATCCTGCTGAGAATCAAACCACTGTCCCCTGATTGACAGGTGAAGAATATAAAAAATATAAAAAACTGGATTTATTCTGTTAGTGTTCTTGGATTTAAAAAAGAAAAAATTGATTCCTAATAGAAGACCTTTATTAAAAAACAACAATTGCCCTGCTGAGAAGCGAAACATGGCCCCCTGACTGACAGGCAGAGATGCTAACCACTACGCTTTTGAGAACCCTGAGTAATTGTGGGGGAATTCTTACTAAATAAGCATGTCTAAACCAAGAAACCCATACCTAAGGATAAGACCTGAACCTTCTTATGTATCCATTTAATCAATAAAATTCCATTTTTATTCAGAAAAGCCTTTCCAATTTCAATCATGCCATCGTTTTCAACAAGTGCGCAATATGAACATTGATCGGGATGAACGGAACAAGTGAGGAAGACAGATGAAGGTTCGAATCAGGGGAGATCACTCGCAAATATAGAATTTATGTTGGCAGATAAAAAAAATCCTAGGGGGACTTTTATCCGACAGTATCGGTGGATAAACACTTCGATTCCCAAAATAAGTAGATTCATTTTAAAAATGTTGTGATTCATCAGTTTTCTAAATGATAAAATCTCATGTCTTGTGTTCTCAGTTTTCAGAGAGTGTTGTCTTTCTTTCAGGTACAAATGTTTGAAAATAAACTGGTCCTTGATAAACTGTTCATTACTTCTCTGCATCCTATTATTCAGCCTCTTCTGGACAGTTCTCTGTGGGATAGTATATTCAGTACAATGTAATTTGATTTATACACATCAAATTGATGACTGCTATTGAGATACTTAAATTGATTGTCTATTTTTGTAAACTGTGCCAAACCAATTGAGATTTCACTTTATGATTTTGTGAACAACTGGGTTGTTGTTTTTTTTGTCTTTTGTTTTTCATTTTCAAGTAAATCTGGAGGGGAGTTGAGGGGGAGAAAAGAGGAAAGGGGCATGGTAGGCATTAGCAAAACATAATAAAGTCAATAGCCATGCCATATTGCATCACATGAACAGAGCAAGTGCGACTGTGGAAATTTCACCCTTCTCTGATAATGAGGCCTGGAAAGTTGGTTGGATCCAGGCATGCACTGATATGACATTTCATAATACTTATGGCAAGGAGGGATAGTGAGTCATTGATGCTGATGATAATTTGTTTTTTGTTACAGGTTTAGGATTTTTTCTTTCTTGCCTTTTTTACCAGTTTGTTGACCGTTGTTGGTTTTTTTTAATGTTTTGTTATGAATTTCTTCGTTCCTTCTTACTTTATTTGGCATTATGTCACCTCAGTACTGCATTACTCTATCTCTACATCAGCATGTCATGAGAAAATCACTACTTTCGACAGAGTGTAAGACCAACTTTTTGACACTTTAAAATCCAACCCCAGAGGTGGGATACCTTCATAATTTTTTTAGGAATGATAGAAATAGTCATCACGATATTTACAGAAATGATAGAATACAATATTGTTGTGTCATATAAGATAGAATAAAGCTGTGCTGCTGGCAAAGATTAATTAAAGATGTTTTGGATAGCAGATATGTTAAAAACTGGCATTCCGTTACATATTGGTTTAGGACGTTATGTTGAGGATACACAATCATATCTCACATGATATTGAAGATATAGCATTTTGAAAGTTCTGTGGACCATTTCAACTATGGAGAAAAACATTCAGAAAGAATGAACTGACGACATATAACTTAGTTATTAGTGTTTGCTTAATGGCATTTAGATCTATAATACACTTTGATTAAGTGAGTTATATGGGCTGCTTGGATTATTCAAATGATAGGTAGCTGCAGTGATATAAAAATTTGAGAAACTTTTGAAGAAGCCAATATTCTTGGTATTTTGGACAACTGATGACATCAGAACTGTACAGGTATAAGAACGTGAAAACCATTACTGACCACCTGTCAATTAATTGGGCAGACGGAGATTCCGAGCAACTACATGCGCAGAGGACGAGATTCATTCCATATAGGCAATTATCTCTCATCAATATGATAATAAATTGTAAAAATTTATTATACAATTTTAAATAGTGGCAAAGACAAACTTATATCTATTACATGGCATTCATTTAAGACAGATGATGCAGTTTTAAATATTTATAAAACTTCAAGAAAACCTGTGAACTCGTAACTCATGAGAGGGTTTGGGCAACATGTTATGAATATGAAATTCTTGGTGCACATTGAATCTTACCATGTAGCTGTAAATATTGGAATGTATTGTCTCTGCATGCTCTGCTTTATACTATAGACTCCATTTCTCACACAACTGAACCGCTTAATCCCAGTTCATATGAATCAGTTTCAGACAAGTGATAAATGAGTTGAAATTAACTTTTGCATTTTGTATTTCAACAGCACCAGCTGGGAATTCCCAGAATTAACATCTGGCAAGCAAACAATGATATCAGACTGCGATGGCCGTCACTATCCATGGTATGGATCTCGTAATGAAACTGTGATATTTAAAGGTCCATGTGACAGGTATCAAACAGCTACTGTGTATATGAATGATAACTTCCATCCTCATGTCACATGGCGGAATCCGGCCAATCGACATCAATTGGAGCCGAATCTAACACATATCATACGAGACCAGAGCTTTTACGTATGGCTGGTTGCTTGGAATATGGTCACAATGAAGAGCTTTGTCATGCAGGTACTTAAATCTTGCAAAACTATTCCATCATATAAATCGTCATGGTCATAACACAATTGCCTTTAGTAATTTTTCAACATTTTTAAAGTGATGTCCTTGCTAAAATAAGGACTGTTTGTTTCATTTCCTGAATATTATGAAAGTTTACTTTGTGGCTTCAGAATTTGAAATTTGTGGTGATTTTTTAATTTTTTCTTTTGCACAAGTCAAAAGACTGGCTTAAGAGGGGGGTGCGGGCCCTGAAGGCCATTTTTGTTATTATGAGAAATAGACAACTTTAACTATTATAATCGAATTCAGGATGTCTGAATTAGCAGAAAAAAAAATGTAAAAAAAATTGTTTGTCATATGGTTGCCTTGGAAGCGGCGCCATCTTGGATTTTGAGTCCCCAAAGAGTACGAAATTCAATATAGATAGGCTTCGCCAAATTTTATTGGGTTTATTTGAAACTTCTCTTAGGTCTTATTCAATCCAATTAAAAGCTTTATAAATTTTTGAAAATGGTATGTAGCGGGATTTCATTTTTTCTTATTTTCTATCACAAAAAAATTCAACCAAAAAAAAAAAATGAAAAGTTAAACAAATTTCCTTCTGCATGAATTTTTTAAATTGTTCAAACATGTTGTCAGCCAAATTTTATACCAATTGGTCAATAAATAAAAAACTAGTTCACAAATCACTGATCAAAAGTGCAATTTCGAGAAAATCGCATTCGAAAGTTTTTTTCTATAAAAATGTTATTGAAACGTGTTACACGTGGCTAAAGTCATCATTACTGGTTTGCTGGGCCTCAACAATGATTTCCAAACTACCAAAGGCTTATGACAGATGTGTACAGAGGAGTAGGGGTTTTGATAGCGACACTAAGATGTTATTTAGAGCTAATTTTGCGGCCCAATGGCATGATTCTTGTGCCTTTTTCTTGACCACCCACCTCACTAAAAGGCATATTTCAAGGTTTTAAACATTCAAAATTGACATTTGGTTAGTAAAATAGTGTTCCTAAATGGATAAACTAACCGAAAAGTACAAAATCGCGATATCGTTATTTTGAAGCCTAATTTCGATTTCAGGACCCGCGCCCCCCCTTAAGCAGGTGTTTTTGGTCTTTTCTGAAATTGTTATATAAAGGTGAAGTAGGTGAATCTGTGATGCAACGTTCATAGAGAGATATAAGTCTGATCCACCCCCCCCCCCTTTTTTTTTCCCCAAAAAAGTAGAGGAAACTTAACACAGGTGTCCAGCATTGTTTCTTTTCCTGTGTCCTTCACTTTACTTTGTTGTAAGTGACCACCACAAGGCATTGCAAATATTGGGTTATTTTTCTGTCACAGGGGGGCAAATTATTTAAAATATGTGATTTGATATGTGCTTCTTTCATTCAAACCTTGTGCTTAAATGTTCAAATCTTCTACTGTCAATTGGAAAGAAAGCCTCTTAGGAGTTGGAAGTTTGTAAACATGATTATACAAATACCACCCCCACCCCCCACCCCCCTGGGCTTGAAAAGATCAGAAATTTGCCTTTATGGATACCCAGCCAGCATCCCTACATCAGTGTGTTGTAGATTAGTGTAGGATTTTTGTAGCATTGGTAAGATTACTATAGGGGCGGATTTTTTACGTAAAACCAATATCTGCTCGATAGGTCCCGGTAGGAACAATATCATTTCTATGAGCAAACTTTACGTCAGACAGACATATTGGATTTCCGTGGAGTTGCTGACTTGGACGTCATTCGTAAAACTATGAATGTGCGTTTCTGTGTCTCCCATCAGACAATTTCATGGTGCATGCAATTAGAGATTGCCATTGATCCTCGTCGGCCTCTCGGTGAACGAGCTACACTGATCAGCAATCCAGTACCCCGCCAACCCATCATTCTCGATTACAACGTTCCCATCCCACGCTGTGCTCTTACCCCACCGTGTGCCAACTCTGCGCAGATGTTGGTTTGGCACCCGCGGCGAGGGAAGCCAGTCTGTGTCATACCACCAGTTTGGAAAAGTCAGAGTAGGAGCCCCAAAAGAGAAAGCAAGTTATGACTCCAGTTTATTGTGGCATTAGCTTCTGGCACTTGTAAGCAAAGATGTGGCACCTCTCTTGGACAGTTTTGCAGAAAGTTAAAGCATCTCAAGGACAAAACCTGAAAGATTAATCTGCAGAGAAAGTTTCACTGAAGCACTGTTTTTAAAAAGAAGACAAAAAATAGTTTGCATCAAGAATATCATACATGGAAAAACAGTGAAGGAGGTAAATACAGAATATTCTCTTTTTAATTAGCATTAAAAAAAATTCAGTTGTTTTTTTTGTGATTTAGTAACCATTCTTTGACAAAAAGAAAGCTCAGGTGTTGATGAATTTATTTGAAACGCACCTTTTATGAATACACACATTAAATACAAATTCATTTCAGTAAGGACACAAAACAAATAACTATAATGATATAAATAAACCTTGGTAGTTTAAGTTTTATGCATAAGAGTAAAACATGCTTGAGTCCAGTTCCCAAGAGAGGACACAAATCTTTGCTGTGAGTGTCAGAAGACAGTATCATTCCCTACTCCATGTGTTGTGTTTGCCTGAAATTGCCAAAGAAACAATGATTTTCAAGTGGACTTGACAGTCATTGATACTGAAGTAATTAGAATATTTTCAATGTGATATGTGCACAACACAAATTTCCATCTGATGGTGTTGTGCAGACTTTTGGTTACTACTACAATCAGAAGTTGAAAAAGCCATTTGATTTGGGGACAAAAATACTGTGCAATAAGATTCAGTGTTTTAAATGCACATGATCAAGGATATTTAATTAAATCAACTGGTAGGGTGGGACACTGTCACTTTGCAGTGTCTTCTTCTGCATCACACTGAAAAGTTAGTATTATTTTCGCGATGGTGTATTTCATTCTCAAATGCCTGTATACAGCAAAGAAAATGTGCCATACACAGCTTGTATTCTGTATTTTTATGTTTTATTACCGATGGCCAGGTTTTAGGCCAGGTTTCTCATCATTTGGGGCCAATTTATTTTTGGCAATCTTAAACATTTGTCAGTGGAGAACTCCCATTATATTTTTGTGGATCAAAAGAAAACACACACACCAAAAAATAAAAAGAGAGAAAACAATGCTAACACTGAACCAGCTTTGCCTCTGATATATCCAGGACATCTTTACAAAAACTAAAGCCTCCATGGAGAGGAGTTAAAACTGGGGCCACATGTTGTTTTAGACGTTGAGCAATGTGATGATACATAGTATTGAAATGGAGACTGGTATGATGAAGCAGAGACCCCAAATCAAGCAAGTACTGGCATTTCTTTTTTAAAGGGGTCACTATAACATCAGTTATTTGATTTATTTTTTTTTTTAAGATTGGGAGAGGTCGGAGGCCTTTCTGCCATATATGTATATTTCAGACTTTGTAGGAAATCAACATCATTATGTAATGAATTATAATCTCTTGAACTTGCAGACTGAAATGCCAAGTCAAACTTTTTAAGCGGGCTTGAAGGTCCGTGTATCATCAGATCTTTTATGGAGAATTGGAATTATAGGTATGGCGGGGTATGGTATATCTGACAAGTATTATATTTACAATTTTCTACTCCACTAAGCTTGAAACTATAGAGAAGCAAGGCCCAGTTTATTTTAAGCTATTGCACAGGTAGCTGGGTAAGTATTTAAGCATAATAAGCACTATTGGTTCAATTACTTACTTAAGTTTATAATATTCATTTCCTTTTATCAAGGGTAGTGAATGTTCGTTATACATTTCATTCTTTTTAAGTTTTTACCCAAAAATAGATCCGCAGAGGCCATTTTCTCAAAGTATGGAGAAACAAAATAAATGAAAATGTAATTGCTGCAGTCAAAAAACAAAAAAAGGAAACAAATGAAATGAAGTGAAAAGAACTTAGAAAATTGTTTCAATTTTGCCATCAGATCATTTTCATAAAGGCCTTCTGTGATCTTCATTTTATCCATCCCCCCTCTTTTCCCCATATTTCAAGGCCCAAATATTTTCTTTTTCTTTTCATTTTTATTTTTCCCCCAACTTACTATTTTACAGCAAATTTGGAGCAGTTTAGTGTACACGCATTTTGTATGGATTGTATTGGATATTATCTTTACAGTATTGAGTTGTTTTGCATCTTGTCATATATCCCATAGGAGACCTGCTTGTGTTATTGATCAACTTATTTTACCAGATGTTTGTCATTTGTCTAGTCTGTGAAGTTTTGTTTCAGTGAATGTGTTTGTCATTAGATTTTGTGAATAATTTGTGCATTGTTTCTTGTGTCATTGGAAGTCCAAACTCCACAAAATCATTTGTGAATTGAAAGCTCCTAAGTTGAGCAAGTTTAGCTTTTTGAAAGTATTCAAATCCATATAGTGTGCTCAGGCATTGGCAGTAATATATTTGGTTTTGAGCATATGGCGTTAAAAAGAAAAGAAAAATCCACCACATACAGATTCATCAAGGGTCATTCATGATTTCTATATGCCAGAGTTGATTATTTCTTTTCATTTCAGCAACTTAAAAATTTATTCTGTATCGTGAAAATGAGACACAAAGTCAAGAAACAAAATATTCATGATTGTTTTAAAGTTTGAAAAATACAAAATTGGACTGAGTTTTTCAGTTTTTGTTTTGCATTATTCAGATCTTCAAAATAAAAAAGAAATTTTTAGACCACCATATAAGAAATGAATGCGTCACTCAAGGTAGCTTTTTTTTTCATTCATAAAAAAAGATTGAGCATTAAGAAACTTAACCGCAGAGTACCATGCTGTAATGCAGCAGTTTTCTTAGTCAAAGACTTTGTGCCAGTATACCCTAGCTGATTCTGTGTGTGGTGGTTTGACGCAAAAAAAGATGCATGCTTGCTGCAATGCCACAAAGTGCTGTGCCAGGATGTGCTGCAGGTATTTGAGCTATGTAAAATTGCTTGGAATGAGCGAGGGAATTGGTATTGAGCACGTATGCCATCAGAGACATAAAAATATTATTTTGCATGAATTCTTGGCTGTGATATTTTAAAGAGCAAAAGAAGTGGTTGCCAGGTAGGAGAAATTGTCAAGTTCGGTATAAATGGGGACATCAGAATTGTTGTGACGCTTCTTCAGAAACTCACGAGGACATGGTTGTGTCACTGATGGTTTGTGAGATAGCAGCAGCTAACTGTATGGCTGTTATTAAGTAAAGGTTACGATAATGTTAAACATAACAAGATCTGTCTCTCAGGATCAGATTTTTGTGTTTTGTTTTCTCAAGAAATCTGTATAACAATATTATGTATTTTGTCGGTCCGTGCTCTATTTTTCAGTGCATCTTGTCTGCTGTGTACGTCAGGGTGCAGACTGTATGTCTGTTGCCACTGTTGAAGCAAAGTTTTGTATTCTCTCTTTTCATGTGCACTTGCACCTTTTTTTTTTTTTTAAATTAATCTTGTCTTTTTTGACATTGCACATGAAAACAAAGAAAGGAGCTGATGTGTTTTTGTCGTCACCTCATTTAGTCATTATTAATTTGTACGTCGATATTTCAAATTTTGGTAGCAAAATAATTTGCGAGTGTGGGACACATGCCATATTTTTATTTTCAGTTTTGCATTATGTGTATCCATAACAGCACATTTGTATTTGTCTTTGTCCATCACTATCACTAGTATCACTATCAGCGATAAGAACCAAACCGTCCACCAAGAATATTTATGTTCTTTTCATCAGCGATTTATTCCGTGTATATCAGTTTGTGACAAAATTGCTGCACCTCATTGCACCGAACTTGACTTTTCTTCAGGGCATTTTCACAGGCATGTGATGCACTTTCTGGGCAACCTATTCTTATATGCGTAGACTTTACAGATTGATTCGTCTTTGTTCCCTGTATCCAGTATGTATTGGCATTTGATTTTTGAATGCAAAACATAATATTCATTGTAATTTTCTTAATTGGCATGAAAAGACCATCATCATCATCATTGCCTTTCTCACCCTGGATCAGGGTATAGGCCACCAACAAACACCTTCCATCCCTCTCTATCATGGGCCAGCCTCTTTACATTATTCCAAGTCTTTCCGCTTCGTTGCACATCATTTTCTCTGGCTCTTCTCCACGTTCCGCGCGGCCTTCCTCTTGATCTCTTGCCCTGGGGATTCCAGTCCAATACCTTCTTCGTGATGCTGTTTCCTGGCCTCCTGAGAGTGTGGCCGATCCATCTCCATCGCCTCCTACCAATTTCCTCTCTGACTGGGTTCTGTCTTGTTCTTTTCCATACAATTTCATTGCTGACCTTGTCTGTCCATCTGATCTTAAGTAGCTTCCTTAAACATCTGTTGATGAAAACTTGGATTCTCTTTATGCAGGCCTGGGACGCATTCCAAGTCTCGCATCCATACAACAGGACTGACTTCACGTTCGAGTTGAATATCCTCAGCTTTGTTTTTAGAGATATATCCTTGGTTCTCCAAATCTTGCTTAAGGATGTGAAAGCTGCCTGTGCCTTTCCAATTCGTGCTTTGACTTCTGCCTCTGTTCCTCCCTTATTGTCAATGATACTACCAAGATAGCAGAAGGACTCTACATCTTCCAGTGGTTGATCTCCTACTGTGACTTGTTCGCTTAGGGGTGCAACAATTTTTAGGACCTTCGACTTCGCGGGATGTATCCTCAATCCAATAGATTCTGAAATTTTGTTTAGAGCTGTAGTCTTTGCTTGCATCTGGTCGTGTGTGTGCGACAATAGTGCCAAGTCATCTGCAAAATCTAGATCGTCCAGCTGTGTCCATGGGGTCCATTGTATGCCATTTCTTCCTCCACTGGTGGTTTCTTTCATAAGCCAATCAATCACCAGGATAAACAGAAATGGGGACAGCAAACAACCCTGCCTAACACCAGTCTTGATATCAAAGCTGTCAGTAAGCTCACCATCATGTACGACTCTGCAACTTGTCCCCTCGTACATGCTCTTGATAAGATTCACCATCTTCTCTGGGATTGAAAAGACCATAGTCCACTAATATGCAAATTATCAGTTACAGCATTTTGGCTTGAAATAATGGGATTTATATCAGTAGAATGTAGACCTACTTGAGTAGAAGATTTATTGCAGCCTTATTTCTTGTGTCAGTGTTGGCAGTGAAGCCATTTCCTTGTTTGTCTTCAGTTTTGTTTCAGCTCCTTTCTTTGTACAATGAAAAAGTTTTAGAAACTAAACCAAAAAAAAATAAATAAAACAAAAAAAAAAACACTGCTGCTTGCTGTTCTGCCAAAGAAAACAATAGATAGATAATACAATTTCCCCATTTACCACCAACGAATGATAAAAATTTTACAGTTCCACTATATTGATTTTGTATAAGGTTATTCGTACTGCCATATCATTGGCAAATACATGTGTATTGATTATTGAATATTTTTGCTGAGCAATAGAACTTATAAACCTGCTGAACCCAAATCATAATCTGATAACCAGTAGTGCTGTTACAAAGAGCTGTATGCCATATGGCTGAAGAATGCTGTTCATAATTAAAAGTCATTTGATGTCCAGTATGCGGACATTGTCAGTCTTTAGTATACTCATGAGCAAAATTATTTGGCAACTCTTCCTATATAGTACAGCATAAAGATGTTTTGCAAGTAACTGACATTACTGATGATGCAGATTACTAAATTCTGCAATTATCTCTTAAAGTGGTTAGCGTTAATGTAGACGTGTCATGTGTAATGATTTTGCCTTTTGAATGCCAGCAGTAAATAATCGTGAATTGCCATTTTTGTAATAATGACCTGAAAAGCGAAAGTAATTTTTAGAAATTTTATATGTTTCATTATTTCAGATTCATATGCAGGACTTGAAAAAACTGTAGGGGTCCTGTCTTTAATAATGAATAATATGAAAATCATACCTTTACAATCTTGGCATAAAATCAGTTACAAGTTCTTTGCAGTTATCAATGACCAATATCTGTGTATGCTTTTCTTACTTTAGTCTGGTCATGTTGAGAAAAACCATTTCACTTACTGTTCAGAAAACTTGTACAGATTTATGAAACATTTATGCCATTGTTGAACAGTTTTGTACTGTGATCAACTTATTTTACCCACTCTTCAAAAAAATTTGTTCTTCAGGGAACATTTCCTCGACTCTGCAATAAAAAAGAGTGTTCAGCTATTGTCAGTCGTTTTCTGACTATGTAATACCACCCACATTGAGCAAACTGTGATTTGTAAATTTCTTTTTCAGCTTAAGTTTCCTTCCACTTCCACCTCAGGAATGGCTCTTTACACCATGTGTGTTGAAATTTCAATACAATTTATATGGCAGTGATGCTGATTGTCTTGGTTTTTTTCTTTCTCATTTGTCTTTACCTGTTGCACTGGCTCAGTAGATGGAAGTTTTGTGTACAAAATTTTTTCCCCCACTAAATGAGGTACCCAAGATAAACCTACACCCGCCTCCTTCTCTCTCTGATCTAGAAGAAAGTTTCCCATAATATTACAATAATCTAGTCTTGGTGCAGATCCCATGCACACCAGGGCACAGTGCACTCACATCTGGTCAGAGAAATTGCACCACAGTGTCTTTATAGTCTCCCATGGGCTGGGGCCATCAGAAGGACCCCCCCAAAAAGCTCTATATAGTTTACCATCAAAACATTTTTAAAAGACTGCCTGAAATTCGAGTAAACACAGTAGGTTGATACATAAGAAGCTGGTTTAGATAATTGATACTTAATAATAATAATAATAATATATACATTTATATAGCGCCAGGACTAAAACATTAAAAGCTCTAGGCGCTGTACACAATAAAAAAATCAAAAAAGCACATTCAAATAAATTTACACACACACAGACAAACTAGTTTTATACATCCACATAGCAAGCTATAAAATTCAGTTTTTAAAAAGAAATGTTTTTAACCTGTTTTTAAATATGTTTAGAGAGGCAGAATTTCAAACCTCTTGTGGTAAAGAATTCCACACACAGGGACCAAAACAACTAAAAGCTCTATCTCCATAATTTGATGTTTTACACCTGGGAACAACCAGTTTGTTTTCTGTAGTAGATCTTAACATTCTATCAGACTCATGTTTTTTCAAAAGTTCCGAAAGATAGGAGGGAGCTGAACCTTCAAGACATTTGTAAACCAAAAACTGCAGCTATAAATTTTATTCTGTTTTCAACAGTGAGCCAGTGAAGTTGGTCAATAAGACTTGAGGCAGATTCTCTTTTTGATTTTCTAAAAATCAGTCTAGCTGCATTATTCTGAATTATCTGAAGGCGTTTTATTTTGTTGCTCGGAATTCCAAAGAGCAGAGAGTTACAATAATCAAGCTTTGAAAACATAAGTGAAGTGATAAGTATTCGAGTTGCCTCTTGGGATATGAATGGACGAATAGAGCTGATGTTTTTTAATTGAAACATTAATGATCGACATAATGAACTTATTTGATTTTCCATGCTCAGATCTGATTCTAAAATTGTGCCTAAGTTTTTAACTTTATTCACGTTTGCTACAGTGCTTTCACCAAGATTTAATTTTACATTTTTAATTGCAGTAACTTAAGAAAATTAGACCCATAATTTTTGACACCATCATTTAGGCTGTAGTCTTGAGCAAAAAAAAGGGGGGAGGGGGCCAAATTGCAAAATATTAAAATACTTTTACCACTAGTTTTTATTCTTAATAAGATGTTTCTTTTTGCTTGTACATACTGCAGATGGAAGTTTTTACATTTTTTTTGTTGTAGTTTTAACATTCATTGTACATGTGTGTGTTGATTTTTTTTTTTCTTCATAATTTGTCTTTACACTTGTTTTACTTACTAAAGATGGAAGTTTTGTGTGTGCTGATTTTTGCTTTTTTTTTTGCTGTTTTTGTTTAAAATAGAACAAGAATACAACACCACTCTGTGGAGCAGGACTGGAACACACACTTCTCCCTGTGACAGTATTATACTGTGTATGTATATTATGGTATCAAAACAATACTATGTTTTGATATACCTGTAATTTTTCCAGTCAATAATCATACCAGAAAAAAAAATACATGTAAACAAATAATATCAGATTTAATCTGTGATGGTTTCGTCCCTGTTGAAGTTGGCCCGATACTTGTACTGCCTAACTAATTTCTTGAAAATCAAATTGTGGCAGTTTTTCTCCATTTTGTTTTTTGTTTTTTTTTCAAAAGGAAGATGCAAAATAGAAGAATCACTTATAAATGAAATGTGTTCTCCTCATAAAACAAGTTGCTGTTCAGCAGATAACTTTATCTGAATCATATAAACCGTACAAATATCAGGCAAAATTGCAGTTCCTGTAGAATGAGGTGCGAATCTGAATGAAGATGGATGGATTGGCCTACAGAATCAGTGCTATGCTATAATAAGATTGGGTACTGTTAGGTAACTCCTTTAGATTTTGTGAAAAACTGAACTGCATCTAATCAAACCAGATTATATGACCAAATTTCAGAGATGGATTTTGGGCAGCTTAAACCTGAAATCAGGTTTGTTTGTTGTTTTTTTGGTGTATTGGAAAAATTAGATTAAGATAGTATTGTATAATTCTATCAAGAGACAAACTAAGAGAAAAGTTTATTATTTTTTTTCTCTGTGGGCTGATTCTATCCCTGGAAATCAAAATTTATACTTATATAATGGCATTTGGTTGTCATTCAAATTTGTTCATATCAGAATGTTTATAAAGACCCTTTCAGTCCAAACAACAGAATAAAAGTGTAAGTCATTATGTCACGTATGAAGCAATTCAAAGTTTATTCATGATGCAATACACATGTAATACAAGTGCGTGTGATCAGCAACAGTAACAAATTCAGCTTTAAGCCTGCAGTGTCAATAATACACAGAATGGACAACAGGGAGAACAGAAACAGGGAAACAAAAATCTCCACTACCCATCCTTAAGTTATTCCTATTGAAGCATTATCTATCATCGCTTTGAAAAAAAAGGTTTCAAAATACAATGTGTCTTATAAATAATAAGACCAGGCTGCTAGCTCTGCTCATCTTGCTTACATCCTTCAATAGATGGATCAGTAATAGCCCCTGCTATGCCATAAATATGGAAAGGATCCTGCAGACACAATCCATTCTGCTAAAAAATTAATAGTTGAGCGCACGGCTGCTAACAAGCGATACTTTAGTTGGCCGCCTAGCCCCCGCCATGAGGTCGGGGTCAAGAGGTCAATTGCTTCGCGCGGAATTTAGCGGCAGCGCCGAAACCGAAGCTAAATGACATGGTCTATGGAAATATTTATAGTGGTTTGAAGTGTTAAAATTCCATACTTTTCACTCTGTTACAGGAGAGAGGAGAGGTCAAGTTATAAAAATGTGAAAATCTAGTTGTTTTAGTATGATTAGCTGCATAGCTATGCGCGTTAGAAAATGCTTTATTTTCACTCCAATATGACTCCATTACTGGTGTTTAAAAAAAATTTGAATACAACACTTCCTCACATAAAACAACTCTGAATCAACTGTCGAACACAGAGGAGACAATGAGCTACTCAGTGTGCCAAAAATCAGGTGAAGGGCAAGTCACGGGATGTCTCTACAGCTATTTAAATAACACCGTTGTTTCAGATAACACTGCGCTGGTCAGTTTCACGTCCTCATGGGCACCCCCTATCGGCGATGGAAGCCGTTAATGTCTGATGTTACTTGAGTCATAAATCTATTTGAATGGGGATTGAGTTGCATAATTTGTGTGAGGGCCAGTCAGAATCACTCAGAAGGGGGTGGAGGAGGGGGGAATTCAGCAGAGTCACTGGGTGCACACAAGTTTGAGTTTGGAGAAAGCACGTCGTCCACACGATAAGTCACATTGTGCTAGGAAGAAGCGAGACGATAGACAGAATATAATAGAATGATAGGACAGAAGGAGACTCTGCTAGAAGTGCCCATCAACCACACATAGGTATACACGGGATTAAGTACATGACTTGTAATATTAACACAATTCCTGAATGCCGCGAGTAAAAATGGAATAAATCGCTTGCGAACTACACGCAGACAAGAGAATATATTGATAACGAAGTTGCAGAGCCACATAAAAATAAATTTCAGAGGTTTGTATGAAAGACGTCTGCTAATGTTACTACTGACAGGTCCTTTTAAACCTTTGGTTATCACCTGGCCTTTTCATTGTGGGGGGGAGGGGGAGAAGGACAGAACACACGGAGAGTTGGAGTTGGAGAAACCGGGAGTAAATGTGATTTCATAACAATTTGCAGCCTTGTACTCACTCCTGATACTGGCACTACTCACACAGACGAAGGTCTTGATGGTTTGTAACGATGTCACACTTTAAGTCTCTCAAGCGAAAACAACTACAATTATGAGCACACGGTAGTTCAGTGAGTACACTGCAAATCATTGATAATATTTATCGCCAAAACTAATTTATATTAATCATTTCTATGTGATTCACACAGACTGGGTTTTATTTTTTCTTCTGTTAATCATTTCATCTTCAGGTTAATGACCTGTTGCCACATATACTGCACAAATCATTGACACATTTATAGTGCTATCACGTGAACGTGAAAATGTTCCTCTGTCTACATGTTACGGTCATAACTTGTCCAACATATGAGCGAAATATCACCACAAATTAATGCTCATCACTGTCTTTTACACAGCTGGGTTATTTTAACTGGACATTTTGTCGTTGATATGATTGCCCTTTTCTTGAAATTTGCACAGCGTGTAGATTAATCAAATTCAGAACACTGCTAAAAAAATCAGCTGTTTTTTATGTGAGGAAAGTGTGTTAATTAAGCAAAATTGTTAATCAGTGTGTCCGGCAATAAAGTCCAATTTGGCCCATTTTGTCACCCTTGTAAAATCTCTCCTATTTATCACAGAACTTTCAAACTTTCACAGAAATGTAGTATGTAAACGCATTAATTGAAAATCTGGTTCGCATGTACTGGGGTCGGTAAAATTAAATGAGAGCGTGAAATATTGTCAGGCATAATTATTGCAACAACTGTGCAGCCGCGATCTAAGCGGCCGCCAGCCAGTTGAACTCCGTGACCCCGACTGACACCTGATGTATTACTTTCTCGTGGTCTCAGCTAAGAGTTCGGTTTCGAGGGAAAATAAGCAGCCGTGAGCGCAGTGAATGTTCCAACTTTTGACCTTGGAGATTTTTCCAAAATTTTAGAAGGATCAGAACATATCAGTTTATTGCTGATGTATCAAAATAAGTACTTCAGACGACTTGTGAAAGGAAGAGCTGGCAATCCTAGTTTTAAATGAAAAATATTCCTTTTTGGTATGCTTTTTGGTAAACCAGATTTCACACAGAAAGTTCACATGATATCACCTAAATATGTAATATATAATAGCTTTCTTATCCTGGTCAACATCACTCTTTGCATCCATGGGTGAAAGTGAAATCAACTTACAATATTTCCTGAAAACAGTTGTCTACGGCAGGGGTCACCGAACTTTTTTCACAGAGGGCCAGATAACTGACAGACTTAAAGCACGGGCCGCATAAGCGATCTGTTCAATACTTGCAAGCCAGAAAAAAAACTCTAGAGCAAAGACGATTTTTTAATATTAAAAAGGTATCAATTTACTAAAAAAAAAGATCATCAAAGAGGTTAGCAATAAGGTAGTTAACATAATACATACTTACAACAGATGAAGTGTTCACATACACGAATCTCACAAACTAAGCATCAAACAAAATCAAGTACCATGGTGGGCCGGATGAACTGACATCGCGGGCCAGGGCCGTAGTTTGGTGACCCCTGGTCTACGGGAACCACAATACCACAAACACTACACAGTCTTTTCCTTTACAACAAATTATCGACACTGCATGGGAATTGTAGTAAAAATTCCAGTTGTGTTGGATTTTCCCACCAAATTTTACCCATGTCTTGGATATAATTATCAAAACAACAAAGACATCGACATTTAGGTTAAGAGCTGAGGAAATTTAAGTGAATGATAGTTGATACTGCTCTTTTATTGTTGGAGATCACATGCTAAATGGTCATTCAGTGAAAACGAAATGCTCTTGGCCAGACTCAGCCTCTGTATGAACTGAAAGCTGGGTTACCTCTGAAACAAAATACAGAAGGAAAAAAAAAAACAGTGAGTGAATACAAATGTACATTCATATAGACAACCCTTGAATGCCTGGGAAGTTGGGGAGGGAGGGATGAAACAATGCTTGAGTACTTCAGCCAGTAATAAATTGTTCGAACCACCAAACATTATTGAAAATAACCCCAATGAGTACGGAAAAACGGCTAACTTGTGTAACATTGGGCTAGCTTACGAAACAGATTTATCTAATATCTATTCAGTAATTAAATATTTAAAACAAATGCCAACATTTCAAATCAAGAAGAGATTCTATACATCTGTCCAGAACGAATCATCAAACATCCCTCTTAGTAGTCTTAAGTGGCTGATTCTACCTGATTAGCTCTTGTGAGATTGTGCATTTGTTTCTGAATGAATGTATACACCCTGACAAAATTAGTAGCAACCAATCCAGTGGGATTTTCATTTGCACTGAGGCAGATCAGATCTTCAGCATGAAAGTGAAAGGTAATGCCCTCTCTCAAGAAATATGTCCTACATGCCATTTATTGTGCTTTCATATAATACATGAGAAAATGTTCAAATCGTAACCTACCAAAATCATTCTTCCAAACCAATCAAATAACACATTTCCTTCACATACCAACAACAGAAAAAAATTTTCTTACCCAAATGAAGGGCTTGCTCCAAAACCTGAAAATAATGGGGGAAAAAAATGCATTAGATATACTCATTTTCATACTTTTTAAACAGAAGCACTGATAGTATCAGATGAAAAAATACCTTCACAGGTACAAAACACATTTGCATGCATAAGGTGCCTTGACAATTATGAAAGATTTTGGCATACATTTGACCATGATATGGATTAGAACAAATCGAGGTAAGCAATTTTTTCCCTCTTTCAGTCTTCAAACTGAGATTGAACAAAGAGTAAAAACGGATTCCTAGATGTCAAGCTAAGTGTTTTTTCCTTGTAGAAATGAGGCATTGGGAAAGGGATAAAAGAAAAACGAGGAAAAAGATCACATAATGTGACTTCATGGTATGTGGAGTCGACTGTGTACGCAAAATACATCAAACAATGTGAAGAATCCACAACTAACAAATGCGTTATCTTTATGCTGCCCTTCAGTATATAAGCCTATATATTTGCAAATCTAAGTGTGTATATAAATTTATGTGTATACATGTTAATTTACAGTGACATGCAGATAGCCACTACAGTGAAAACAATGAAACAGGGATGTTAGTGGCCTTTCAGCATACGGTAGGAAAACCCAGAATGCAAACACAAAACTGCCTATATATGCATAAATTAATGACAAACAGAGCTGCAGTGTACCAGACCAACATACACTTCTCATTTTTCTTTCTCAGAAAATCAGAAAACCAACAAATGTCAGCAAACTTACATTCCTGATGACATTTTGCAAATTCACATAGGTCTTTGAGCTGATACCCCGACACCCCCCCCCCCCCTCCCCTTTTGAGAAGCATCTCACCTCCTGGCTGCTGGCCCCCACCAAAGCCAGAACTGGATGACGCCTGACCAAACACAGAACCACCAAATGATGGCTGGGGTTGGGATGATCCGAACCCCCCACCAAACGGAGCCGCCTGAGATGATCCAAAGCCTCCGCCACCACCAGCACTGCCGCTGCCACCACCAAATGCTGATGTTGAGGGGGATGCCTGGGCTAACTGACCAAAGGAAGGCGCAGCTGCATTGGCAAAGCTTGTGATGAAATGATAGAATAAATAAAATAAATGGTTGGCTGCCTTTGTGATTTGGTTTGTATGCATAGTGTGCATGACTCAATGATTGTTGAAGAAAATAAATAAAAAGATAGATAAGTAAGTAACTAGATAAGGTATATAAATCAATAAATGACTCAATAAGACAATAACAGAGAAAAAAATATAAATTACATAAAGATGAACATAAAGCTTATGCATAATTATGGGTAATTATCTCTTTATTATTTACACTTTACGTCTGGGCCAGTTCTCTGTTCAGACTATCTTGAGTGTTGGAATTGATTACGTACCTGTGAAACCGATGCTGTTCAAATCCAATAAAACAATTTACCTGCTAAATCCACCACCAGGGCTGGATCCAAAGGATGTTGAAGGCCCACTGGGGTTTGAAAATGAAGGACTGGAGCCAAATGCTGGAGCACCACCAAATGCTGGACTGGAACCAAACCCACTTGCCGAGCGGGAGCCAAACGCACCTGCACCACTGAAGCCTGCGGCACTGCCAAAGGCTGAAGCTCCACCAAATCCTTCAAAAATAATGGAGAAAAATCCCTATAAAATGTACGTACCAATCTGAGCTTCCAACAAGAATATCAGAAGATGAAGCATACCTTTTGTAAATTTTGGGACATCCACATCCCCACCCCATACAGCAGGTTGGCAACCATAATGTTTTATGTCCTAAATAGTCAAATTGAGAAAAATGAGTATGAAATTATTAACCTTAATGAAAATTCATATAAACGCAATAACTTCAACACAGTCACATGAACAGTTTTATTGGGTTATGAAATAAAGTCAAAACAGCTTTGTGTCTTGTAGCTCTACAGTACAGACATTTCAGAGCAATGAATAAAATTGGACATAACACATTCTCGTTGATAACCCTCAATATTTACCCAAACACCATCCCTATCCATATATAAATTCTGAAGAATGAGGCTAGGTACAGACAGGGTGAGGGAAGGATGTGCGGCAAGTCCGGACAAACTCAGCAAATATGGAACCAGCTGGCCAATGGGAATATATGTGGGAAAACCCTCGTAAGGATCTTGGAGTGGGGAGAGGAGTACTTATGGGGATGCCCGGTGTGCTAGGATTCTGGTTCCTGTCACCAAACCAAACAAAACACAAATTTTTATATGAACATTAGTTACTCTGTTTACTGTGTTACAAATATGTGTCAAATTTCCTGGAATTGTGGATTTCAGTAGCAATACTGAAGTCTTGAAGTACCGACAATCATCTTCTCCACCAGGAATCAAGGGTGGTGTCACGATCACGTGCGTGAAGATGGTCACGACCACGTGTGTGATGAGTACCTAACTTATTTACCTTTTAAACCCAGCTAACAAGCCAAGCAAGCAGACCAGCGATCAACGGACACATGGAGTGAGATTTAAATTAAACGACATTTAATTATAAATGCATGACAAAACTTATGTCAAAACATTAAACTCATGGTAATCACATACATAATCACAAAACAGAGATATTTCAAATTTACTCTTGGGGATCATGGCTATTCTCTATTCCCCGTTTCACATCTAGATCTAATCCCTCTGTCTATAAACTTAACTACGTATACTTAATAGTCTGTCAAAAGCTGCCCTCCTCGTTGATGCAGTTTCACGTCTCCAGAGTTCACACGATCCTTTCTAGATCTCTAACTTCGACGATAAAAGGGGAAACAGACGCCCCTGGCTTCACACAAATAAGAACACACAGTTCACACCCGCCATCGTAGATTACTAGCTCCTTGAGGGGTTAGCATCCCGTCCTCAAAGACTCTTCTTCTGCAAACACACACACATCGACGGTTCACACCCGCCATCGCAAATCACGAGCTTCTGATGGGTTCCCATCCTATCATCAGAACTCCTCAACTTCTGGTCCCCATGGCACGACCTTCCACTTGTCGCCCGGACCGATAAATTCTTCTTATTGGGAAATAAATGTGAACATCATGGATCCCTCACACACCTAACACTTCTGGTCCCCACTGGCACGACCTTCCACTTGTCGCCCGGACCGATAAATTCTGCGTCTTCCTTTTAGGAATGAATAACTTGGGGAACCTTCATAGATTCCTCACATACACAACACCCCTGGTCCCCATGGCACGACTTTCCACTTGTCGCCCGGACCACTTCTCGCTGCGTCTTCCTCTAGGAACGAATAATTTGGGAACCACGTGTGTCGAGCTTCTCCTCTACTTATACTCCCGAGGTTTTTGCACACGCGACTAGTTTAAAGCGAGTCGTGTGTATCTATCCACGCTCGTCAACAATGTTAAAAACCATGTTTTCCCCTGCTAAGCTCACCCCCCTAGACTCGTGGCGCACAAGGCCACCGACCTTCCTCGTGATAGTAATCTTTCATGCTAGTCAACAACTTAAAAAAACTCCCTGTCATGATTCGGATATTGTTAAAACTCACGCTGAGAGTGAGTTGTTGTTGTTTACCAGGGCCATGAGAAATGGGCTGGTGGCCTTGAACGGTCCTCGCCAAATTATACTTGGTGAGTAAATAAATGTAGAGTTAAACTGCTAGAGTCACGCTTGTCGGCTTTAATGTTCGTGATTAATAAGTAATGGAGTAGGGGTGAAACAAGGTGGGGACAGTTGACATTGTTAAGTATGACTAGACAAGTTTTGCACGTTAACTGGCTGGTAGAATAGTGCAGACGTATTACTACAGTTAAAATGGTGGGAGGTTTCGACCTATGAGATAGCTGAACTAATTGGGCCAGCGGACTAGCACGCTGGGTAGTTAGATAGTATATAACATCGTGTAACGTTCAGATTTAGTGAATACAGACGAGAGAAGCATCGTTTCGTGAAGTATCTCCGGTTGGCCAGTACCTGAACTGTGTGGTCTGAAGACTAAGAAGTCCTTGCTAACGGACTGACTGAGCTCTAGAAAGAAAGGTCTGAGTGGGCTGACCTTTGAAAGCCCACGCTGCGCTATTTTGATGTTCGCGCCTCCCAGTAGGCGTGAGCAATGGTAATATATCTTAATTATTCAAGTATAATAGAGATCGGAGATAGAGAGAGAACTACAGCCTCATAGGAAGACTAAGGAAACCCCAGCTGGCACTCGACCACGAGTGTCCTGTATGATAGATCTATTGCCATAGTATGATTGGAATAATATAGCACATTGTTGATGAATTGAATAGTGATTGTGCATAAAATATAGTCTTTTGGCAACTGCTTAAATTACCTACAAGCCGAAGAGTGCTTCTGTAGGCTTTGAACGTACTGGGCTCTCCTAACATTTAAGCCCATATGATTTATGGAGAGTTTGCCTGGCGACTGGCCAGTGGCGACTCAACTGTCACTTTAAATTGATATCCAGTTTCGTATAATATACCTATTTACTATTGATTGCAGTACCTCCATAGTTACATGAATATCATTGGTTAAGTTATTAATTAGAGTTTTTGGTTTGAATATATACCTCTATTGTCTTTTGTTTTGTTATTAATATTTATGTAAACTATGGCCTGACCGGCCTGACATATATACGCTCTAGTTATTTAGTACTTTTCTTGTGTGGTTGTGTCCGAGTGTGAGTTAGCTGCCTCTCGTGCAGTCGTAACATCCCCAAGACCATAACCCTGCTCCTGACATCTGGAGGGGACCCCACTGACATCTGAAGAGGACCCGTCACCTTCTGACATCTAGAGAACACTACTATCATCGGAAGAGGACCCCGTCAACAGCTGCAGGTCTACCACTCTAAGACTCCACTGTTATTTATGTAATTTTTGTAGTTTATAGTTTTGTATACTGCTGATTTTTGTTTTTGTTTCTCCCCCACATGTCTGGCATGTCCTCTCGTCATTGATCCTGGGACCACTACGAGGGACTGACAGCTAGCATCAGGAAAAGACAAGACCAGCGCTGTGGACCAAAGGAAAGAGCCAGTCCATTTTGCCCAGTTAAGTGAACCATCTGTATTTGTCTTCGTTTGAGGGGTTCGTCGTTCCAGCTCCCCTACTTTTGACAGGCATTATTTTTTTCTTGTGTTAGATTAGATAGGCGGGAGGTTGGAAGGGATCGAGACTTAGCATACCTCTTTTTGCCAGACTAGCAGATCTAGATGGCGTTTAAAACGGATAGGAGATACGCTTTGCCTTGAATAGTTCTGTAGGGACCTGTTATTCGTATAGATTGTTAGCGTTCTATCTTCCTCGTATTTTAGGAAGACGTCTCTCCTGTTCTTTTTCTTACCTTTTTGTAGATAGTTTCAGGTTAGTCAGGTCTGTTGTCGTTTGTTCTTTCTGTTAGTCTCGTCTTACTCTCCATGTAATTCTTTTCCATTATAGTGTTGCATTATTATATTTTGTATTCCTACTTGCTATATTATTGCCTGGGATAAATCACGTGTCCAGGGCACGTTGAGAGATAATCTGGATATTAGAGTTGTTAGGCTGGTATAGCCAAGGAAGTTCATATCGTGAATATTGATTTATTCCGATTTATAGCAGAGGGAACGCTGCTAGGAGTGTACGGAAAATACACTGGGAATATTACATTGGTATCGTTAGTAACGGCCAATCACGGAAGCAGTAGACTCACTGCTTGAGGATTAGGAGAAATAAGTGGAGTTAAGTGATCACTGAGATAGCTCAACCACTACTTGGTTGACTAAGACGTACAGTTTGTTGTTGATTTCGTTAATTTCGTTCATACTGCAGGAACGAGCACCCGCAGAGTGCAATTGATAAATTGCTTCAAGGGAGAATAAAGTTGGAGATTTTTCAGGAGCTGTCCTCGATTAGGACATTATTATATCGTATTATCGACCGATATCATGGCCGAACTACAGAAATATTTGGAACTGGCCCAATCATTTGGCATACCGGAAGCTCAGCGTGCTTCTTGGGTAGACCAGAAACTGAAAGAAGAACGAGAAGAAAAGGCCGCGGAGAGATTACGAGAAGAAAAGGCCGCGGAGAGATTACGAGAAGAAAAGGCCGCGGAGAGATTACGAGAAGAAAAAGCCGCGGAGATATTACGAGAAGAAAAGGCCGCGGAACGAGGAGATAGAGCCGCGGAACGCGCGGAAAAACAGGCTCAAAGAGAGTACGAGCTCGCTTTGAAACAGTTAGAAGCGAAGCAAGCCCAACCTACCGGGGCTCCGGAAGTTACTTCCAATAATAAAACGAAGCCTAAATTGCCAACCTTTAATGATAAGGTTGATCGTATTGATTCCTACCTACACCGCTTCGAACTCCATGCCGTTTGCGCGGGATGGCAGCGTAGTGAGTACACGTCATGCCTCGCCAATCTTTTGACAGGGAGAGCGTTGGAAGTTTTCCATAGCCTCACTATTGATGACGCTAGGGACTATGACATTCTAAAGACCGCGCTATTAAAGCGTTTCCAACATACGGAAGATGGATTTCATAAGCGTTTCCGCGATTGCAAGCCGGAGGCATCTGAGAATTTCTCTACTTACGTGGACCGCCTCCGCCACCTACTCAGCCGTTGGACTGAGTTGGCCGGTGTGGAAGAGGGAAACTATAAGAAACTATATGATTTGATAATTAAAGACCAAATATATATGTCCTGCCACACGGACCTGGTGGCGCATTTTAAGGAACAAGCCCCCAAAACTACCGTCGAGATAACATCGATAGCGGAACGGTATGCTGCAGCTCACCCTAATCGATCGTTAGCTAAAGCTAAGGTAAACGAACCGTGTTACGCCGGCGCTGCTACTAAGACACCGGTACCGTCGAGACAATCAAGACAGCCCTTTCGACAGTCGCCGCAGGTTCGTCCACGGTCCGAGCCGCCGGTTAGCAGGAGGCAACCGAATCCCCATAAATTTTCTCGGGACTGGGAACCCCGATATACACGTCCTTTCCCTACCGGAGGACCGCGTAACAACTACTATCAAGCGCCCACATTTCCTTCTTATCGAGGTACACCTCGAAGGGATGATAATCCAGTCTACTGTTATAGATGTGGCGCCGGAGGCCACATTGCGCGACAATGCAGAGTTAGATTAGATGCGGCAAATGCATGCTCTGTAGCATTCACCGAAAACCGCGGTTACAGAACTAGGAATGCCGAAACCGTAGATAAAGTTATTCCAGTGATGTCCGCCCTCCACGAGCGAGGCGCGCTGACATTGTATGAGGGACGAGTAAACGCCATACGAGCATCCGTATTGCGAGATTCAGGCTGTACGACCGTCGGTGTACGTGAATCCCTGGTCCGTCCTGCACAACTCCTGGATCGCGATGCGACTTGCATTACTTTTGGTGGTTCAGTTGAACATTTTCGTTTGGCGGAAATATATGTTGACACACCGTTTATAACTGGTGTTGTCACGGCCTGCGTGCTACCAAATCCGGTCGCCGACCTAATCATTGGGAATATTCCCCACTTAAAGGACGTCTCCGATTGCGAACTCGGGATTTGGGATGATAACGACATTGCGTGTGTCACGACAAGACAACAATCGCGTCGCCAGAGGGACGACACATTACGATCGCCTGTCGTCGATTTGGATGTAACCCCCGAGATTTTTCGTAACGAACAGCGCACAGATCCATCACTAAAGCCCCTCTTTGCTAAGATTGATCCGGACAACCCGGATACATCCAGGTTCTGCCTTAAAGACGACCTCCTATATCGCGTTTTTCGGGGAAAGCGCGAAACTATTTTGCAATTGGTCATACCGAGATCATTTCGCCGAGACATCACCCGCCTCGCGCACGACACGCCATTGGCGGGCCACCAAGGCAAAGCGAGAACAAAATCGAGAGTCCTGTCTCAGTTTTTTTGGCCCGGGGTTTACGGGGACATAAATAGCTATGTGTCGCGTTGCGATACATGCCAGAAAAGAACCCCCAAAGGAAAAACTTCGCGGGCGCCTATACAAGAGATGCCGCCGGTTTCCACTCCGTTTCAGCGAGTTGCCGTCGACATCGTCGGGCCATTACCGAAGTCGGATAGAGGCCATCGGTTTATTCTATCAGTAATCGATTATGCCACCCGTTGGCCTGAGGCTGTCCCTTTAAAGGAAATATCGGCCGATCACGTCGCCGAGGCATTGGTGACCATATTCACACGTGTCGGATTCCCGTCCGAATTATTATCTGATAGAGGTCCGCAATTCACCTCTGACCTTTTCAGGAAAGTATTGGAACTCACGGGCATTAGGCAGAAACTTACGTCGCCATACCATCCACAGTCCAATGGCTGTTGCGAGCGCTGGAATGCCACCATGAAAACTATGCTGGCACGCGTTTCCGCCGATAGACCTGGTGACTGGGACCGTCGACTTCCGGCCATCTTGTTCGCATATAGGGAACTCCCAAATGCGACAACGGGTTTTTCCCCGTTTGAACTGTTATACGGTCGAAAACCACGTGGCCCGATGGCCATTTTACGCGATTTATACGCCGGTTCTGATACCGACGTTCCTGATACGCGATCCGCGTATCAGTACATAGTCGATCTCCGACATAGAATAGTTAATGCATGCGACCTGGCTCGACAATTTGCATGCGTACGGACCAGGTCATTTATAGGATATCGCGATCAGGGTAGTCGGTTAAGAACCCTGTCAGTCGGAGATCGGGCATTGGTGCTGTTACCAGAAACGAATAACAAACTACTCCTCACTTGGAAAGGCCCCTTTCTAGTTAAAAAGCGACTCTCGAGAGTTAATTATCTCATTACCATACGTGGTAACGATAAGGTGTACCATATTAATATGTTGAAAAAGTATCTTACCGATGATCAAACTCATCACGATCATTCATGCCATGTTGTGGCCCAAGCAAACGCAGCGATGGTCACTATCGATGACAACGACCGGGAGCCATTATCTATGACAAGATCGCTCCTATCCTTGCAAGCCACAGAGGACGCGACTTCCGTTAATATCAATCCAGAACTGGATCAAAGTAAAACACAGGACATCATGAATCTTGTTCGGGAGTTTTCGCCAGTATTCACTGATTTGCCGGGTAAAACATCCTTAGTTCAACACGTCATCCGGTTGCACTCGGACGTACCCGTGTTTGTCAAACCCTACCCGCGCCCGCTGCAAGCGCACGACACCATACAGTCCGAGGTGGAAAAGATGCTCAGCTTAGGAGTCATTGAGCGCTCGACGAGCCCTTACTGCTCGCCGATTGTACTAGTAAAGAAAACAGACGGTTCCGTTAGATTTTGTATCGATTACAGGAAGCTTAACGCTCTAACCATTTACGATGCTGAACCTATCCCGAATCAGGAAGATCTATTTGCGCGATTGGCCGAGTCGTCCGTGTTTTCGAAAATAGATTTGGCTAAAGGCTACTGGCAAATCCCAATGGAAGAGGCCAGTAAACAGTACACAGCGTTTCAGACCCCTATGGGTCTCATGCAATGGAGATTCATGCCATTCGGTCTCGTAACGGCACCAGCGACATTTGCGAGGATGATGAACATCCTATTGCAGCAGACACCATGCGTCCTAAGCTACTTTGACGACATTTGCGCTTTCCATACGGATTGGAAAGGCCACTTAGAAGCACTTCGTCAAGTGCTTAGTAAACTTCGAAATGCCGGGCTTACAGCTAAGCCTAGCAAAGTCTTCCTGGGTTATACGCAGATTAACTTTCTGGGACATACTATCGCCAAAGGCGTCCAAACACCGGACGACAGTAAGATAAGTAAGATTTTAAAACTCCAGGCTCCTCATACTAAGAAGCAGGTTCGTAGCCTGTTAGGCTTCTTAAGCTATTATCGGAAATTTGTTCCTAATTTTTCGGCCCTTACGGCCCCGTTATCCGATCTTACAAGAAAAGACAGACCCAACAAAATTACCTGGAATACGCAGTGCGCCACCGCGCTCGCGACAGTGCAGCAACTGTTCTCCAGTTCGCCGCTGCTTATACTACCGAATATTAGGCGCACCTTCACCGTCCGAACTGACGCGTCGGACCAGGGAATTGGAGCTGTTTTGCTTCAGGAAAGAGATGGCTTATTGCGCCCTTGTATGTACGCTAGCCGGAAATTACTTCCGAGAGAGCAGAGATACGCTATTATAGAGCGAGAATGCCTGGCGATTGTATACGCCGTAGACGCGTTTTCCCGCTACCTACTTATGACAGAATTCGTCATCGAGACAGACCATAAACCGTTGTTATTTTTAAAATCGAACCGAGCCAAGAACGCTCGTTTGACCAGATGGAGTCTGGCCCTTCAGGAATACCGCTTCATTATAAAGGCCATTCCTGGTGGAGATAATGTCCATGCCGACCTATTATCACGGTTACCTTAATCTTGTTGTATTTTAGGTCTGTCATATGTACTGGGGTTGGATAGGATTAGCACCTCATTCAGAGACCGAGGGATGGTATCACATATTGTTCACCCATTGTGAACACTTTTCACCTACCCCTGTGCTTTCCTTTGATCCAACAGCTATTTTACTGACGTCGACCCGTATTTTGGCCACACCAGACGTTGTTGCCCAGGGTCGAGGACGAGAAGTCATGGCAGACCAGGAGTCCAGATCCACTAATGCCATCGATGCTACTATAGTTATCTTTTCTTGAGTATTATTCATTGTATGTATGCATTCCTGATGACATTCGCACAGGATCAGTGTTGTACTCTAAAATTTTAGAGTTATGATTGTTAATGTCTACCTATTTAGAGGTAAGATTTAATCCTCAGAGAGATATATACTTTTGGACGGAGCCTTAAGATTTTCATGAAGTTTTGTCCATCAATGATACCCGTCCTGTAGGGTTTTTTCAACTTTAGTACTAGTCTTAGTTATTACCTAGTATTCTTAGTTAAATTAACCTTTCGAGCAATTTCTCGACTCATGCCTTCCCTTTACGATAATAATTTATATCGTTAAAATTGCAAATTTTAACTGGGGTGGGGGATATGTCATGATTCGGATATTGTTAAAACTCACGCTGAGAGTGAGTTGTTGTTGTTTACCAGGGCCATGAGAAATGGGCTGGTGGCCTTGAACGGTCCTCGCCAAATTATACTTGGTGAGTAAATAAATGTAGAGTTAAACTGCTAGAGTCACGCTTGTCGGCTTTAATGTTCGTGATTAATAAGTAATGGAGTAGGGGTGAAACAAGGTGGGGACAGTTGACATTGTTAAGTATGACTAGACAAGTTTTGCACGTTAACTGGCTGGTAGAATAGTGCAGACGTATTACTACAGTTAAAATGGTGGGAGGTTTCGACCTATGAGATAGCTGAACTAATTGGGCCAGCGGACTAGCACGCTGGGTAGTTAGATAGTATATAACATCGTGTAACGTTCAGATTTAGTGAATACAGACGAGAGAAGCATCGTTTCGTGAAGTATCTCCGGTTGGCCAGTACCTGAACTGTGTGGTCTGAAGACTAAGAAGTCCTTGCTAACGGACTGACTGAGCTCTAGAAAGAAAGGTCTGAGTGGGCTGACCTTTGAAAGCCCACGCTGCGCTATTTTGATGTTCGCGCCTCCCAGTAGGCGTGAGCAATGGTAATATATCTTAATTATTCAAGTATAATAGAGATCGGAGATAGAGAGAGAACTACAGCCTCATAGGAAGACTAAGGAAACCCCAGCTGGCACTCGACCACGAGTGTCCTGTATGATAGATCTATTGCCATAGTATGATTGGAATAATATAGCACATTGTTGATGAATTGAATAGTGATTGTGCATAAAATATAGTCTTTTGGCAACTGCTTAAATTACCTACAAGCCGAAGAGTGCTTCTGTAGGCTTTGAACGTACTGGGCTCTCCTAACATTTAAGCCCATATGATTTATGGAGAGTTTGCCTGGCGACTGGCCAGTGGCGACTCAACTGTCACTTTAAATTGATATCCAGTTTCGTATAATATACCTATTTACTATTGATTGCAGTACCTCCATAGTTACATGAATATCATTGGTTAAGTTATTAATTAGAGTTTTTGGTTTGAATATATACCTCTATTGTCTTTTGTTTTGTTATTAATATTTATGTAAACTATGGCCTGACCGGCCTGACATATATACGCTCTAGTTATTTAGTACTTTTCTTGTGTGGTTGTGTCCGAGTGTGAGTTAGCTGCCTCTCGTGCAGTCGTAACATCCCCAAGACCCTAACTCTGCTCGTGACACTCCCCTTCTCCCCTACTAAGTTTACCCCCTCTATACTCGTGGCGTACAAGGTCATCAACCTTAATCGTGACAGTGGGAACTGAAAAATCTATATCAGTGTTTCTCAAGGTTGGGGTGGCAATATATTGGAGGCGTGCAGGACTTCAGAATGGGGCTTAGGGATATGTCGATGGCGTCAGCCACAAATGAGCAAACTGTGATGCTTACTTATTATGCAGACAATGCCCAGCTACATCATCTCTATAAATATCGTAGTTTCAGCCCATAAAAATAAAGGAAATATGGCTTCAAATAAAATGGCCAACTCTATTGGTCCTTTTGTTTAACGACACAAAACAGCCAAGTCATCCACTGTCTGAATCTGTCACCACCAAACTCCTCGTAACATAAAGTGGCCACCTCCAAAAAAGTTGAACAATGATGTTATTTTTGACAAAAACATAAATTGTTTTGCATACCATGTTTTTCTTGATGCTTTTCCAATAAGATGCTAAATCTGGAGTTGAGGTGGTCGTTAATAGTTTAATAAAATAGTTTTTAGCCTCTCCTAGAAAATTTACTTCATCTGAGATGGCCCATCACCATCATATACTGTATACTGAGTTTTTCCGATCATAGCGGGGCGCACATTTTTTTAAAGTGGGGCATGAGGAGAACAAGTGGAGAAACGCTGATCTACATGGAGCTGAAAATGGGCCAAAACCATCCCTTATGCCTGAACCTTGCAGTAAACTCATACATTTTGTATTATTATGAATACAAGATGATTTATGAATATACACTGGTATTAGAATATATAATGGCCTTAAAAGCCAAGAGCACATAAAAATCTCCTTGGGGCGGAGGTCCACCCTGAGGTGGACTATTCACACTGATGAGAATGATCATCTTACCTGTGCTGGTCTGGGAGTTAGTTGACACCCCAAACCCTGAAGATGCCACCCCCCCTGCACCAGAGGAGAATCCACCACTCCCAGGGCTACTGGAGAAGGATGTGGACCCACTCCCACCAAATGTGCGGCTGCCTCCACTGCCAAATAAACCTGATGAAAAGAAAGACAGGCTTGAAGAAAACTACGGACACCTGGTCTGATACAGGTGAACCATGACTTCAAACATGCAAAGAATATCAGTCTGAAACACACAGACCATCATGCTAAACACAGAATTATACTGGCTGTCATCAGTCCTCTCACACCTAAAAGTGATGTAGAATACAGTACTTCATACTCAATCTCAACAAATAAAATTTTCCATCCATTTCCACACCAAAAAAAAAAAAAAGTGGAAAAAGAGATAGAATTTGGTTCAAAACTTTGAAAAAAGATAAGTGTATTTAAAGTTTAGACCAACCTCAGGAACTTAACGCCAAAGTTTGGCTAATATTTCATGTGTCCACCTCTGGTTTGAATCTCAGCAGAGCAGTGTCTGCTGACGCTGACTGAATGAGATTTACAACTGTCTTCAGAGTAATTCTGAGTCACTACTGATCCAGTACTTTTCACAACTGCTATCCGCAACTTATGTTGGTAACAAAACCAACACTTTAAGGTGTGCTGACCCACCAAATAAGGGCTCTAGAACACACTGTCAGCATTATAAAAAAAAATGCGCACACAAAACAAAACCCCTAGCAGTTGGTGAAATCAATCTGCAACATTTCCAAACAACTTGCTATAAAACAATATACAACCATGAAAATAAAATGACAAAAAAAGAAAGCCTGGTCATGAATCAACTTACTGCTACTTTGAGTGGCTGCATTTCCAAAAACCTGGGGGGTTCCAAACACATTCTGATTAGCTTTTTCTTCAGATGGTTTGCCTCCTAGGCCACCAAACCCAAACAGTCCTGACGAAGAACTGAAAGAGATTTTTTTTTTATAATTACAGTTAAAAATCTTGAATTGAAGGAAATCCTTCAGAAAACCAATGTCATTCCTAAGGAAGAAAAAAAGATACTGAAATGATATTTCGTTGGCCCTGTCATAAAACTGCATATGTCATAGTGGTATGGATCTGGCTTTTGAAATGTATAAATGCCTTATCTAAAAATTTCTTAGTTATATAAATAGCTATTTGAAACACCGTACTCCCCTCTCAACTGCAGGTACTTGCCTCGAGAATCCAGGTTTGGGACTAGCAGATGGTATGTACCCATACTTGCTATACATTTTACAATTTTTTTATTTGCTTGATTTTGTTATTTTTTCAATTTTCTATCCTGTTACATTTTTTTTTCCTGAATAAGGTTAATATACCAAAAGCTTCATGTGTCTTTCCTTCTCCTTTGTGTTTGACTGTATCGTTCTGTATTATTTCTCATGCAAGGCTTCGCTACATCGAACTTTTTCTTTTACCCGCATTTTGACTTTGCTTCATGCCTCCGCTCTAAACAGTAGGAAAAAAATAAAATTCTTTCCAGGAGCTTACAGAATATTTGACATAAAAAAGTTGTTATTTGCAGTTTTGCAAGTACATGTGTGCCATTTTATGATAGAGCCAGTGATTTATGACTGCTAGGAAGGAAATGGACTACTGAAATTTGATTGTTTCATTAGAAGCCCCTAATCATAGGTGCCACCCAGGAATTATGAAAAAGGAGGAACTTTTTTTCAACTTGCCGGGGGCATTGGCCCCCTCCTCCAATTTAGAATTATTTTTTTTAGTCAAACATAAATAACACAATTGGCGGTATCTAAAGTGCTATTTTATTAATTTTCCTTCACTCACTGAAACAGACAGTTACATATAAGATTGATAGACAATAACACAGAAAAAATTCACATAGCAGTTTTCCACTATATAGTGGAAAAGTGGCACCTATGCCTAATAGTTTTTTTTGTTTTTTTAATATAATCCTACAATTTACTTTGTATAAGGAATACTCATAAACCCAAACTTTTTCATAAAATTTATTATCATAACTGAAAAGCATAATTACGAGTGCTCTTTATCAACTCCCCACCCCACTCAGAGTGTACATGCTTTATGGATTGCCCTGAAGCCATGAAAGAATTATTTTCTGACATGGAGCCACACCACGTCTTGTATCTGAAGGAAGCCAAAGTCTACACGTGGATTTATCAGATGTTTATCATATACATGTACAGACTTCATTTAGATATACTTTACAGCACCCGCCCTTTCCCATTATAGTTTTGACTTCACTTTTCTCTGATCTAATTTATAGGAATCTGATAGCTGAGAGCTGCAACCAAGTAAGATAATGAAAAAAACATGAAAGGTGCAAAGCCGCCCTTTTCGTGCCAACATACTGTCAAACCCCAAACTCAAACTGTCAACCTACCTGGCTGGCTGCTGGCCAAACGCAGAAGGCTGTCCAAAAGGTTTTGAAGTGGCCATTGTATTTGAGGTCTGCCCAAACAGTGTACTGGTTGAGGAAGTACTAGAGGGTTGTCCAAAGAGCGATGTCCCTGTGGTGCCTGAGCTCTGTCCAAAAAGTGAAGAAGTTGTGCTGGATGAACTGGCCGGCTGTCCAAACACTGAGGACGTAGGGGCGGCACTGCCAAATCCAAAACCCGCAGTGGTAGTGGGCTGGCCAAATACTGACCCTGGTAAAAGCACAGAAAGGAATACATTGATGTATAATTATCTACATGGAACTACATATCACAAATAATAAAACAAAAACAGAAAAACTGGAGAGGCTGTAGGGTTCGAACAGGATCTGGTGTGAAGTTAAAGTTGAGCACACAAACCCTTGAAAACTAATTTTAAGGACTTTTTAAGGACTTCCTAAGGACTCACAGTGAACAAATTAAGGACCTGTGTGCCTGTGACCAAGAAATATTACATGTATGCAGCACTCAAAAATCAATTACCCATGCGCAAGAAATATTACAACTATACAAGTGGTGTGCAGCACTCACGCACTCATGGAAACGGGATGTTTCTGTATCCCCGAGTTCAAACATTGTAAATTTACTCTGAAAAGTTTAGTTATTTCAAAGTACCAATTATCCAGTGTGCAATTGGAAGATTTGAATCTCAAATGTTTCAATTGAAACAAATTTTAAGGACTTTTTAAGGACTTTCACATCATTTTCAGAATTTAAGTAGTTTTTGTGTACTTATTTTTTCTTCTACGAAAATTAAGGACTTTAAGGACTTTTAAGGACCTGAGTGAACCCTGTTGAGCTAAGAAAAGAAAAAAGTGAAAAATTTGAGCCCTACATTGGGCAACAAACAAATTCTTTAAAATAACAAAACATTATATGTGAACTTTTGCTCACTAGGAATTTTGTGCAACTTAAAAGAAAGAGAACATGTAAGATTTTCTTAAAGATTTGAAAAAAAAAATGAAATGAACACTGATGGCTGTTTCATGCAGGTACACAAGTGTAATCACACAAATACAGCTGACAACTGCTTTTTGGTCAAATATTCTATGAAGTCCTTTAAGGAATTTATTCTTTCTACAAATTAACCTTTTCACATCATCCTGCACTTTTCAGGTGCAGGCTATTTCGCAACCCATCGATACACCAGACGTCTGAGAGGTGCGGCCACTTGCACAGCCGTTCACACACCTCACCACTAGTGATATCACGCGGTTTTGCAGTGCATACAGTTTTTGTTTTTTTTTGTGTTTGTAAATATTCGATTGTCATTATTCTTCTTTGAAGAAGCTTTCCAATGATACCAAATAAATAAGTTTTATCAGAGAATTTTAAATGAATTTTCAAACTCACCCCTAAAATTGTGCGTACCCAGGTAATAGCCACTGTAAAGAATGAACGTTTGGTGAGCATGCGAGAGCCGTGAGCCCCGCGATGTACAATATCTCAAATGTTAATTTTTTCTCTTTACTAAAAATGTGTTGAATGTAAGGAATACTTTCGAATAAAGTAGGTTTTCCCCCTCCAATTCAATCAAATCCTTCATACTTGTGCAGTTTCATGATAGTGCCACTGATATGTGGCTTTAACTATACACACACTGACCTGGTTGGGTTTTTGATGCACCTGATCCAAACAAGGAACCGCTAGATGAACCAGAGCCAAACAAGCCACCACCAGCTGTGGCAGAGGTCGGAGTGGCACCACCAGCGCCACCAAATACTCCAGTACCAGCAGCAACTGATGTGGTAGTTGCGGTGGAGCCAAAAAGACTGCCACCAGCACTCCCAAAGCCAGAACTGGTTGTTGATGCAGTGCCAAAGGGGCCACCTGGTAAATGGCCATTTCAAAATATTCTGAACTGAAGAATGATGATTGCTGCTGGCATTTATCAATCAATTTACATTTTATTATATATTACTGAAATAAATGTATAAATTTATTGCCCTAGGCAGCAAGGAGAAGAGAGAGTGAATGACTGAGTGAGTTTCTTTTTGTATTTTAAATACTGTATGCCTGATTTTTGTGCGTGTTTTGCATTGGCCATTAGGGCTTAACTTGAAACTTGATTATATGAAAGAGCTTTAAAAGGAAATCCAGAAGAAAATCAGAACAACTCAGCATTCACGACGACTTCAAAGACAAATTTTCAATTCACTGTAGCAAATGCAAATTATTATGGCAGTTATTTATGCCTGTTAATCTCAGTCCAATTACCTGCAGATGTTGAAGAGCTTGTCCCAAAGCCAGAGGTGGGTGCTGATGAAGTAGTAGTACCACCGAACACTGGTGTGGCAGTTGCGCCATCACCCCCACCACTGCCGAATACACTCGTGCTGGCATCAGGTTTTGCTCCGAAGGCTGATGTAGGGCCAGAGGTTGCAGGAGAACCAAATGCTGTGGCTGAAGGTTGGGTGAAGCCAGATATGCTGGCGAATGGCTTTGTTGATGATGCATCTGTTATTTTGACAGAATCCTCACCAGATGCAGTTGTTGTAGAAAAGGCGACCGTGGCAGAATTAGCAGAGGACGTTCTACCAAAGACAAAAGACGACGATGTAGATGCAGTTCCTGCAGTACCAAACAGTGATGAAGCTGTTGTAGAAGGTGGTGCCGACGAGACAGCTGTGGCTGAGGAGTCCTGGCTTGTCGTGTTTGTACTAGATACAGCACTGTTTGTAGCACTACTGACATTCGACACCTGCAAGAAAGTGAATGTGCAGTATTCAGTAATAATTCCTATTCTCATAAAATACCAAGATCATCATAATACAAGGCCATTTTCAAGTATTTTTTTTCTAGGGCCACTTTCAAATAACTTTTTCTGAGACCTCTTTCCAAGAGCTTTTCATGAGACAATTTTCGAATACCTTTTTCTGAGACCATTTTGAAACAGCTTTTTGTGGGATCACTTTCAAATAGTTTTTTCTGAGACCATTTTCAAAAAGCTTTTCTTGAGACCACTTTCAAAAAGCTATTTCCAAGACCACTTTCAAATAATTTTACCAGCGAACATCATTAAGATTCTTTTTGCAGACTATTTTCAAAATTACTTTTGCTCAAAATTGGGGAGGGGAGGATATGCTGTGACAGGCAAAAAGTTAAAAAAGAAACCTGGACTCACATCAGTGACCGTAGCGGACACTGACTGCACACTGGTGGTAGAATCAGGAGCAACACTTTCTGATCCATTAAGCTTCCCATTATCTGTTGGTGTTGGTGGTGGTGCTACAGTTGCTGATGCCGCCATTGCTGCTGTCGCCACAGTGGTTGTAGCCCCAAAAACAGGTGATGTGGTAGTAGTGGCAGTAGAGGCTGGCGGAGTACCAAAGCTAAACCCTGATGAAAAATCAGTGTTATTTGAGATTTTCTTCAGTCAAAGCGAAAATCTTTGGCATATCATTCATACATGTATTGAACTACAAACAGTATGGCTGGTCTCTATATCATCACTGCAATGGCAAAGTCATTTTTGACACTTTCCAGATATTAAGAAAAAAACTTTCTTTTCTTCTCATTTGGTGACTTATGCCATTGGGCTACTACATTTTCCAGTTGTTTTTTGTTTTTGTATTGGCAGGTTCCATCTCTGATTATTTTATTGTTTTCAATGCTGCAATTATAAAGTAATGATAAAGATCATTTTCCCTTCAGCTATTGTTTCAGGACTGAGGTCTAAGCTTTCTTATTACAAAGCCGAAGAGAGAAAAGACTGAGTTGTGTTCATTGTACTTCTACAGCTTACTCTGTTGAATTCTGCAGGCCCCTAACAACAGTCTTCCCACGTGTTTCTGGCAGTAGCTTTGTTTTCAGGCATTCTTGCTCACTGCAGCCATTTCACTGTTTGTTCTGCCATAGTTAATTAATTGGTCATTAAATTATTGAAGGACCCAGTTCTACATGGTGCTTAAGTCTTAAAAAGCCAATAACTGAGATATTGTGCAAAAAGTTTTTCTCGTACATGGCATGACTCTGAAAACTTCAACTCTTTCACCGAGCCTCATTCCAATAATGACATGCCTGGGTTAATGTGCTTTGCACAGAAGACAATATATTGGTTGGCCTTAATGTACAATCACACTGTTTTGGGATCTAAGTGGATTTTATATGGTATAGAACTTCAGTTCTATTTTGATGAGTGTCACTGCTCCATAATAATGGCATAAGTCAGTCTTATGCCAAAGGGCAACTAACAGTTCATTGCATTTCTGAGCATTAGGGCTATTAGATAATATTATGGAAAAAGAAATGTGCCAATAGGAAAATGCAGTAGGCTTCCTTTGTAAATTCTAAGCAAATTCTTGTTGCTAATTCTAAAATTCCTGCAAATAGAAAAATACATATCACAAACCTGCAGCGGTTGATGCGGATGTTGCAGGCGCGGTGCCAAAGCTGAACTTGCTCCCTTCTGTGGGTGACTTGCCGCCAAAAACACTAGGGGTGCCACCAGAGGTTGGACTTGTGGATGAAACACCACCAAATAGATTATTGGATGGAGTGCTTGTTGCCGGTTTGTTACCTGGAGAGGCAAAGCATATGAATTGATCATTATAGGGTTCCCTCACCTCTCTGACAATGCTTTTCCAGGGCTTTGCCTGCATTGAAATTCAAGGGCTACTTCGTTAACTCATTCCTAGTGTTTTCTTTAATATTTTAGATGACCACAGCCCTCATAATACCCATTCTGAAAGTCAAGGATCAGTCCTGAGGCTATGAGATGACATTGTGAGATACAGAAAAATGCCAAATTAATGGACATTTAAAAACAAACATTTTCATGCACCATTTGAACTGTGTGCTTTTCCTATGAACCGCTGAGTGCAGCTTATGGGAGTGAATTAGTGACAGAAAGTGAGAGAAAACTGAAATCATACTTTTTAAAATACAATTCCACATTTTTTAACAGGGCTATTCTACTACTTAAAGGGCTTTTTTCTATATTTTCAACTCATTCACTATGGAGCGTCCACATATAGACGCTGTCTGCCAACTTGTGAGTACGGAGCGTCTATATAAAGACGCTCAATATTTGTTTCGGTTCAAGTCGCTTAGTTTTCTAACAGCTAATTATAACCAAACCTAGTTTCCAGAACAAAAGAGGGAAGGTTCGGTGACTTTTCAAAATTTTTTTTTCTAGAGATTTCCACGTTTGGCGTGTTTTTGTCACGAGTTTGTTTTCACGTGTCTTGAGTTGGCAATCATGAATGAACCCAGCCCTAGCACAGCTAGACCTACACGTTTATCAGCACAGCAAGCTAGGGATTGTGTTGGACACATTGGCTGGCGATCTAGGTGAGGAAGATGAAGTAGATGTAGATCTAGATTCTGATTTCAGTGGTGATTATTTGCTCATTACTTTTTTCATCATGTTTATATTTATGTGGACATAACCACCTGTAACCCTTCCTGAACACAATAAAAGTCCATAATGCAATCACAAAATGAAAGTTTATTCAATTCCTGACAATTTGACAGCTACAAGACCTGTTTATATAGAGATATAAAGTCAGGAAGGGAAAAAACAAAACAGATGTCAGGGACGTTTTTCACAACGGGAAAATAACTCCGTAAAATTGCATAGAAAAACTCTGTAGTGAATGAGTTAAATTCCAGGGCTTTTCCATTTCCTTTCCAGGCTTTAGCTTTATGGAAGGCAAATGTCAAATTTCTTGAATGCAAATTTTCTCCAAAAGCCTCTCTCAGCACGCAGTAAGTTAGATAAAGGTGAAAATAAATAGATAGCACGCTGAAAAATGGTTTTCAAATACAATGACAAGCCTGCAAAGAAAAAAAAAAAAAAAAAAGGAACAAAAAATATTTTTTTTTTTTCATTTCCTTCACTCATTTACTGTGACACAATGCAGACTGTGTTGTGTGGTTGCATAGTATCCGCCAATACACTGCTGTCTGCGGTGTGTGACATTGCTCCAATTAACCGATGATTTCCAAACCAACTTTGTACTTACTCCATTCCAATTTATTGTAAATAGCTAAGGACCGTTTCTCACACTAAAGTTCGTTTTCTTTATGTATGTTTGAGTGCAGAAAATGTGGTGACAGCATGTAGAGTTGCCTTTACAGTTTTGACAAAGTAGCACCAAGGTGAGTGGGAGTGACAGTAGGTCTAGATCTAGACTGTTTTTGATAAATGTGATGGACAAACATTGGTTTCATGGATATTTAGCTGATCTCTTGTATGAACTATGGATTTTATAATTCTTGGTGAGTAAATCTGCATGTTTGTTTATATAGTAAAAAATTGCATTATACTTTCATTCACCCTGCCCCATCACATTTTCAAAATGTACTCTTGAGTATGTGTATGCATTCTTTATTCAATTTTGAACATTTCCATATATGGCACATGGGTATAAACACTTATATTACTGTGTAAAATGAGCTTTTTAAAATCATACACCAAGGCAAAAATTAATTCCGCCAAATCGCCGTAAAATATTCTGTAGTGAATGAGTTAGATAATAAACTGACACAGACCCACCTCCAAATAGTGTTGAATTGGATGATGCTGCGGCCTGAGTAAAGCTGAAGTTACCAGCTGCTGCAGCAACTGCTGTTGTTGTTGCAGTAGTTGCAGTGGTTGATGCCGGAGAGACTGCTGCTGTATATGACGGCAAGGATGATTGAGGAGCAGCACTCTGGCCAGGGCTTCGAGCTGTGGAAAACAGTAAACACAATCAGTGATGGCATGCATTCACTGCACTTCTCTAATACAAAAAAAAAAAAAGAGAGAGAGAGATCCAATATGGAATACGAAATATTAAAAGCTTTTTTTTTTTAATTCTTTAATTTTTAATTTTTTTTTGGGTAGGTTTTCCTTTCTTAACCTTTTCAAATTCAGGCATTACAGAAATCTCCCAGCGTTCAGATTATTTCAAATTCTAAGAATATACTTTGTTTTTCATGTCTTCAGCCTGACAAAGATCTTTAGTGACCATTGGCATTGTGTTTTTCATTTAGTAGTTATTTAAGAGTTTTCACGTTTATTTGTTGCTAATATAGGCTTTTCAAAATACAACTTTTCTTTTGTTTCTGTTCTTTTGTTCTTTGTTTTTTTTGCCACATTTCAATTAAAATTTCACCTGCTGATGTAACAGCCACATCCTCTTTCCTGTCCTTTCCTGCTGTAGTCGCAGGACCTGCCCCAAGATCGGCAAATCCCATAGATTTGGAGGGGGTGGCCATGGCTCCGAACACTGAGCCTTGTCCACCTGCGGTTGGCACTAAACCAGGTTTCTGACCAAACACAGCTGAGCCACCAAAGGAGAATCCTTTAGGGAAAGAGCAATATCAAAGTTGGAATAAAAAAAACTGAATTTGAATTGAATTTTATATGTATTCAACCACATTCAAAGCCACATTGAATGATCTTGGTCACAGATTCGTAAACTGAAAATAAAATAGCAAACTTTCAAATATTCATCATAACTACAACAGTTGTGCTAAAATAAAATTGTTTTTTTTGGTGCTCCTGAAAAGTAGCAAAAACCAATTACTTATAGTTCTAGGGAACGGTGAGGATATAAGACTTGCCTGTAGTTGAATTCTGTCCAAATACAGATGTGGTTGCTGCTGCCGCTGGTCCTGATGCTGGTACACCCCCGGCTGTTGTTGTAGTGGCGGCTTTGCTCGGCGCGAAAATGCCTGAAGCAGTTGTGACTCCTGATAATTTTGGAGCTCCAAAAATGGGAGCAGCACTGCCTGATTTCGGTACACCATTGTCCAAGGTCAGATCTGTAAATTAAAAAAAAATAAAATTATCCAATCTGCATAATCAAATTTCTACCATGCATGTGAAGATTCCAAACTAAGAAGATGTGACACAATGTCTTTCATATTTAAAAAAAAAACAAAAAACATACTGAGAACCAGTGCACTGGTTTAACCTTGAAAAAATAGAAAACTCACACAGCACTCAAAAGAGAAATGGGAACCCCTAGTCTTTTACATCATCTATTGTTATGTTATACTTCATCAAAGTATTCACTGACATACTACAGTGTGCATCAGTGAAGTAACAAGACCTCAGTTATTGTTTGTTCAGTGAAAAATTAAACTTTTGCTCAGCTTTAGCATTACGATGTTGTTAGGGGATCATAGTGCTGTACGCAGAAAGCTGTAGGCCCATTGCAAATGGCATCACAGAGTGTTTTTGTTTTGTTCTTACCAAAGATGACGGGTGGATCAGCTGATGAGTGTAACTTTGAGATATGTCTAAACGGTTAAAATGCCTGCTGGTTGCATTGCAGTTGACTGTTATGACAGGGGTGGAAAGATAGATCCAAGCTGGTCAGATTCCCTACCGTCTGTGTAAACAAGGGAAAGGAAGTAAAAGAATTGACCGAATGTCTCCCACCTTGACACACGTGCCATTGTTCGCGACGCCTCAAGTGCTCACAGTGCAAATCAGCTAACAAATCAAAATCAGTGCTACAATCGCCATGGTGATGCATCCGTCCTTACATCAAAGATGGCCGATATGCGCACTGGGCCTATAGATGAGCAACACAACTCTGTATTTACTCTATTCAGGTTTGTTATTAGACTAGGGTCCCCTGACAAAAATCATTATGACAAGGAGTTAGAATAAATGGGAACTGTGAAATAGCTGGATAAGTGCCACCAGAGAGTCAGTATGTCTAGAGAGGTGTTATTAGTCCACTTGCACTGCGAAAAGGCTCTGCGAAACCACTGTTAGCATTGAGTGGAAAGTAGGTCGCTGCGGTAAACAATACCCGTTTGTGCATTTCCACGGGGCGTAGGAACTTACAAACGGCTCTAAATAGCTTCAATCAATCCAAAAATATGAACAAACCACAGTAAACAGACATGCACACTATCTTTGGTGAAGACCGTCTCTTTCAATTCTGGTTTACCGCTGTGACCTAGTTTTTCGATTTGGTGGAAGTGAGATCTCTCTATAAATACATACTCTCTGGTTAGAATACACCGGACCTGTGAAACAGCTTGATTAGTGCCACAACACATTTTACACAAGTGTCAGAGTGTACATTTGTTATACCTCTTCTACATACTAAAAGATCTCTCCTGTCTCCATTTGATGTTGTTCTTTTGGAGAGAATTAAAAAGGAAAAAAAAATACACAAGGAATTTCCTGCGCACCTCTCGCATCCAACAAATGAAGACTTACCAATTGGTGTGCCAGATGTACCCATGGTTGTTGTTGGTATGGTTTTGGTTCCAAACAAATCTTTTGAGGCACCTTGACTTGATGTGGTGACCACTACTGCTTGTGGGGCTTGTGGTGTGGCTGAGGTTTGAGCACCACTTTTCACAGGATTGAAGGCTGAAAATTCACCAAAACAATGAAGATATGGCTATTTTAGTATGTGTTTTATCCGACCAGCACTTTAAAAAATGCCAACTCTTTATGGCTGTACTTTAAAAAAGAGCAATGCACTGCCACAGCCAGTGTTTACATCCACGCACCGGACATCATTTGGCTGGCTGGGATGCAGGTGTTTCTCTTTTCAAAACTTTGTAACAGAATGTTTTTTCTTCAATCAAACCAAAAGCGAAACTGGACATCAAATAAAATGTGTGCCAACTACATGTGTAAATTCATGTTTGTGAGCTTAAAAAAACCTTACGCATGAGGATTCAAAGTAGGAAATAGGACATCCCGCTCTTTTATGGTAAAGCCATAAACAAGTCCCAGAACAGGATTACACTTTGTTCTGGTTTGGCCTAACTATGCTGACTGTTTTAGTAAAGAATGGCCAAACAACAACCTATACACTTTTCTCCAGTATGGCTGGTCATAGTATATAAAAAGATGTGGAGCTTCAAAGCTAAAACGGGACATAGAAGAATGACAATATGTTCACATTATGCAATTACATATCTCAACGACAGCATATTTAATATACTTGTTTCAACCGAGATTAAAAATAAATGATAAATCGATACTGTCCCTAACCTCCGAGGACTGATTGAAGAATGAGAAACTTCCCGATTTGTTAGAAAAGACTGAAAGGTTAGCAACAGTGTTTAGACATGAATGCACAGCAAGGACTCAAAGTAAAAAAATTGTGAAAGCCACTGCACTCCATCCACATGATGCGACTCAACGGTTGTGGCATATAATTTATGTTATGTATTATTAGAACCATGTGCATGTGTGCTCCTATTGGGACAGGGAGCTAGCCACAGAAACAGTGAGAAACATAAATGTCCACGAATTTCCTTGCACGCACTTGAGCCCTGAATCCTGAACAGGTGTCCAAAAAAAAAAACCAAAAAAAATTTCAAAACAAAAGAGAAAAAAAAAAAAATGCTTTTCCTGACTTCCCAGGTCAGAATAAAAAAACCAATTGTTTTCTAATCTGTCTGGAAAGGCTGACAAGTTTGCAATTAATGCCTACACATGAACCCACCTTCAGCATTTGGTCCTCCTGTGCCAACCTGAGGCAGCTTGAACAGGCCACCTCCACTAGCACTTGCTCCACCACCAAACACAAAACCACCAGCACCACCACCTCCACTAGACAAGGCTGTCGGAGTACCAGTGGAGATGCCAGTTGTTCCCTGAGCCAGAGCAGCTGTAAAAACCAAGGAAAAAATGTGAAGAATGAGAATGAAGGGATAAAATAAAATCAAATGATTCACAAATTGTCTCAAAGGTTTGAAAACAAATACCAACATGGCACTATTGCTTTCTCTTCCATGGTACTTAAAGTACTTCCTTACGGGTGAAACACACCAAGGCTGTTGCAGGTGCCAGACTGGTGGTTCGTCCCCCATAAATTTTGCTCAACATTAGCACAAAAAGCCTTGCCTGCTGGGCTCAATGTGATGCAAAATTTATTGGTGGTGAGCCATCAGTCAGGCACCTACACCAGCCTTAGCCTGTTTCATCTCTTAGTGTCACATCTTTAACTAACATACTCTTTTGAGCCAGCTTATAATGCCTTAATTGAAATAAACTGGAGAATATGAGTTAGACCACCCCTCTTCCATTTCCATTCTGCAATATTAAAGAACTGTGCATGCAATAAACAACAGCTGCCTGGGCAAGTCGATACGACTAACATAGCTCACAGTATACAAAAGTAACAATCATTCTATTCAACTAATGTTGTTCATGAGTAGACATGTACTCTCAAGAAGCTTCAAGACAAAACAAAAAAGCAATAAAACTAGATGTGCGATTTTGATTTCAGTTTGAAAATTGCACACACAAAAATGATAGTAAACCTACAAGACAAGTCCTATAAGTTGACGGAATATTACAAAAGTCACAGAAATATGTGGGCTTGGAGCAAGACTTGAATCAAAGTCAAAATATGAAACAAAACTGTATAAATCAGAGCCTCGTGAAAGAAATAATAAAGAAGTGATACAATAAAACACAAAAGGGAAAGGGAAGATGAATCAAGCTTTCACACAATTAATTTTCATCAGGAAAACAAAATTAACGGGATGAAAAATTGGCCAATAAAAGAATTGGTACAATGTTTAAGCCAGTACTACATGGGTATTTAGCTGCGGGTCAGGACTTGGATTTTCGGAGGGCGGCACGTCCGTCCGAGTATGGAGATGAGGCTTTGCTATAAGCCCATTGCGAATGACGTCGCAGCGTGTTTTTGTTTTGTACTTCCGACACCTAAAATGGCAGGCGGATCAGCTGATGAGTGTAACTTTGAGATATGTCTAAGCGGTTAAAGTGCCTGCTGGTTGCATTGCAGTTGACTATTATGACGGGTGGAAAGGATGGATCCAAGCTGGTCAGATTCCCTACCATCCGTGTAAACAAGGGAAAGGAAGTGAAAGAATTGGCCGAACGTCTCTGATGTGCGCGAACACACATGTCATTGTTTACTGTAGTGAACTTTTTTTTTAGCTCGCCGCCGATTGGTTCGCGACACCTTAAGTGCTCGCAGTGCAAATCAGCTAACGAATCAAAGTGAATGCTACCATCGCCATGGTTATGCGTTGGTCCTGACAACTAAAATGGCTGATATCCGCAATGGGCCTATAGACAAACTGAGTGAAGCTGGAAACATTGCAAAGTACACTTGCTCTTGAACTGGGTCTCTGTACCTGATAAATGTACAGCCGTTAAATCCAGCAGATAAAAAATTAGTGACTCATATCAAAGAACTACTAAAAAACAATCAAATACGGCTATAAATCAGGGATGTAAATAAACAGTTCAGTAAAAAGTTAGAAAATCCCACACAGAAACTACTTGCACACACAACTGTTGTGTAACACAGCTGCAGTGAACTAGATCTACATAACATTTCATTGGTCGATTGTTGGAACCTTGTTAGAACCAGAGAGCATGGAGAGAGGTTTCTCTATTGGTTGATTTGCACTGCGAGACACGGGAGGCTCTGCAAAACCATTGTTAGCATGGAGCGGAAAGTAGGTCGGTGCGGTAAACAATATCCGTTTGTGGATTTCCACGTGGCATAAGAGCTTACAAATGGTTCTAAATAGTTTTGTCAGCCCAAAAATATGAACAAACCACAGGCAACAGATATGCACATCATCTTTGGTGAAGGCAGTCTCAATTCTTCAGTTTCTTGTTTACCGCAGCAACCTAGTTTCACGATTTGGCGGAAGTGACATCTTTCTATACATCTATACTCTCTGTTAGAACTAAAATCAAAGGCTGTTGCTAGAGGACAGCAGTCTAATTACAAAGCCAAATCTGCTCAGCTATAGCTTTCCATGTAAACTACTGCAGTCTCCCAATAAAACTCTACGAGTTTAGTTTTAACGTGGTTGCAACAGCCGACCGATGATTCTTTCCTCGTGCCTTGGCCCAGAAATTGGAAAACGCTACAACCAGCAAAGTTACATCCCAGATAATTTTAGTACAACCACTTACCTTCGGCCAGCCGCTGATTAAGAATTTGACTCATGGCTGAAATTTGAGCAGCATGGTTCTCTGATCTTGACAAGACAGCACTCAAACCTGGATTTTAAACCAGAAAATAAAGCTAATCTGCAGGCAAGACATCGTCACTGTTGTACTACCTTATCAAGACCTTAGTTCCTGTTTGTTGCAACTCCACTTTTTGCACAACTAAGAAATTCTACGTTAAACATTTGCAGCTTTAGTATTATGAAAAGTGTTAGAATACATTGGAGCCTCTGAAACGGCTTGATAAGTGCCACAATGGATTTTAAACAAGTGTCAGAGTGTGCATTTGTCATACCTCTTGTACATACTAAAAGATCTCCAGTTGTTCAGGAAATGGAAATAGAACAAACCAGAGCCAAGGTCATGTTATTATTCCATCTCCCCGTCAGCAGGGTTTCAGAAAATAATCTGCATAGTTTAACTTCTCATTGTGCTCTAACAATTAAAATTCAACTCCCAGAAGTCTGATACCTTCACGATATTTTTGTAGGATTGACAGAATATATTTCATTGTGGCCTTATTTCAGGTGGGTTTTTTTAAAAGGGAATAGATTAACTTCAGCATATTTAACATACCTAAATTCACTGTCATAGATATACTTCAACTGAAGACAAAATGTGGCAAAGAGAAAATGTTGCATGTAGCAAAGTCTACTGTAAGAAATAATACAGAAACGATACAAGTAAACATAAAGGAAAAGAGTCACCATACCTCGACGGACAAGTTGCGCTCCGAGAATCCAAGCTTTGGACTTGTAAAACGTTCTACAACTATTTTATTTCTTTAAATACTATCTTGCTACATTTTTTTTTTCCTGACAAAGATAAATATACCAAAAGTTTGATTTATCTTACCTCTTCCTGTGCGTTTGATTGTAATGTTTCTGTATTATTTCTTACTCAAAGCCTTGCGAAATATAACTTTTCTTTTTGCCATATACTGACTTTGCTTCAAACCTTGCTGCCACCCACAGATTTTTGTTTCATTGTAATAATATAGTTGAACTGAGTACAAATAGGTCTATCTGCACTGCTCCTCCATTGCTTCAAAGTCTCCACGATAATGTGGTTGCAACAACTGTGCATTCATCCACCCCCATTTATTTCAAGAAAATGACCACTGATTATTTTTGTCAGTCTTGGTGACAAAACCAGTACAGCATAACCTTTGGATCTGATGACACAAATCATACTATTTATGTATGCTGGTGTCTGAGAGCATATTTTTACAAGCCACAGGAATTGTCTGTAAAGTTTATACAAGGATGGGCACTGTTGTCAGAAAAATTTCATGAACTTTTGACTTAATATGTCACCACCAACGGTAACAAACACATACTGGACAACACACAAAACAAATTTATTTTTGAATTCCAGGGCTTTTCAAGGGATCCCTCGAAAGACACGGCTGCACAGGAACCCTAATTCTACTTGCTTTGACCCATTCCCATAAATCCAGTCTCTTCTTCATCCTCCTCTTCCTCTTCTTCATCATCATAACCATTCTCTTCCTCATCATAATCATCATCTTCGTCATTGGTATCGTCAGTCTCTGTCGCGGTGACATCTTCATAGTACCCAGCCATTGAGCTGGGCTTGGCATATGGGGGAGGAGGCATCTGTGGGGTCTGAGGGGGCTGGACAAGCTGGGCAACTGGTTGACCACCAATTGACTGGCCTGTGGCTGGCAGACCAGCAGTTGCCTGTTGAAGAGATCAGAAATAGTGTAAGAAAATTACTACTAGGGTTAAATCGAGGGCCGTATGGTAAGCTATCACGTCTTGGTCATTACAAAGTTTTCAGAAGAAGCAAAAAACTGAATGACTTTTTTTTTTATCAGGCTAAGCCGTTAAATATTTTTTTAAAATGTTTATTTTAACCCTTAGTTGTCAGAGTTTAACTATAACTTATAAAACAATCTGCAGATTGTCAAGTATCTCAATTTTTTTAGAGTTGAGTTATGATGCTTCACCATGTTGTCCTTGAGATGTACGTTTCATTTTACCAACAAATCAAGTCTTTAACAATTATGTCAAAATATGTTGTAGACAAAAAAAAAGATGCCCATCAAACAGACCCATCATCCCAAACATTTTTTTTCTCATTATGAATCATATGAAAGCCATGTGCAAGACCGTCTTAAAATCCTGATGTGCCCCTGGGCAAAGCAATAGGCTGCGGCCTGTCCCATTTAAAACAACTCAGAAATTTTCTTGCATGGAGCCCCTAAACCTTTGGCGTCCCTGGGCAGTACCCATGCATTAGAATGGTTCTGGTCATGCGTCTATCATTTGCAATGGCACTCCCATCTTTCTCTTATTCTCTTTGCCACACGACTTAAACTGTCCACCTGGCTGTGAACACAATGCTTGCCAGCTGAGGTGGCAAGCCACTGAAAACTGTCTCATCATCTTGGTCTGGTTTCAAAATGAACTCACCCCAACTCCAAATTGTAGTATCCGCACAGGAGAGACCGGCGATTTCGCTCCTGGCGTTCCTGATACTGCATTCGTCACCGCGGCTGGTGATGGTACCCCACCAGACAAAACACTGGGTTTGCCTATCCCAGCGATCTCAGCCTTGGTGACAGCCCCGCTGGCTGGAGGCTGTTTGAAATAGGCCACTCCAGAGAAGGCGGTGGGAGCATTGGACACGGGTCGCTGGCCTCTCCCAAGCACTGGAATGGTTTGACCTCCAAGTTGCTGCACCCCGGGCTGGGTGACACTTGGGTGCAAGCAAATATCAGGCTGTGACTGACCTAGAATGAAAGAGAAAAATACCAAGTTATTCTTAAATACTGCATGGTGCCAGTTCCTCCTGAAATCATAAATTGTCATGTTTGAATAGTCCAGTCATCACACATACATATCAATGAAACATTTTTCAAATATCTGTATACTGGATAACACATTCATGCTGCGTGTCTCCTATTGGCCCATTAGATTTTAGCAAAACATTTGAAGCCCAGATGGAAGATTAACCATAGATCAATTTTAAAGATTTTTTGGTTATCTTAAAAAATTACTACAATGCCTAGTTTGCCCCAAAACCCAATTTTTTTTCGACTTAATTAGGCCTAAAGCCTCCCTCTGATGAAACAGGTTGCTTTTCTTTGTCCCCATTAACAATACACTTGGGGACTTTCAGACTTAAAAAAATTATTTTTTCAGTTTCATGGATACGTGACTAGGGTTGTTTTTCCATCTGGGTCTTCATTTACAATGTAGTGCATAAATCCACCTTCTGAATTCACTCACTCAGAGGCTGGTTATGACTGCAACCAAGAAAATAAATTCAAGTACTGAAAAAACTGATAGAAAACAGTGATATCAAAGATATTCAAACAAAACCACTGTTCAAGAACAACCACAAAACTGATACTCTGCTGGAAAAACTTTGCCTTTTCATTTTAGTAGTCTTTCAAGTAAATCGGATTAAAACTGACAAAGCTACCCATCTGAAGACAGCATAGCTTCCAGTTCTGAATTTCATGTTGCTGAAATTTGAATGGCTAACGAAAACAATTCAACTGATTCACTTCTAGCAAATTTTCTGAACAGGCTCTGAGTTTGTATTTGAACAGGAACAGGACTTCAGCCCTCACACTGCTCACTCTGAAAGTCAGTGGTCAATAGTACAGCTTAGACAAAACATGTTAGACAAAAAATATGTCACATTATTAGAAATTTGACAAAGAATATTTCTCATTGTCATTTTCATAAGCCAGTTTTACTGAATGTTTTGCATGAATCATTTAGAGCAGCTCATGGAAGTGAAACTTAAATGTAATAATTTCTCATATCTGACCTTTCTGCAACAGAAATTCTTCCTGTAAACATATGCCATTTTATTAGAAACAAAGGACATATCTCAAAGTAATTTTGATGTGCCATTTGAAAAAGATTTTTGCTCAAATGTGATACTTTCTCAAATCTGACCTTTCTGCAATCGTAATTGACCCTGCGGAGGAGCAAGCTGAGACTGAGGTGGACCTGTTGGTGTCTGAAGTTGTTCTTGTTGCAGCTGATGTTTTCTTTGATGCTGCTGCAACTGCTGTTGTTGTTGTTGCTGTGGGCTGGGTGTGGCTCCAGGGGTTCGCACTGGGGTCTGGCTCACGATTCTTGACATAGTCAAGTTTGCTAAGGAAGAAACATGATCGACATGTTTCAGGGAGCAAGACTACAGGAAGATGATGCCTGCATAATGTTTCCCCAGGCATTTTCCAGGGCTAAACTAAAGTCCAGGGTTTCTAGGCAAGATAGTGGCAGAAACAATATTTTCTTATTTTCCTTCAGATATTTTCCACTTTTTTAATGTTTCATTTCTTCTTTACCCAATGAACCTTGTCCACCAGTATAACAGTAACTCAGTGCCCTGCCTATATCCCTATTCACTGGCAGACCAGTGTCAAATGCACCAATATTATTTTGTTACCTGAGCTAAGGAGGCCAGGGATATGGTGTAGGGGAAATCAGGCAGTCAAGGTTCATAGGGTTAAACCCAGGAGAGTTCCAGAGTTAATCCACTATTTTCAGCATTTCTCAAATTCTAAAATTTCAAGGCTTTTCCAGGGATCCCTGGAATTTCAGGGCTGTGCCAGAACTTGAAGAGATCTTCAAAAGAAGAGAGTCTTGGACAAACTCTTGACCTCCTCAGTTTATGGGGGGCTTTGCCGGACCCAAATCGTGAATCTGGACATTCTCCTGCAGTCTTTGGATGGTCAGTGCATTCAAATTTCTAGTAATCCGTCAGCCATGTCATCACCAACTGGATGGTAATCAAGCTTACCGCTGTTTGACATTTCGCTTTCTGTTTTTAAACAGGAAAGTTTCTTGCATTTGTTTTTTTCTTTTACAGTATTGTATATGATAAGACAGTCATAGGTGAAAGTAAAATTGAATTACTTTTCCCGAAAGTAGTTATCTACAGAAATAAACATCTTGTAAATAGTATACCCAGGACAAACATAGTATTCTTTGAAAATGTTGAAACTAATTACCAGCCGCATGTGAGGATTGCAGTAAAAATTCCGGAAATGCCAAATTTTTCCTATCAGCGTTTATTTTCCGATGAAAAATTATACTGAGAATTAAATAAATCACAGAGATTTACTCACTGCAAATGCACAGAAGCAATGTATTTGATGTAACATGGAACATAAATGAATAATGAATAAAAAGATACAAACTTTACTCATATCTTGATCTTTTATCCTTACCTGGAGCTGTTGATTTAATTCTAGGAACTTTCCTGTGGGACAGAATTTCTCTCAATTTGGCCACTTTCTCTGGAGTCATGCCGTTTGTCACTGATGAAATGAGAGTTTTCTCCGGTTTCTGTTGTGTTTGCAGAGGGGACATGTTTTCCCTGAAAAATAAGAAACCAATTAATTCTTGGAACTAAACACAAACAAGATAAGTGAGTCATACATCTACAGGGTGTTTTTAAAAAAGAGATATTAGGAGAATTTATTTTTTTTCATGACATAGAACTGCCTTACTGGGGCACAACTAACTTCATTAATGTCTAATTGCTATCACAGGCTGCAAATGTAACTTCTGTAACTGTGTCACAGCAACTTATTCATTGGGTGGAGACAGACACAAATGGGTTCAGCTGTTCTGCACAGAATATCCAAGGCTGTACGGTACTATTTACGAAATATTTACTTAGAAGCAAAGCCTAACCTATCTGCATCTGCCCATTCATTAATCTATAATAAGTGATCTCATCATCTGTGTAAACAATCATGTGGTGGCATAATTACTGTTAGTTCTAAAATAATTGGTACTTACGTGACAGATTACAACATTTCTACTACTACAACCATTAACAGATCAGAGATTTTTTTTTTAATATAAATTTTAGTACCTGTTGGACATTTTGCCAAGGTGAGCACAATATCAGCAACGTAACAGCAGAAAATCATTACATGCAACACTATAAACGGAGTGGCAAATCAACTACTTACCTGTTCAACATGTTGATAGACTGTAAAGGTCTGTTATTAGTCTTGCTGTATAATTTCAGATTCCGCAGCTGCTCTTCCACTTTCTCTAGCTGTTGGCGTTGACTTGCAATCAAGATGTGGTTATTCCTGATTGTTTTGTAGATCGTGTCACCTGTTGGGGTGCACATTCTGTTTGGGACAATAGACAAAAATCCGAAGGGATTAACTCTATACCAGACTTGTCCAACATGAGGCCCACTTGCCAAAATCGAGCTTGCCAAAAGACTTTTGCTAGCCCAGCCAATTCGGTGGGCTACCCCAGTTTTTCTGAACAAATCTAGTGATTTCGTTTTTTGTACTTTTAAAAGACTGAAGTCTGCCAAACTCATCCTGCCACATAACATTTTAACAGCTGAAATTGAACAGTCCGCGATGAGACTGAAATTTGCATCTGTACCGCAGCCCTCTTTCAAAGAAAGCTGGGACAATCTATACCATATCTAACCCCTGCCCTCCAAAGCAAACACTATCGTTGAGCGTAAAGATCAGTGTACACTATCTTCTGTGCAAAGCAAGTTAACTCAAATGTGTAGCTGCCTGACAAAATGGGAATATTATGAATATTATTAGTTAGCCTTCAAAGCACTTATAGATGTTAATGTGCTGTCGATTACGCTTGACTGAACACAAAATAAAAGACAACAATTATTTAAGAATCAAGACAATAAACTTTATGACACTCAGCAGTAATGATCAAAAACTTTGGGGCGACAAAAAAGGAATAAATTCATAGCAAAACAAGTCTCCTAAGTGCCACCACAAACCTTTCTTCCTTTTTCTTTTTGGCCAGGTGTTCCTCCCATTCAGCATCCAAAACACGATCCACATCTACCACACTCTGCTCGAGTGCCTGAGCCATTTGTTGCAAATTTTTCAGCTTCTGTGAACTAACCGGGTCCAGTACTCGATTCTGTGGAATATATATCATATAAAATGTAAATCTTGACTTATTTCACCATGATTTGCATTTAGGAATTACCAAATGACCAAAATTTCAGTGCAAATGTCCGATTAGGCAATGGTTTTCCTAGCAGGCTTTTCAATCACGAATCCTGTTGACTGAAATTATTGAATGCATTGTCCATGTATCTGGTTGATTTATTATGCAGCATGAGTTTCAGGAATAAACCCCACACGTCAGGACAATCTGCATCTCAATTTAAGTGACCTGTATAAAACATATTTATATCAAAGACAGCACACATAAAAGGTGGGACATTCCCGTCTTTGTGTCTCTATAAAGGTGTGCACACAGCAACAGGTTGATCATTAGGGTGGGGTGGGGGTGAGGGAGCAGGGCGGCTTTGTCATTTAGTTTATATGAAAAGAGTGCTTGGTCTGATGGTTAATTAATGATACAATTTTGTCACGGTGCCACCGCAAATAAAAAAAAGGTACTAAAAAATTTCCTACTGCCATTAAAGTTATAACTACAAATTAAGCTATTTCAATCAAGGTCTTGAGTGACAGCTGAGGACTAAACAAACTCCAGTATTTTCTCTGCTTGCCTTTTTAAAATACTTTATTGTATACATTTCTCATACATGTGCTGCAAAGTGGCGGTACGAAAGCACAACACCCCAGCTGTCCCATCTTATCTTATCTAGCATTTTTGTTACATGTGAGTGGCCTTGGCTAAATTGAGTTTAAGTTGAAATTTTAAAAATCTTTTTAAAAAATTAAAACAAAATATTTCTAAAATTATTTCAAGCAATATATTTTAGTGTGCAGAAAACTGGCAAATCCTTCATATTTTGAGCAAATCTGAATTTCCATTAAAAAAATTTTCCCCCCTTTGGAGGGGTTTTCTCAGGAATTTTGTTTTTCTACTTAAACCTGATTTCTCCAGATTAATACACATACGTGTGGTGCTCCTCGAAAACCCGTTGGATGATGCACAGGCTGCTTTTGAGATACAGGCCTGCAAAGTAATTTTTCTCCGTTTCTCCGGTTACTGCACCTGACACTTTAAACGGCCATATCTCAAAAACTATTTGAGATATTGACTTCAATTAAAAAGCAAAATACACAGAAAACGGCCCTCTTTCATAATAGTTGTATATCTCAAAATGTGAAATTGACCCACGTGAAGGGGTTTTCCTAAAGCACCATATAATATGTGATGGGATCTGAGAAACCGCGCCACATCGCGAAATTTTGACATGTTTGTTTTAATGCATTTTTCCATTCTATACATGTCTGTGAGCATACAGAACTTTAAATTTTTCAAATATCTTATCTAGAACCTGAGATAATGGCAGTTTAAAGACAAAAAACATGAAAATGCAGAAAACGAGAAAATCGAGTTTAAAGTTTTCATATAGTTTATTTTGCGTTTCTACACAAACAATGCACACATTAGTGTTATTTTGTACTTAAACATCATCATACATCATATTGCTGAATGACTAAAATGGAATTTGGCATATTTTATGCTAGAAACACTCCAGTATTTAACACAACATAGCTAGATCTAGATCTAGATCTACTAGGCTTAATACTAAGAATGTCGTCTTCATGAGCTTCATCCAGATTATGTGGATCTCCCTCTTCTTCCCCCACAAATCTGGTAGCCAAATAATCTTCAATGACATCAGTCATCCATTCTGTGGGTGCTATTCCATGAAAATTTAGATCTTTTGCTGAGTTTAAAAACTTTGCTATCTCGACAGCTGTTTTCATCTGCCATCTTGGATCGAGACGCGCTGTCTTAGCAACGACAAACCCACCACAGAATGGTAAAAAAAAAGGCTTTCTCACAATAAAATCAGCACAAATCTAACAGTTGACAGTCAAAAGATTGTTACTTAGTAGATTTAAGCACAGATTGATGAGAAAATAGCGATAATACAGCAAAAATCAGGGGGTGAATCAAAGGTGACGATAACTGAAACTTTGTTTCCATAAGATGCGCAGTTCTTCCAGCTGATTTCTCACTGCTTGTATTCAGGTGCATTATACACCAATGAAAACTACAGAAGAAAACGAAACCAACGGTATGCAGTGTGATTGGGTTTATTTTATGAATGGGTTCGGAAAAAGCGTCCGCAAAGGTTCGGTCGTAAACAGAAGAAAGGTCCCAATTTTTTGCTAAAACCTCGAAAACAAGACCTTTTAAATTGCAATTTAAACATATTTTTAGATTGAATTTGACAAAATCCTTCTTGGACATGCTTTATAAGATGTTTGTCACGAGCAGGTGAGCTGGGATCAGTAGTTACGGGGGAAGGGGGTAGAGTCAAGTTAACCCACGGCCCACGGGTAATGAAAAGCGTGCATGTTGTGAGTGGGGGGGTCTGCATGAGGCGAGAGCGCTGTACTACTATCACTGCAAGTTAGAAGGTCCCAGGGGACGGACGTGAGTGAGAACAGTCGGGAGATTGTGACAGTGTTTCCAGTGATGACTGGTAGGTGGAACGATGATTGATGTATTATATTCGTCTACGACCATGATGTAAATAAGTATATGTGAGGAATGTGGAAGTCCTTGATACTGTATATAGCAATGTGCGCCATGAGCGATAGATGGAAGTTAGCTTCATGGATTTGTAGCGAGAGTGAGTAGGGTGTAATACGGTGGAGGTGTACCGTAAGATGTTTGGTGAGTGAAATGTGAACTATTGTGTGTACGCTTCATGAGTTGTAATGAGGGGTGAAGTGATAGAAATGGTATGGTATTATACCAATGTAATGTTATTTTTGTAGGTGCCGGGGTCGGGCCGAAGCGCCGCCTACGGTGAGCACAGGGATAGGCCAGCATAGGGCCGAAGGCCACACATAGGCCAGGAGTGAAGCTGTCGGTGCAGGACAGTAGAGGCACATGAGTCGTGGCAGTCTGGCCACAGACAGGGATGTATATATGATCGTGAATGTGCTATTAAGATGTACTACTGTGACATGGATGTATTACTGTGCGAATGAGATATTCATGTGAATTGAAGTATTAACGTGCTATGGCCACGTGAAGTGTATAGGAGGCTAAGGTGTATTGCCATAGGGAGGCGCTATTGAGAGACTGTGGTGTGAAAGAATACTAGTGTGTCATTAAGACCCTGAGTGGAGAGGCGGAGGCCGAGGTGTCTTTAGAAGTAATTACCGGGTTGTGGACCCGAGGATGTGTGCTTACGGAAGAAGGCCGTGGACGGCAGTTAACTTGAAGAATATAATGTATGTATGTAATTGCACTGTTATCCTTATCTTTATATTTATGTTTAATAAATGTGTGAGTCTGATGGGTTGTTCTGTTAAGTGTTATACTTGTTCGTTCGTGATTGTTGTCTTGTTATAATTATTACATCTCCCAGTCTGGGATTTGTGACAATGTTTAAGATGCTTTTTATGCAAAAATCTGAAAATTGACCTAGTTCGACCCGATGAGACATTCTTGCCTCTATCTCGTTAGTAGGCCCAGCGCGATGCGGCACGGTTTCCCAGATCACCTCACATATTTCTTACCTGCAGCAATGAATGGTAGTGAGGATCCAAGTCCCTCTCTTGTTTACTCTTGCACTCCTCAGCCATGGCAAATAAGTCAAAACAAAGAGTCTTTTGTTCCTGGGCTTCCTTGAGTTGGTCCTATAGAAAAATGAAAAGATATCACAAATGTTGTCTAGCTCAGGAGTTTTTATGGGTTGGGGTGTGGTGGGGACCTGTTGGGTTTCAAATATTACATTATAAAAAAACAGAAAATCTGTGGGGTCGAAACAAGGCTTGAAGCAAAGTCAAAATATGGCAAAAAGGTAAAGGTGTATGTTGCAAAGCCTCACATAAGAAATACTTCAACAAAAAAAACACCATTTATAAATACATTTTTTTCTGAAGAAAGTTCTGTGGGCCAAAAGTTGGATATGTCTTTCCTTTTCCCTCTACGTTTTATTACATATTTTCTGAATGTTTTTCTTAGCAAAGCGTTGCAATCTATATCTCATTATTTTTTTTGCCATGTTTTGACTTTCAAATGTCATATTATTATACGGGTATGTTTTTGTGTTTTTTTTTTGTTTCCTCTTCATGTGTGTGTGTGTGTGTGTGCTTATTGGGGGGGGGGGGGGGGGTGCCTTTTTTTTGGCCAGTTTTGTGAAAAGTAGAGGGGGGTGAGATCAGTTTTAAACGAGGTCACTCACAAAGTATCTCAGGAAAAGGAACAAACCAAACAAGCTGGACAAATAGAACCCCAAAAAAAAAACAACAAACAAGGAAAAATATGAGATACCTTTGTAGTCACTTTAATTTCCTGTGTGAAGTTAATCATCTTCTCAGTGTCCTGTCTCATGCTATGCATTTCCTCTCTGGTACCCACAGTCTTCACTTCTCTACGCGACCTAATCTTCAGTTCTTTCAATTCTCTCTCAAAGTCAGCAATCTGTGGGTATATCATAATAATGCAATATTATCTGTCTCCGCCGTATTTCTGTGTCTCGTATAATTCAGAAATATACCATCCATCTATCAACTGAGAACATTTATTTCAGACAAGCTTAAAAGCTGCACATCGCGGAGACTTTAAAGCTTGCTCCCGTGAGATAATGCTTACTGTGCACACTGAATTGATATATAGCATGACCAACCTGCCAATGAATAGATATAAATCAGGGATGTAAACAGCTGGCGACAAAATGGAAGGTAACTGTGCAGAATGCCAAGAAGCCGCTGACAAAAATAAAGTTGTTTCCGTAGACCAATTCATCCCAACTTATAGATCTATACGACTTGTTTAAAAAGAATAAAACCTGATGCTGGTACAGTGAACCATCATGTTTAATGACACCGCTAATAATGAGACCTTTGCCAACACCAAGAACATTTTAAATCCCCGTTTTTTCTGTTATATGAGCTATATAATAAACTACCTGAATAACGGCAATCGATAATCAAAGCACCTGCTATAGCAAAAGGATTAATTTGGAATGCCTATGGCAATTGGGAGGGGTGGCCGCCAGAACGTGTTGGAAGTCAGACAAGGACAACATGTATTATTCTTTGAATGTTACTACCCGCCCACCACGCCCGTCTTGCGAATTGTGGCCCCATCTCACCATCTCTCACTTAGGCCTAGTATACTTTCTCTCCCTACTGACATGCTGTAACAGCACACTACATGCAGTCAGTTCAAAGGGTGACTCATCATTCACCGAGGCCAACTGTGGGGCGGGCCATGTAGCTTCGTCAGACACGTGTACTATCTGGTCACTACCTGTGATGTGTGATAATTATTACATGTAGCATGGTCATTGATCGTAACTAATCACCGCGTGGCGTATGCTCTTTGTCTGCACCGGACTTAGTAACCACATGCCTACGTTCCCTGTGTCACAAACACGCGGCCAGTCTGTTCCATACTTTGAATGATACAGCATGAGAAACCACCAGAAACAAACGTACTCGTCTGTCTCCAACTTTTGCATCTGACTCTCTCGTAATTTGATCGAAACATGACTAGTGACATCACCAAAAGAAAAAAAACAAAGTACCGATATGAAGGCTGAAATCTGCCATCAGTTTGATATTATGTATACTGATGTACAGGACATGCTAACAAGGGATGTAACCATAAAAAATAGTGGGGTATTTTAATCCCTTGCCTTGCTTTTTATACTCTTTCCTGGAATAACGAGACCTTGGGTATAACAAGACATTTTTGGTAGAACATGACCTCTAGTTATAACCAAGTTCCACTGTAATTAAATTAAATTAAAATCATACAGTAGATCTATTTTATATATTAGGGGAAGCAGCTTAAGGGAAAGACATAAAAGAAAGAATCTGACATTACACTTATACAGTCACAGAAGGGCCGTACTCTATAATACACTTATGGTCTTATAAGTTATAGAGGGGCTGATGACAAAAAGGTGACCTTCTCAGAATGAAACAAGCGCAATGCATAACAATCTTGGCTGATGTTTCTTTAAAAACAAATTGATAACAAGACCCTGTTTGTGTTGATTTCCTTTAAATCTAGATGTACATTTAGTTCTATCTTTGCCGATTGCCGTCCGAACTTCTACAGTCACATCAACTAGAATTTCTTCATAGACACGTCAACTATGCCCATAGCACTTGGTGATAAAATCGGAAACTTATTTAATTTTGGGAAAATGTTTAAATCACAAAAATAGATGTAATAAAGCTTTTTAGAATCACTACCATAATACTTTCGTTTCGGAAAGCTCGAGTAATTTTCGTGTCGGAAACCACATGCGACACAACACCACTAGCCCAACGAAAGTGAAAGGCAACAACAATAGAAATCTTCTAGGCAAAAAGACCATGATAAGACCTACTATTCTATATATATGCCAGATTTTTCAAAAACTTTCGACCATTTTGAGAACGATATCAAGTATTACCGGCGGATGATAGCAGCCTCATGGTTCACGTTTGCCAATCGCGCCTTGGAGGAAGAAGACAGAAAACAACAGAAGATTTACATCCCCTGTATATATCCCTCAACACAAAAATAAAAACAGAAATGATTACAAATACCTCTTCAATAATATTCTGGGTGAAAGCACTGTCCACTGTTTCCTCAATGGATTTCTGTGACTCAAAAGAACCGACTGCCTGACCAGCTGTATGATAAAAATCATAATAAAAATGAATGGAACAATCAGCCTCTGTGCATTTGTCTTGTTACATGCAATCAAGTTAACTAAAATTTAAAATAGTAGACTGATATACAAGTTTAATCATTTTCAAATCAAATTTAACAACAAATTATAACGTACAAACAGATTATAAGGTACGAAGTGACGGAAAAGAAAAGGAGACATGCTGAATTAGCATAACCCATGGATGTGGGCAAAGAAACAAGTGAACAGTATGTTTACAAAAAAAAAAAAAAAAAAAAATGGTTTCTTTATGGCAGGGTTTCTCAACCTTTTTGTCCCACACCCCACTTCAATTTTCAAAAAAAATGTGTGCCCCATCATGATCAGACAATGTTAGTACAGAGTATATACAAATTTAATAGATTCAATAATTATACGCCCCATTCAAAAGTCCCACACCCCACCAAAATAACTGTCTCATCCCACCATGAAAAGCACTGCTTTAAGGGTTTTGAAAATATTTCTTTTCTACGGTGGCCTTGTGCCAAGCCTTCTGCAATTCATTGCTCATCTAGGCTCATCTGTTCATGCAGGCTGTATATTTAATAAACTTAACATCCAACATTTTTTCTCAGATCACAGATTCTATCATATTGATGGTACTGTACCTTGTCACTGATGATAGCATTAATTAATGGCAGTTGGCTCACTCAGTACTGATATTATCACTAAACAGGAGATAATTCACTTGGCATCTTTCAGGAAATGTTAACTAATTTACATGTGAAGACACCTAAATAACATTGGTGCAACCACTTACCTAGGAATGTTAACTTACATGCCACTTGAAGAGACATTATAACTTACTTGTCACTGATGGTATGGATGGCTGAGCTGCTGCTGCCATGGCTGGTTTGGGTAGTCCTGTCTGAATACCTCCTGGGCCTTCAAGAACATGGTATATATGTTATAAATAAATTATTACATACACTTAACTTTATTTCTATTCAAAAACATTGTCATGTTAGTACAATTGGATAGCCCAAAAAAATGCAATTGTCGTAAGCCATAAAGAATGTGTTTGAGCAAAAACTGATGAAGCACAATTTTATGATTCCTACAAAAATCCACTATCCAAAACAAACAAAAAATGCTTGTATGACATTCAAGACTCTCCTTACTTTGTCTGCATTTTTCTTGAGGAACTGAAACTCCCGAGAGAGCAAGAGGAACCCCCAAAACAGTGTTTCAGTCCTCAAATTCCTTATACTCTATGGGGCCTGGATGCTCCCAAGCACTGAGTCGGGGTGTTCTCCTGAAACTTCTGGGAAAGCCAGACTATAAGAAATCTTCACATGAAGAGAACCCCCCCCCCCCCCCAAAATCACAACAGTATTTCAGCCCTTGACTTCCTGGCACTCTTTGGGGGGCCAAGCTGCTCCCAAGCATTGAATCTAAATGCTCTCCTAAAACTTCTGGGAGAGTGAGATGAAAAATCTCCAGATGAAGAGAAACCCATGTCAAAAAGTATTTCAATCCTTAATTCCCTGACACTCTATGGGAGCCAAGCCACACCTAAGCCATGAATTTGGGTATCCTTTTGCAGAACGGCATAAAATTATTACCTGGACTAACTGCTCGGACCGTACTGCCCGATACCAAACCATTCCCAGGGGTCAGAGATGGCTGGACACTCGCAGAGTTCGTGGACATCTGCCCAGCTTGTCCAGGGCCTACAAGCAGCGGCCTAGAAGTAAAAGCTGAAGTGGATGGTGCTCGTGGCTGGCCACTGGCTAGTGCACCTACAGGCGGGGGTACTGACTGGGCCAGACCTGGGCCGGGTTTGGTTCCTGATTGAAACATATAACAGGTACTCAGTTTAGGGACATAAAATTTTTTGCCTTATTTTTTTTTTTTGAGACGCTGTTTTTACCAAAAGGAGTGGCTAAAATCTTTTAAGAACAGACATAACTTCATCTGTGAATCAAATAAAATAAACCTTATCTACAGGAGCAACCATTATTCTTGTAGAACAGACCTACCTTCCTCTTTCATGCCAAACAGATTAGGTGTCATCCCACTGACACTCTTAGCAGTAGCTGGAGCTGCGGGAGTACCAAAAATGCTTGGTGCTGTTGAGACTTTTCCTGTCAGTGCGGCTGTCAAGGATGAAGACGTTGCTGCTGGAGCCGTGGTTAAAGCCGGAACAGCTGACGGCTGCGGCTGTGACTGAGTAGCACTGATCTGGCTAAATGGAAAGGTGCCTGCACTTGGCTGTGGCTGAGACCATAGGAAAATTTTTTTTTTTAAAACATGATTAGATATTTGTTTTCCTGTGTTAGACCAGCAGCTACACAAGTCCAAACCACAAATCATTCCTTCCATAATCAGGTCTATCATTTTTGGCAATGGTGGCAAAAAGTTAACCACCTTTTTAAACAATTTTAAAATAGTAATAATAAGAATAATAATATGTAAATTTCTAAGTCTAAAAATTCCAAATCTAAATATTTATCACCAAAAATTGTTTCTTGAAGAATTTAGAAAATGTTCCAAATGAAAAAAAATTAGGATCAGGTAATGTGTTTCAAATATGAAACACTGGACCTCACAGGGTTAAAGTTAAATTTGCTGCAGATCCTCATCTTAGGATGAATGCAACCCAACACTTTTAAGCATTTCCACTTTTTGTCATTCTACTTGTTTCTTTCTGGCATTTTGCTCCTTGTTCTTTCTGGAATTTTGCTTCTTGTTCTTTGTTTTTCTTTCTTCCTGGCCATCAGAAGGACTGTCTGTTTGTTGCCCTGGAATAGACTGTTTTGGGCTAGTGCCAAAAGAGATAGTGAGAGATGTAGGCAAGTCAATGAGTTAGAGGTAAATGCACACTCTTCTTACTGCACATCCTCCGTAACATGTGGTCCGAATTGGTTTGTCATTCACATGAATCTGAAAGAAGTCAAAGTAGGTTTTGACTTACCAACGATGCTGGCTTGGCCTGTCCTGAGGTCGCTGGGGTGGAAGAGAATGGAGGGGCTACAAATGCAAAGGCAGAACTTGGAGGAGCTGGGGGATGAAAATTGAAAATTTATTTCATTATCTAAATAGTCTGTAAGAAAATTGCATAATCTGAGTATTTTTCAAAACCTTTGGTTTCTGATAAATGTCTAATATTATTTATTTTCCATTTTTGTCTCGATTTTTGTGGTATTGTTAAAGGTGGCAAAAAAAAAAAAAAGAAAATGTGTAAAACTTCTCATTAGAAACAAGCATGAAAGAAGCATTTCAATAAGGATTAGAAGAGAAAAGAGAAGAAAATGCCAGCTTTTGGTCCCAAAAAACCCTCCTCAGACAAAGAAAAAAAATGCTAGTACAACTGAGACAGTATTCATAACAATTATTTTTTAAATTCGCATGGAAGAACACTTAGCTGTTATGAAATTGACAATTCCTAATTTTGCAATGTACAACTTTTTTTCTTGCCACATTTGAACTTTGTTCCACGCCATGCTGTGATCCTGCCAATGGTGCACTGCACGAAAAGAATGCTTGATACAATGATAAATTAATGATGGAGATTTGTTACAGTATTACTGCAAACTGAAAAAAAAAAAAAAAACGCTAGTTTTCCTACAGCGATAGCTGAGCAGTGAACAAAATTCAGTATTTTCCTTATATTGGCTTTGAAAAATATGGCACTGTTCACGACTTCCACGCATTTGTCGCTACGTGGCCCTGCGAACATCATCACACTCTAGCGGTCTCGTCTTATCATATCTATTATCTTTGGTTGATCTCAGTATCAGTCTGTGTACTAATGAAGCCATGACCTTGACCATGACCTTTATCTGTTCTTGCATAATCAAGGCAAATTTCTTGCCTAAGATAAATAAAGATTCCAACTCTGATTTCTAAATGTTTTTGTGCGCTTGTGTTTCTTACCTCAAATTTCAAAAGAAGCTCTGAATACCAAACACAAATAAAGTACCCAAATAGACTGTGAAAAGCCAAAAATGGCCGTTATCGTGCTGATCTGCCGTAAAACTAAAACTCAAAACTAAAAAAAAAAAAAAGTGCAGCAATAATATATACTCACTGGTTGATGGAGCTCCAAAGCCAAAGGACCCTGACCTTGGTTGATTCTCAGTGGTGGACGATGGAGTCTGAAACAAAGGCTGAGGTTTCTGATTGGCTGTTCCACTGACAGGTGGACCCTGCAATCCAGCGAACTGAAAGGACGGCCCAGTGGTATTTGTGGTAGGAGTTGAGAATCTACCAAATAGTTGCGGGGTGGATGTGGGAGCAGGTGCAGAGGGTGACGCAAATGGTGGAACCAACGATGTCGTTGTTGTTGCTTGTGCTGGTTTGGGCAGCACTGATGATGGCTGCACTGGGGTGGGCATGGCAGACGAAGCTGCCTTTGGAGTCTCAACTAATCCAGGTCCGGAGTCTGGCAGGGCTGCTGGTGCTGCTCCTGCAACTGTCAAAGTGACTTAAATGTTAACACTAGTGATGTATGAAGATCATTGGACAAAATAAATAGAGAAAAAACAGTCGCCTCAGAGCATTGTTTCTCAAGGTGGGGCCCATGCCCCACTGTTGAGGCATGGCAATACTTTGATGAAGCATAGGACTTCAGAATGGGGAGTGGGCATTTTTTTTAAAAGAAATGTTAATTTCAGAGTGTATTTTAACTAAACTGTGTAGATAAACCGTAGTTTGTTTATGTCGTATTGGTGGTTTCCTTATTTATGCTAGACAAAACAAGATTTTTCAACCTTTCATCCTTACAAAGTGATGCATGCTGCATTGACCAGCAAACATTTTTATCATATGAAACAAACAGCACTCAATACAGATTGCAAATTCCTATTTTTGTTTTTAAAAAAAAGTTAAGAAGAATACTCTGTCACTGCTGTGAAGCCTAAAAAATCAAACCCAGTACCGAACATATTAATTAGCATTTTAAATCTCACACTCTGTAAACTTACACTACAAGACCAGTCTTAACCGTTTCTGAAGATTCAGCGGGAAATCTGAACCCAGACATTTCTTTTTTTTTTTTCAAATACCCACCAAAATATATCAAATTTTTTTTATCCAATTAGAGTATAAAAATGAAATATAAAACGTTCAATTATCAGTTGTAATTTTGCGAACAAATAACAATTCACAATCACTGTATGAAATCACACGATATTTGAAGGAATTTGATAAATATTTCCATAAGTTTTCTTAACTCATCTAACCTCCTTTTCTGGCTCCTGCGGCCGAAAGTGGCTGGACAGGTATGGTGGCCGGTGGGGCATCTTTGTGAGTGTAGGACAGGTGAAAGCCAATCAGCAAACCATCAGTAGACAGCAGGTACATCACAGGACAGGGGGGCAGCTGCTTGCTTTCGCCTGATAGAGAAAGGAGAGCACAAATACAAAACACAGTCACACACCTCACAGGTCACAATATAAAAACCACAGAAAATCTATGGGGTTGCAGCAAGGCTTAAAGAAAAATCAAAATATGGCAAAAAGAAAGTTGTATCATTTAGCAAAGCCTCCAGTAAGAAATAATATTGAAATGATACAATACAACGCAAAGGAAAAGGGAAGACAAATCAAGCTTTTGATCGATTCATCTCTGTCAGTGTCAGGAAAAAACTTAACAGGATGGAAAACTAAACAAATAAAATAACTGAACAAATAAAAAAATACTGGTAGAATGTAAAACCATTATGGATTACAAATACTTAGAAATGAGCCTAGACTTGGATTTTCGGAGCACAGCACACAGTCCATCAATTTATGCTTCTGTTTATCTTCATTTCTTGTGTGAGGCTTTGCTACATACGTTTTTCTTTTTGTCACATTTTGACAGTATTCTACAGTGGTGTAACCTGCATACTGTCACCACTGTCTGGCACTTTATTGGACTGGCTTTTATCCTCAAATCTGGGATGAATTTCCACTTCGTAAAAAAGAAAATTTCTCCTTCTCAATCACCCTAAATTACAGTCCTGTAAAATAAGGAAAAGGTGGCAGGCCTGCAGTTCCATATTGTGTGGTCATAACTGGTTGGTCATTTTCAAGAGTTTGTTGTGTTTCAACAACTTGATGCGACCTTAGTTCTTGTTTGTTCAATCTCCATTTTCTGAAAAACTGGAAATCTTTTAGTATGCAGAAGAGGTATAACAAATGCCCACTTTGACATTTGTTTGAAATACGTTGTGGCACTTATCAGAAAATCAGGCTGTTTCACAGTCCCAATTTATTCTAACTCCTAATCATAGTACTGAAACAGTCACATCTCTTTTGCTTCTTCACCATTAAAACGGATTAAGCCTGCTGCTTCAACAACAGCAATCACTGATCAGAGTAATGTCCTTGAGTCTGTGGTGGAACTAAAACCTGGCATCTTTTTCACACAATTACACAGATGCAGAAGAATGTTATATTAATGACAATATGGACGGAAAAAGTACTAACTTAAAACAACTGCCTTCTGTGGAGAATAGTCAACAGCAAGGCCCATGGGAAAAGAATCGCTCTGGTCTGAAGTAAGTGGAAGTTCAGCTCGAGAACAGTCCTCCAGGTTCCAGTGCTCCCAGCGTGTCTGAAATGCAATGGAGTATACATTTTTTTTAAAAATTTATGTATCTGTTATTGTGCTGACACATGTCAATTAACCAAAACTTAAACATTTCTGAAACTGGACCCATTAACATTTCTGGTAGCTTCTGTGGTAGCTTTCTTGCATTCATTCCCTACCTACATCTACAAACCAGTTTTGCTGTTTCAAATGTGTCCTGAAATGCTACACTTTTACTTCCGATGGTCAACAATTTTCTCTCACAGAGCTGTACAAATTATACTGCCAGCAGTATGTACTGTGCATTTAGTGTTCCACCAGTCCAAACATACTGTAGGGTGTTCACAACAAATAAACATGATTCAACCTGCATTATGCTCTGCCCTCCATGACTCATAAGCTAAAAGCAATAGTTTTGGAATACACCTCCAATATTCTTTTTCCGTTAAGTTATTATCTTTGCCATTTTTCTACACGGAACTGGAGAGAAAGTTAAAGTATGGCAATAAAAATAAAAAACACAGTAGAAATAGTTGTATGCTGCAAAGCTTCTCATAAGAAACAAACAATAAAGAAACTATGCAATAATTTCCAAAAGAATTAGAAATGGAAGAGGGAATACAAAAGAAAAAAACAAATGAGCCTGCAACATACAACAGCTCCCCTCCTCCTCTTTTAAACCTTTGTTCAAGCACCATGACAACCCTGCAGATTTTTCCTGTGTTTTTTCTTTTAATATCTTAGAAGAATGTGGTATTTCTTCCCTATCCAATAATTCACTGCAATTTTTTAGGTCACTTACTTTGTCATCCAGGTTCTTGCCCACTATAGTGGTCTCTGTAGCGTTGCCCGATGACATGAGAATCACATCCCTGTGCAGAGAAGAAAATATTGTCCCGACTACTGTCTGTCTTGGACTAATTTGACAAATAATATAATGGAATATTCACTTTGTTAACTCTTTCAGCCATGGCTACCTTTTAATAACAACCAAAGGTAAAAGTGTAATTTCATTAATTTAATGAAATATTCACTAAATTTAACTCTTTCAGCCATGGCAACCTGGCTCTAATTTTAATTTGCACCAAGTGTTTCAAAGCACATATATTTAAAAAAACTTATTGCATTAATTCACAAAAAATGTTAAGCAACCCTTAGCTATTAGATGATGACTGAACCAATGATGGGCCCAGTTATTTTACCATGAATGAGAACCTTAATTCATTGACTCCCCCAAGCCAGATTCTCCGGCTCTAGCCACTGCCGAAGTTGGACCCCAAGCCGGGCTTCCCAGCTCGGAACTAAAAACTTAATTTACAAGGCCACCAATTGTTGCAAGAAGTATACTTTTGCGCATGCATGAGGTTGGCTTTCCTGTTCCTTCCATGAAACGTAAACAGTGAATGTTATGTTGAAATTTTTTTTTTCTTTAAGGGGGGGGGGGAGCTCCTGAAATCGAAATTAGGCTTCAAAATATTGATTTTGCGATTTTGTACTTTTCTGTTAGTTTATCCATTTAGGAACACTATTTTATTAACCAAATGTCAATTTTGAATGTTTATAACCCTGAAATATGCCTTTTAGTGAGGTGGGGGGGTCCAGAAAAAGGCACAAGAATCATGTCATTGGGCCGCAAAATTAGCCCTAAATAACATCTTAGTGTCACTATCAAAACCCCTACTCCTCCATACACATCTGTCATAAGCCTGTGGTAGTTTGGAAATCATTGTTGAGGCTCAGCACACCAGTAATGATGACTTTAGCCATATGTAACACGTTTCAATAACATTTTTATTGAAAAAAAACTTTCAAATGCGATTTTCTCGAAATTGCACTTTTGATCAGTGATTTGTGAACTAGTTTTTTATTTATTGACCAATTGGTATAAAATTTGGCTAACAACATGTTTGTACAATTTAAAAAATTCATACAGAAGGAAATTTGTTTCACTTTTCATTTTTTTTTTTTGGTTGAATTTTTTTGTGATAGAAAATAAGAAAAAATGGAATTCCGTTACATACCATTTTCAAAAATTTATAACAAAAGATCTGTCATAGATATCAAAATTCCCTTCTGTATAAAGTTTTTAATTGGATTGAATAAGATATAAGAGAAGTTTCAAATAAATCCAGTAAAATTTGGCAAAGCCTATCTATATTGAATTTAGTACTTTTTGGGGACTCAAAATCCAAAATGGCGGCGCTTCCATGGCAACCATATGACAAACAAATTTTTTTACATTTTTTTTCTGCTAATTCAGACATCGTGAATTCGATTATAATAGTTAAAATTGTCTATTTCCCATAATAACAAAAATCGCCTTCAGGACCCGCACCCCCCCCCTTAGCATTTCTGTGTTGTGACATCATGACAGGTGTCGCCATATCTGTTATATGATTTTTATCTTAACTAAAAAAAGTTTTGGAGATATCTTCATGAAATTTGGACGCTGAATTCATAATTGGAGTGCTGTTACTATTTTAAAAGTTGAATGCACAGGGACATACAGAAGCAGCATGAGCATGGGGTAAGTTGAAAAATTTAGGTGTGAAAATCTGTTCTTGAATTTTTCATTTCACTTTACTGTCCTGTGTTTGTATCAAACGTGTGCTAAATCATGCTGTCAGTCCTTTTATCTTATTCTACATTCAATTTCCAACAAATTGATATGAATATTGTGTCTCCTAGCTCTATCCACAACAAACTTGTGTATGATTTAGAAAGTCATATGTGGAATTTCGTTTGTGGCAAATTTACCTGGGGTCCAACCATAAAACTCAGTGAGGGAGTCAATGAGTCAGGTTATTTTACAGTTCTTTCTTAGAATTCTTTTCTTACTGTAAAACTATCACTGATGTTCAGGTATCAGTAGGAAATCCAAACCATATTTTTGCCACAGCATTAACTTACATACCATTTCTGAACCAAATGAAAGAAATACTGATGCTGTCTTTCCTCTCCATTACCAAAGCAGATGTCTTCAAAGTTGATATGGGTGGTGTTATTTTCCTTCTGAAAAACCCAGCAAATACAGAAAGTCAGGAAATGATGTTTTGTTTCCTGTGGGGAATGTAATCCGACCAATCTGCAGCACTGCTTCTAATGTCTTAGATCACCTTTCATTTGTATGACATACTGACCACATCATATATTAGTATATTACGAGCATTAACCATGCTGTCAACTGCATTTAAGATTTATATCTTCTTACTAAGCTTGCTGTGGATGTATTTGTGTTGAGTGATTAACTCATCCCACATCTGATTGTTGTTTGGTTTTTGTTGGGGTGGATTCGAAGGAAAGCACAAAATTATAACATCTGTGACATTCACACTATTACTATGTCTCATATTATTGCACAGGTGCACAGAACCATAGGTTGTTGTTAAGCAACAGCGAGGCTTTGCTGGATACTTTTTCTTTTGGCCACCTTTTGACTATAGAGCAAACAGCATACATGATACCAGGAATTCTTTGTGAATTCCTTTCCTTTGACCTGATTTTTACATTTGGGTGTAGCGGACCTTTACAATGATGTTTCTTCCTTGCAATTTCTTTATTATTTGGAATTTTCTTTGCAAAGCTTCATGTGTTTTCCAAGAATCTCCCTGTTCAGATCGTGGCAGCCATAATTTGCATTTTAATACATAATCATGCTCATACAATATTTAAGTTTCCATTGACGAACCCATGTGCCAAAAAAGGCCGACAACATACGCCAAAGTTGAAAAAAATATTTTCCATTCATAAAGTCACTGGGGTTGAAAAAGACTGGCAATGTTTGCGAATACTACTAGTACTAGGCTAAAATAGCAACATACTATTACACTAACATAATGTTAGAAACAAATTAAACCTAGGTAAGGTTTTTACTAGGTACTCTGATTCGTTGTTGCATTAAATTCTGCTGCTATACAAAACAACTTTGGAGATGTTTACCAGTGTAATAAAATTTATACTGAAATATTTAATTTTCTACCTTGTCAAATTTAGACTGACGAATATCAAACATAAATAAAGTACCCAAATAGTCCATGAAAGGTGCAAAGTAGCTGTCACCATCTCGTAAAACCCAAACTCAAACCAGAGTTGCAACATTTACTCACATTTGAAAGAGTCATAATAACCACTGGTTGTTCTCCTGCATCAGCTCCATGTGATATATAGGCAGCCAGGAAAATGTATGTCGACTGCCATACAACATCCACCACTGATGATGAAAGCACTGACATTATTGATGAATTCACAAACAAAAAATTTTTTTAAAGAAAGAAAGACAGAAACAAAAACTGAATGAATGACGCTTTTCTTGCTGCTTTCAATTTCATATTGTGTGATACATTGAAACCAGATCATCCCTATGCCTTCAACCAAAGGTTCAGTTATTTAAATCCACAGCCAAAAAATTGAGAAAAATGTCAATGAAATCCACAAACTAGGAAGCCAAAACATATATGCATATAAATATTGTTTACATGCAAAAATATAAAAAAAATCTTACTTGTTCAATATTAAATGCATGTGATAGCGAAAAATGTTCCTTTACTGCTAATTGAAGAAACATTTCAGAATACACAAATGACAAATAACACTTGCAGCTCTGTGACTACGCAAAGTATATTTTTAATGGAGCAGATGTGGATGTCTTTTTTTTGTTTGAATTTGTAGCTAAATTTATTGCGTAATATTTGTATATTTATGAAAATCTTCAAGTATGAGTTTTAAGAGATATATAAAAAATAATATACTAACCAGCATGGGGTGCTGAATCTTTACCACCTGGATATGGCCACTGTTTCTTCTCTGTCAGTGCATGGTCATACTGTGCTAAACTACCATCTTTTTTGCCAACAAGTAACTGCTTGCCCTTGGGGCTCCAGCAAACTGAATAATTGGGAAAACAAAAATAAAAATTACAAACTCCTAAATCTCAAAGAGACAAAGCCAGTTAACCATCAATATTCACGGTAAGTAATGTCTTTTTTGAAGAGGCAAAACATTTTATGGTCATTTGGTTCCTGTAAAGAATTCTTCACACATTAATATCCATTTCATTTTTGTAAACTAATTGTCACACCACGTATCACCCAGCCTGTAGTCTAAGACCTATGAGCAGGTCAAGTATTGATTCAAGAAACCCAAATGCTTTGTTGCAGTGGCATTTTCAGTAACATCTTTCAGCAAATTTGTACTGTGAGCCCGAATTGGGGAACTGCAAATACAGGAAATGACTGCATCATAAGGAGATCAACCACTAAATCTTCAGCCATTCCTGAATTGCATTATATATCATAGAGGACTGGTTTGCATTCGGTATAAAGTATGTATTTGAATTATACTCATAAAGTAAGAAAAGACATAATCTTTATCAATCTTTCACTAAATGTAAGCATTTCAAATTTGTGTGCCTTAATTGTTATTAATTAGTTATTTTTCACGAAGAGTATAAAGTAAAGACTTTTTTTTTTTTTAAGGGGGGGGGGGGGGGGGGGGGGATAGTTTTTTATTTTCTTTCCAAACTTCTTCCAGCACAAAAATGAACACTTCAAAGTCTGATTTTTTTTTTCCCCCACTCTTAGGCTGCGTTCAGATAAGCACTCTTTTTCCCTGCTAATTCCTTACAGCATGTGGCTCCTGCAGCTGCTGGCAGTGCTGCCAACATTTTGGGGTTGTCTGTCACATCCACAAGTTCAACATTTCCATCTGAGGTACAAATGGCCAACATGGTGAAAACTGCTGGATTCCAAGACAAGTCCAGAACTACTGCACTGGGTGATGCATTCACTCTGCTTTTCGCAAATGGGGCTGGACTGCTGTCCTGTACACAGTTAGAGAATATCACTGTAAAGACCAGCTAGGTATGGAAATAGAGTAAGAAGCACATGTATTGTTCTTAAGTTTAGTAGGGTCCCCCTACTCTGTTTTCTTTGTACAGAAAATTCTATGAAAATTACACGCTAACAATAGACGTTCAGAAAAATTGATTCTTCAGAATAATTTTAAAACAGACCCATAAATTATTGCACCTTAAAAGAAATACCTAAATGTGAACAAGTTTTAATCCTCATCCCAGTTTTAGGTCGCTATCATCCCCAATCACATTCTCTGGTTATCGTGACACAAGTTGTTTCTGGAGTGTCTCCCAAGTCTTCCCGTTTTTATGATAATACCCCGCCCTCCCCATGTCCCTTTGATAACTCCCCCATCTGGGTTGGTTGGATAGGAACTAATGTGGTGGGGAACCTGTCGGGCAGTAATGCCCATTCGTTTTCGGAAACAGTGTAGATACTAGTTGGCACCGGTTATCTACAAAAGAGTGAGACTACTCACTTTGTGACCACCAGAGATATTATGTGAAATTTGATATTACCCAGTGTGAATGGTACGATGGCGACCATCTGCTTACCTTACATGGGTCAGATGGGTATTGGAGACTCCCATGGCATTTTTGAAAAAAAAAATTTAAAAAATTGGGGGGAGGGGCATAGAATCTGGGCATTAAAATCAGTCACTGGGACAAACAAAGTCAGCTGCTTCACTTTCATTTAAGTCATATTTTCCAATACTGCCTTTTCACTGAATCATAGTTTTGCTTTAACCCTTTCCCTAGCAGCAGACGGTACAACGCAGCCTGTGTTGTAACACTGTAAAGGTATTCCTTGATCACTGTAATGGAAAATTTTAACATCCCTTGACGCTGAACCTTAAAACTAGAATTCTTGATAAAGCTTCGCGTCCATCAATACCACATGTGCGATAAGTGTATAGTTTGGACAGCTGTTGTGTAGTAAGGCGATCTTTGTTTACAAATACACCGCACAGTGTGGCATATAACCCCAGGAAGTGCTCCGTCCAGACATGGAATGCTGGCCCGTAGAGAAAGAGTTTTATGATGATGTTGACAAAACAATGGTAATTCCTTTAACATGCACTATATATCACATGTTTGGGCAACACACACAAGTCAACAGTTTATAATTATATATATCGACAGAAACAGGAGACAAACTCACTTTTGCAGCGAAGGATCTGACATCATAAAAAAGTACACTAAGCTGACCCATATCTCTCACAACCACAGCAAGATAATTCCCATCTCCACTGACATCCACACACAAAGCTGGAGTGCTCAGGTCCACCTTCACCTCCAATGGGATATCCTCAATGATAACTTTGTTGCGCTCTTTCCCTTGAGCTTCATCAATAGCTTGCAGCTGACTGGTCCTGACCACAGAGAAACCTGAGGATTGCAAAAAAGAGCAGTAGGAATTAAACTTAAACTAGTGAAATAAAATTCTTAAGCTTAAGTACAAAACGTTATTGCACTTATAGGCAAACCTCTGAACTCTAGCATTTATAATGATTCTTTAAAATTTGAGGAGTGTAGCTTTCATACTCAATGTGCTTTACAAGAACAAACCTTCCACCAATATATTTTCACACACTGAAGTCACAGACACAATGCAGGTAGAAGGAGCTTAAGTTACTTTTGTTTGCCTAAACGCATTAAATCACTCTTTCTTTACTTCACTTTTGCTATTGACAATACTGAGTAAGAATGTGAAAATAATAAGAAAACGTTTCTACTTTTCAAGTCAAAAGGCCTGTATCTTCAATCAGTAATAAATGAAAACAAATGTACAAATGCATCTTAGGATGTTTGTAAGAGTAATAAAAAAAACAATAAAAATGTAATGGGCCCAAAATTAGTCATATGCTTGTTTCCATCATGCCAAAAAAGAGGTGGGGAATTTATGTCTTATGACTGTTGACCAACAAACCAATTTATAGCACAGCTGGACAGTAAGACTCATTCGTTCTTCCTGACTTCACTTGAAAAAAGAATTCTGTCACAATGTGCTCAATCTCTTCATAATTATACTAATTTCACAACCAATAGATCATAAAATCTTTAGAATTCGTGTAAGTCATTTACCTTGTTTCGTGGCAAATATGAGCAACCCATACTGAGAGGAGCATGCCAAGTGTTTCCCTCTTTGTGTGGAGATTTCCTGTCCTGAGGGTGATACCCTGAATTTACAAAGTTGGATAAAATCGAAGTCCTGAAAATGTAGAAAAACAAAAGTATCAATCATCTATTAAATATTAGTAAAATGTTAGTAAAATGAAACAAAAATTATGAAATTTGTGTACTTTTCATAAAAATGTAAGATTCAATGAAACTATAGATGGCAGATAGTGAAAGATGTACAAATGTGAAAAAATCATCTAACCCTATAAAAAAGGATTATTCATATGAATCTATGATGACATTCAATCTGTTCTGACCATTGGATACTAAAAGGACTGTTCTCTGACATTTCAATAAAACAGACAGCCTGTGGAAAAAAGTTCCTGCAAACTTTGAATGGAGTTCCTACATACATAAAACCAAAGGGGAGCTGTACCGGTACATCTTCTAATCTTATGAAAAAGTGTAGGGATAACCAGGGTAGCAGAACAAGAGGAATGAAGTAGGAAAAGAGACCAGATGGGCCATTATTTAAATGATTAAAGCAAATAAATGGGTATAAAACACAAACTTTGAATGAAGTTCTCACTCTCACATATTGAGAGGACAACGAGACCAGAGAGGAAATTCACATCTTCTAATTTTATGAAAAAGTGTAGAGATAACCAGGGTAGCAGTAAAAGGGTAATGAAGTAGGAAAAATGACCAGATGGGCGATTAAAAAAAATCAACAAAAACTCAACAAAATCCAGCCACAGTATTCTGATGATAATGAACGTTGAGAAAGCGTTACTCATGTTGCAGCTTCTTCAGTTTTCCAACTTTCTTCCCTGAAATTTTCTGTTTTGGGGCACTATTTCTTACTGAATTTCTATAAGGAAAAGGGAAAGAAAGAAAGAAACAAACAACAACAACAAAACACTTCCTTTAAAAGAAATTCGGGATGATCAAGTGGAAAAGTTCATTCACATAATTATTGATTGTATGGATGGGGTTCCTTAGCTTTGAGAAAGTTTATCAGTATTTGATTGATGACGTTTCACGGCTTCCTCAAACAAACAAAAAGACGATGCCCTTACCGAAAGTTGAATTAGCAATTAGATTTTTACGTCCCTCCCTCTTCACAAACACAAACACACAGCATCACATGCACTAGTCCAAACACAAAACTATTGGGACTGTATGAGGAGTGCGAAGGCCTATGTGTCTGAAGTCCAATTTACTATCATAGACATAAACTTCAAGTCGGCAAACAGCCTTGCAAAGTGTTAATTGTGATTCTTCACAAAGGAGCACTGGTCTCCTCGATTAACATGTACGACGAACCGCGTGCCTGTGTTTACGATTGTACGCGCTGGACTATTTTTAGAAACTCTGGCTCGGCGGACGGAAGTGCTTGAATTGCACCGACTTGGTATAGTGGGTCTTGGGTACAAGGCACCCAGCACTGGGGTACCAGTGAATAGGGATGTCGGCAGAATAGCGAGTCACAGGTACACCAGTGAACAGCGTTCATCGGGCTAAACACCTCTATACATTTGGCCTTCACTTAGCAGTTCTTACTGATGCTACTAGTGCTAGTGGTATGCAGCCCTCCAAGCAGGTCAAACTACAAAGGTCTCAACAGCAGGATAAAATATGACTGACTGAATGAAATTAACCAATAATTAATAATCTCACAGGCTAAGCAGACCGAGGAGTTTCATTTGAGGTACATAGCAAGAATATCACTTTGGACATGACTTTAGAAGCTTCCGAGTGTGAGGAATCTCAGAGAGCCCCATTGGTGAGTTATTCCTCTGGATGGATGTTTTTCAGCCTGTTCAATGCATGGCCCAGCAAATAACTTTGAGAACGTGAAATAGATCCATCCTACTAAAGCTGTGTGCCTTACTGGTACTCCTTGCAGTAGGCCTAATCCATGCAGCATGCAAGGTTCATCACTACAATTTTGACTTTACACTAAAATGAATCCTGGAGGCTGGAATCACAGCATCACCGTCAATATTTATTATTACTAATATTACTAATAGTATTACTATTAGATTCTAGATCTAGTCTAGGCCTATCTGGACGCGTTGGCTTTCATTCTTGAATAGCCTACCCTGGTGTTGTTGTTTTTCATTCTCCTTGCATCGTCAAGGGCGTTGTAGGAAGAAAGAGTCTTCTGTCTGCAGCGAGCTGGAAAACATGTCTTGGTGTAATAATAATACTGTGGGTTGACAGAGCTTCTTTGACACCACTTGTCCAAGACTGCGGAAGGACTTCCGAATGCGTTTCATAGCCCGAGTGAAAACAATACATAGCTACCCCGGCGGCTTTCCCTGATTTGTCAATCTGACTACTGCCCAGACGAACATAGGGCTACGGCCTCGATGATACAAACTGACTAGACCCTCACGTCGTTACATATCAATCTGACAATGCCTATCTATGCACTTGTCGAGCTATGGAACGCATTCGGAAGTCCTCCCTGTCCTTGGTCTTCCTCTGGCCTTGTAATTCAAATTGTACCCAGAGAATCGCATGTTATATTGTTTGATTCAAAGTAGCTCATTTTCGTAATGTGGAACAAGTGGTGGCGAGACCTTTGTAGTCTGACCTGCTTGGAGGGCCGCGTACCACTAGCAGTAAGAACTGCTAAGTAAGACACTAACTTGACTAAGTGTAAGATCTCTAAAGTTCTCACGACCGGTCTGTTTCCAGCCACGTGCAAAAGAGTACAAAGTGATATTTTATCATACACATTACCTTTACGTCTCTTTCTGGTGCTTCACCACCAGACATTCTCGTAACTTTCCGCAGCCAATCTCGTACGTCTTACGATTTCTGCGAATCGAATTTCTAAGTCTCTTTCTCATGTGAGAATGGACATGCTAAAATTGCCAGAACCTTTCTCACAATGCGCTCAAAAAATAAAAATGACATCTTAAATTTGATTGAATATCATACATAGCAAACTAACTAGATCTAGAATCTATATATTAATGATTCTCGACAGTTATTTTTGCCCCAAATTACTTTAAAATCATACACTGCAGAAACATATTCATTTGTAGCTCATCAAATTTAATGTTATTGATTCATGTGAGGGGGGCATCTTTCGGGCAGTATGAGGTGGCTATGAGCACGGCCAAAAATTTACCTTAGACTGCAAGCAAAGCGGAAAAAAAATGTTAGCACCAATAGTAACATACATCTCACTTTAATTTTAATTTATTGTTCCCGGGATGAGTTCTTTTGTTTCTCGGGGGCCTCAGCATAGTGCTGTTGGCCCCCATTTATTGTTCCCTTTACTGTACAGACTATTTATAGTAGACACAACACAGTCAAAATTTGGGAGAAAGAAAAAGTTGTATGTACGATGATTTCACAAAAGAAATATTCAATTCTTGTTTTATTCATTGCGCCCCCACAGTGTTTCTGTGGTTTTTATAATAAATTATTTAGAAATAACACAGTGCAAGAAAAAAAAAAATCACGTCAAGGGAACGAGTTACAGGATTCACCGGCACAGATGTAAATCGGGGAAATCCGTGAATCCAGGAAAGAGTGAGAAATTAAAGGCACTCATTCAAATTAAAGAGATTCAGTTCGCTAAGATCATACAGTTTACAAAACACAATTATTCCTCTGATGGACTTTCGGGAAGTTTTAGTTAAGCTGACAGCTTAACCTAGTATGAGATATTCTAAGCTGGAATTCTCTTCAGCTTGGTCTAATTTCTCACAAAGTTTTTATGGCACCTGCTCACCGACAGTCTACTCCGGGAGCAAGATTTGTATCTGTTACATTTCATTATAGTAAAGACAGGTTGTCATTCTCACTATCTCGAGAAAATAGAATAAAAAAATACCCCTAAGACACTGTCAAAAAATCTTTCTTTGAAGGGTCATGTGAAACAGGTATTTTTAAAATGTCAGTCAGTCAACACCCTCATTTCAAAAGCAGCAAAAGAGATTGCATACACACAAAAAGTTACACAAAGTACGGCTAACCTTTCTTCCCTTTGAACTTAAAAATAGAAGTGTTTTTAATATACTTGAATTGGCTCCACCACTTTTACCAAAAAATTCCCAAATCCTGTGACCTTAACCTTGCTCTTAACATTGCATTTCGTACTAGACAGTTGGTATGAGTAGTCTGAGCTTTACTCATGGCCAGTTGTTTGCCTCACCTTCTCCACTCACAACTCTTTTTGATGGCTGACCTACATTCAACCAGCTGGGTTTTCCCCCAAATCTCAGTTTCTCCTATTAGCTGAACATGGTCGATATATGTGTGTTTAGAAGATGTCTTGCTCTTCACAACAAAAACAAACAAAAAAACGAAAAAAAAGTGGCACGGGGACTCCAGCGCACATTACCCTACCTAACACACCAGGTGTGCTGTGTGACTATGTGGTTGCGAGAGCACTTTTCCCATGACATGGACGATCTTAAGACTAATACTACAGTACAAGTTGCCCCTTAAGATCTAAGGAAGTAGGTTCTAATCCGTATGTTTTGTCCGGCCTACCCCCGACCAAACTCCACCCCAACTCCAAGTCCCTCAGTAGCATCTTAAGGGAGGAAACTCGCCAGACCCTAGGCTATATTACAGGCTAGTTGGGCATGACTAACCGTGCGAGTACCTTGGTCGCCCTGCGACCTCAAAGCTACATGGGAAATGGAGCCAGTGACCACCCAGGTTTCCCCAAAGTGGCTGTTCTGTACTATAAATACGTTGGGTTTTTCTTATATGACACAGGTCACCTAACTTGTCTGTCATTATGGGTTTCACCAGAATATGCATAAAGCCAGATATTAATGCTATACCATTGTCAATCCTAGTAGAAATGTCATGTTTTCATTCAAACGCTCGAGTTAATCGTTATTTATTAAAGCCATCGGCCTCTGAATACAAATAAATTCAAAATTCTTCATTTCAGCAAAAAATAAAACAGAGACATGATTACTCACCTTTCCCCTTGACACAGTCTTGTTTCACCTACAAACCGGAAGTGGGAATCGATACTATTTCATTATTCTCATGAATAAAACAACGAATTGAATACTTCTTTTATTGAATATTCGTAATGTATGTCAAATCATCTTTCTAACACTTACATGTTCCTCGTGAGATGCTGTGGCCTTTTCTTCAATCATTAAAAATTTTAAAGAGGAAGTATAATAATGTTATGTCAGTTTTATCTTTGACATGACAAGACATTGGCAATAAAGTGAACCATATTCAATACCAAAAGCAAGCACCTTCATAATTACTGAGGAGAAGTGCTCACCATCCTACTCCTAATGCTCAAACTACTTTGGGCTCTGAATTTGAAACCAATTAGTCAACCAAACAACAACAACAAAATAAAGTTGTGCCAAAGAATTTCAGTTGTGGAACTCATATGGTACTCCTCCCAACAATTTTTAAAAATACAGTAGACAATGGTTAAAGCGAAATCGGCGGGGCCATCGGTTTGTTTTCGGTTTAGAAGAAGTTTTGGTTTACCATAGGAGGCTTGAAAAATGCCAGTTTCAAGAGAGGTAGCCCAAATCACTATCGAAGGGGACAAATGTAAGTGCATTTAAGAAAAAGAGACTAACACGACTTCCGTTACTCTGTGTTTTTGACTGAGAATGAGGATGGGCGATTGCTCAGGCTTAGGGACACACGATATGTAGTCGAATGTGGGCTAACTCTCAGAGTAGAGAGACGTAAGTGTGGACGGACAGTACAGAACTGCCGCTCTGCTGATGTCCTTACCCTTGCCGCACACGATGCCGTGAACTACGCTGTCTGAGGTCACTAATAACATGGTATCGTCTTTCTGATGTCATACATTTTACAAGACAGGTCATCCGTGATGCGCCTAATGTCTTGCCTTCTGCCGTCTGATTTCAGACCAGTAAGGTTAGAGGCCTTCCTCTCCCCCTACCCCTGTAGTGCTGCTGCTCCTATGTAGGCCTGTATGACCTGGCAGAATAAAGCATGCACTGCTCGGGATTTTTTTTTTTTTTGTAAGTAAAGGGGGGGGGGGGCACGGATGGTACAGTAACTTGACCCAGCCTATGGCAAAAATCACAATGGACTGGCACCACTGAATCCAGCAAACACTTTCTTTTTGGCTATTTTGGTTCAGCGCCAGTTTGTTAACAAAGATAAAGAGGGAAAAAAAATCTGGGACTCCTATTTTCTTCCGGTTTACCGCTTTTTTCGGTTTAACCATTCTCCACTGTAGATGAGATTAATCCAATTGTATATGTATACGGACATGACAAAAATCTACACTTTCGGACATTCTGTACATAACCTACAGGAAAGACAATTTGACTGAACTAATAAATTATAAATAATTCAAGTAATGCCATGGTCAATTTACAAAATCATTAAAGAGATAGACGGGCTATTTGCAGGCTGGACAAAAAGGAAACAGAAAGTCATGAGCCTCCCCAGTGGTAAAAAAAAACTACAATTAGCAAAATAACAATATAAAATGGACGCAGACTATATCAATGCTTTATATACCCATACAGTTTTTGCCATTTTCCAAACCTATCTCACTTTGTTACGATTGTTATAGGTTTAATGAGACTTCCCCAATACTGATCCCATCCCTATGCTTCACACTAAAGTTTGCTATAAATCAATTTCATTATTACTGAATCTGTCCCTCTTCTTCTTCCTGCCACATTGAACAGATTAACATTTGGTGATGGAAATTCAGTGTAGATCTAATATCTTGACAATGGTGGGACCATCAAATTGCGTTGGGTAACGAGCAATCAAAACAACAGTATTGTGGTGGAAGACAGAAAAGAGGAAGAGAGATCAGATATCAGCATTATGGGAAAAAGTGTCCAATTAATAATGCAATTATGCCCCTTGTTTCTTCTTATGAGCAGCATGCCTTTACCCATTCCTCCAATTTTATGGTTGTATGGAACAGTGGCGTGGCAAACATTTGCCGACATTGGCAAGATTCTGCAGCTTTACATCAAAGTGCTTTAGTTTTCCTTTTTAACCGCAACATGGCTGTTTTTTTTCAGAAAAAAAAGTGATGATACTGATCTACATGTATGGCAAGTAACCAAGAGAAATAGATCAAGGCCTAGTACCAATGGTGAATGAATCCTTAGTGAAAAAGAAATACACACACATCAGTACTTCTACTGCCTCGCACTTAGGCATCGCGATCCACACTCGCGCTATCAAAGCTAAGAGTCATCCTGTCTGTCACTCACCCCTTGTCCTATCCCTCCCCGCCCAGGGTCCGACATGCGGGGAGTAGTGTGGGTATTTTTGGAGCACAACAGTTGATCTAGTGCATGTCAAATTAATAGAATCATTTAATAGCATTAAAGAAGGAACAGGTTCTGGTTTAAACAATGTATTGAGTTACCCAGAATGTCGATAAAAGCACTGTCGAGGCAAGTGAATTGGACTGTAGTACACTTGCGTGCCATACACATAAATCCTTGACCATTTATAAAGACAGACTGTCTTTATATTGAGCACCTCTGAAGCTTGCGTTCTGTTTATCTGACCTACCTTTTCTACATAAAAAATTCAATGTTTCTGTTATGTTGCACTAATAGCGCATTTAATGTGAAATCAAAATCAAATCAGCCGAACAAGTTCAAAATCTGAAAGCGACAAAGTGCTCAAAAAAGCTTTAGTCGTGTTAAAATTCAAAGCATTTCTCACCACTGTGCTTTTTACTTCAAACAACGTTTTGAAAAATTTCTACTTCATCTTGACTTAGTTATTGCAACCCAACAAAGTTTGCCTTATGACTTTCACCCTATAATTTTCAGATATGGTGTCATTGTCTTTATGCCCGGAAATGGATAAAGATTATGGATGTGAAAAGAAAATGAGAATGAAAATGACCAGCTGCTTTGCAAATAGAGTGAACTTTAATGATTAAGTTTTTCATGTAAAGAACTTACTTGCCAGTTGGTTGTCCTTACATTTATTCTTGATGTAAAATCCTTGTTAATGGGTTTTGACATTTTGCTGACGATCACTGTGGAAGGCAATTTCAATTTGAGACCATTTCTACAGCATCAAAGATTGTGAAGTCAGCGGACTTTTTCAATAAGGATCTGAAGAAAAAAAATTATATCATTATTTTTCTCTGCGATTAATAAAAAATTCACACACTTGAGCACAAAACATTACAATATGGGGCCATAAAAAAAAACAACCATTTATCGTCGCCCAACTCATATACTGGTGTATCAATGATTTTGGTGGTTTTGAGTTACCACTACCTTATCACTGCTTGTACCGAGATCAATATTCCCACAAAAGTTTTGAATTTACATGCAGAAACATTTTTGCCACATGATTGTCCATACATATAAAATCTGTTTCACCAGAACTTTGAAAATCTCCTCTGTAAAATGGGAAAATTTGTTGACACGCAAGTCTGGGACAAACACCCTAATCCCAGAGCAGCCGCGAAGAAACTTATTTCAATGAGTGAATTTTAGATGTTGCCCTACTGTTGCTGGCTGCAAAGGGGCCTCATAATAGTTCAGACTTCAGGGTCCCAAAAAGATAGGTCCGCCACTGCCTCTGTTGATTCTGCTTTTCCACAATCAAGAAAAGAACAATCAATATCGGCATGGTAACATACGGTTAAGCATGACTTTTATTTTAGATGAAGTCATCTTAAATAAATAGTTTACCATACTATACTCAATACTATGCCGCAAATCATATGTGTGTTTTCATTCCATATATTGAACAAACAAAAGAATCCCCCAAGTTCACTGAGAGGCAGCATTAGATAAAAAACATAACACTGGATGGAATGGCCAATTGATGGCAACTGGTTTTACTTTTTGGTTCAAACATGTAAAAGCTCCATCACTACAGCAACAAAATTGCTTCATAATTTAACCCATGCACGATATTCTTTGCGTGGTTCCTATTCCATGAGAAATTATAATTTTCATAATTTTCAATTTGTCTCAAATTTTTGTTAACATTGCACATCCTGTATCACTGAATGACAGCGAAAAGTCATGTGAGATTTAGAACTGCTGAATATCAGCTACAGCACAGCCTCCGACTCTATGTCAATCCATTGTGTTAATAAAAGTTAACTCATAGTAAAGACATCATTTCTATGTAGATCTAAACTCGCTGGTTACAAAACTGCACCCCGATTGCTTTGATGTGAGAGATCCGCCCCTACAATAATCATATCAATTCTATGGAAATTATATATATAAATATACAAATCTACATAGGACTTACGAGGGGATAGTGGCTGGGAGAAGACTTCCTGGTACAAAAATATAAGGCAAAGATATATACCTAGGCCACTTTCCAGATTGTTTTGTATTACAACTGAACAATGTTGAAACAAAGTGCAGTATGTTTTGACGATTATATCAAAGTTCTATGACACTTGAAGCATCGCTTTCGTTTCGGAGTGTAATTTGATTTGCATTTTGATAAAAATAGTAATCCAAATTAACTCCGAAGCTAACGATGAGCTGGAAGCACCGTTAAAACTAACGAAACAATTATTTTGTCGTCTTCGTGTTCCGCTTTAGCGAAATTATTTTCTTTCCAATTTAATAATTTAAATGAACGGCTTTAAAAATTCAGCGTTTTCTTAAAAGTTGAACTTAATTATTTTTATTCAGCTCATCAAATGAACGGCACACGTGTTAAAATGTTAAAATTGGGTGGGGGCAGGAGGGGGGGGGGGTACGCAAAGCCCCGCATTATGAACAAACAACAAGTAATCCATTTTATAAATATATGTACCGGTATAGAAGTCCACACACTTTCGGAATAATAATAATATTTTGTCAAGTTTAAAACAAATAAACAAACAAAAATAATATTTAAAAAAATGAAATAATGTATCTGAAGATCATTAATTTTTATCAAAATGAAATAAAAGAACACGAAGAAACGGCCACTTGGGTGGTTGGTGCTGCCACGTAATCGTCCTCACAGGTTACAACATAGCGTATCTAGTTAAATAAAATACTAAACCCCACAAAGAATGAACACATCAAGTAATCAGCCAGCCTCATCTTGGACAACTGCAAGACTGTGTAACAAACATTTTCTAGTTTCTAGGTGACACCTTCAGACTCCACGCTCTGGAAAAGGTGAATGTGTAAATCATATACCTGCAGTAGCTGTGTCCTTGATACACACATAACACACTCACACTCTTTTCTTCTTCTTTTTTTTTTGTTTGTTCCTTCGCGCCAAGACAAGTTTTGCCTGGAGGAAAGCACAATTCTACGCTCAACACGAACACTTTTCTTGGGGTTTGAAGTTGAAGTAATGAAAAACGTTGGACAGAGAGACGATCTGTTTGATTTTTTGTTAAATTTTCATTCGCAGCTAGACAATAAACCTTGACCTAGATCGACTCAACGAGTACAGCAAAGCATTAAATTACAGTACAGTGTGAGTAGTGTCCCCGTGTTACGAGTTCAGTGGTGATTGAGGGAGAGGGTAGAGTAGAGAGGGATGGGGGAGGGAGAGATTGAGTGAGAGGGAGGGAGAGAGGAAGAGAGAGAGAGAGCAAAGTCAGTGTGACGGAATAAACGAGTGAATGCCTTAAGACTTGGCATACTACAACTCTTTTCTGTTTTTGTTTTTTTTTTAACTTTGTACCACTAAGTCCTACTGGGCCCCGACAGCTTCTCTCTCTCCCTCTCTCTCTCTCTCTCTCTCTCTCTCTCCCTCTCTGCCTCTCAACAAAACCGGGGAGATGAAATTGTCTTTAGTAGACTCCATCTGGGTCATACCCATTTCACACATCGTTTTTTACTTCCGGGGAGGGGGGGGGGATGTGTGGCATGTAATTGCCAACTATCAATACAACATATTTTGATTGAATGTGTAGACTTCATGCATATCCGAAGAAAGCACTATGCCTGCGGATTCATGAAAGAATTATTTTCTGACGTGGACGCGCAACGCATTCTGCCCTTCTGAGAGAGGCTAAGATCTACAACTTGATTTATTTATAACTTTTATACTCGTGTACAAAACTATTTCCAGATCTATTCAAAATAACTTTTTTTAAATAGAATTTTACCAATATGTTAAAATTATATGAGTGTATTTAATTCTATGTTAAACTTAACAGCTCTGAATACGAACATAACATAAGTAAAGAAAATGTAGCCAAATAGACCACAAGGTGGGCGCAAAGTGGCCGTTTGCGTGCCGAGGCGCCATAAAACCCAAATCAAACTCAAACTCAAACTCTCTCTCTCTCTCTGTTTTAATAGTTCAACCACCACCTACAAGATGTAGAAAAAAAACAACGAATTCTTTGACATTTTGTAGATCATTGGTCCTCAACCTTTTCCAGGCAATTGCCCCATGAGGCTCCAAATTTTATTTCCTGCCCCCCCCCTCCCCCTCCCCCCGGGAAATCTCTACTCAAAGCCAACGAATACATTTCACAAACACAACGCACACATTAAAAATGAAAACGTAAAGATTTTCGAAGCTTGATTAGCCACAATAAGCGTGTTGATTATTCATTATAAAACAGAATTATATTCTACCAAATGCACTAAAAAGAAAGCCTTTTAACTCACCCACGCGTGCTGTTGGACAAGTCAACGGCTGCCCTTTATTTACCCCTCAATCGCCCTTCACTCTTTTCATCGCCTTCGTTCCTTTGGAGCCCTCCTCTTTCTTCTCGCTCTCATGGAAATCAAAATCCCCCCCCCCTCCCCTCCCTCCCGTTCCGGGCGATATCGCCCGCGCTGAGAACCACTGATCCAGATGTTCCCGTTTCCCTCTGTTTTTTTTTTCGTGACAGGTTTGCCCTAAGAAAGTCTACGGAGACCAAAACAAAATTTTGCCTCCATTCAAAGTCTATTATGATTTTTATTTGGCCTTCAGTTTTCTCGTGATTAGTTCATCATCATGAATAAAATACGAGTAATTAGAAAAATACAGCTAGATCTAGATCTATCTCTTTCTTTTTTTCCCAGAAGACTTGGTGTTCGAGGGACAGGAAAACATAAGAAGAATCCCAAAATTCCAACCTGCTTGCACCGACCGGTATCTTTGGCATGAGAGGCGAGCACCTTGCCTCTAAGGCCACGGTGTCCCAGCATGTCCCTCGTATTCCCGGATAAGGACCAAAAAAATTCGGAGGGCCGGTGTGCACGTTGCGCACGTTAAAGATACCTTGGGAGTTGGAAATCGTGAAGAGCATGCCGTACAAGGCCGCTGCCCGGGGAACATTCTAAAAAATAAAAACAAAAACAAAAAAAAATCCCCACCACAACAAGAAAAATGAAAAAAAAAAAAAAAAAGGAAAAGTGGGGTGTAAATGCCAAGAGCCACGCGACCTCCGAAAATAAAGAGCTACACACACTTTTGTTATTTTTGTTTTTGGTCCCATTGTTAGGAGTTTGGAAGCTATTTTGCTTTATGATCCCTTTCAATGTTCTGACCACGCCCTCTAAATTATAAGAATATCAGTGCTCTCTCTCTCTCTCTCTCTCTCTCTCTCTCTCTCTCTCTCTCTCTCTCTCTCTCTCTCTCTGTGTGTGTCTCTCTCTCTCCAACACAAAGAGAGAAAGATACAACGGAAAGGCAAAGACGAACAGAGAGAGAGAGAAAAACACAAAAACACGCAAACAGGGAAAGAGAGAAAGACAGACAGACAGGCAGACAGTCAAATGAATGGATGGATTAAAGCCTTTTCTGTTAAAATTCCACACGCGTTCATTAAAAAAGTTTAATATTTGCTCACGGTTTTGTTTATCAGAACCAGTATAATTCTGCTGAAATGGAAAGATCTCATTTTTAAGTGTCCAGAAGACATTGCATAATGTTTCCTTCTGAGATCAGCTAAACAGGGTATTGTCCAAAGGCTTAACCCATAAAAAATGGCTGTTGTTATGGGACCGTAGCCTGATCACAAAGCCCAATAAAGAAAATATTGAGTTGTGTTCACTGTTCAGCTATAGTTTACTATGTAAAATACTACGGCCCCCCAGCGACAGCCCCAAAAGAAAGTGGCATATTATCAGGAGGCAAAAAGAACAGTGGTTGCATGACACGCACATCGGATGCGAGCGTAGGTGACCAGTGCTTGGTGCCTCTCCTAAAGTAAAACTTCCCCGAGGTTTGTAAGACTAGAGCAATTCAAGGAAATATGCATATTGTTTGTACATGTATATATTATATGTCTCTGTGTGTGTATGCGTGCAAGTGTGTATTTGAGGGTGGGGGTGGGGAATGGCTGGGACTCTTACATTCTGCCCTCAACTTCATTTTTACCCTTCATCAAGATACCTACCTAAACACACAGCATCAATCTCTGTCTTGGCTATCCTCCAAGTTTTATCCATCTCATCTACTGCTCGTTGTGAGCTTGCCCCTCCTCTTTCTCATTTCGTCATCGTATCCTAAGACTGTATTTTCCCGGGATTTTTCAAAATCTTCACCGGCAACGCTGGTCATACCCAACTCTTTAAATGATACAACCTGTCAAAAAAAACAAAAAACCATCTAATGCCAAATCCAATTATAAGTTTCAACGCCTCAAATCCAAGCTATCAGTTTCGTATCATTGAACGGTAGCTTCAGAAATCCATCGAGCGGAAATCAAGTATTCAAAATTGGCCCGGAAGTATCACCGATCTGCCGAATTGTAAATTTCGCGTTTCAAATAGTCCGGAAGGAGCAGATACTCTATCAGACAATGTCTAGGCCATTTTTTCCGCCTCACATCGACAATTCAGGAATCGATTGAAATCCAAGTAGGAGTTATGGTCCCTGAACGCCACCAACGCTCAAGTGTCAGAGCACTGACTCCAAAATGACATCACTTGATCTCCTATTGTCCATCGGCGGCTCCTATAAGAGCTAAACATGTCAGATTCAATAACTTGGGGCTTGATGGTAATCATGCCTTGAATTGTTTGTCGCAAATTTGATAACTACGACCCTGTGTGTATGAGTGCGCGGGCACTGTGTGTGTGTTACTGCTTTTTCTTTCTTTGCTCCTTTTGTTTAGCACATGAAAATTTATACTTTTGGGACCTTTTTCTGATTTCCTCAAGCTTTATAAATGTATTAAGGGCTTTTCTTTAAGTCAGAGTTTAGGAATTTGATCAAAGTCCTGAAAAATCTCTTGCTTTCCTAAACTGTCACAGGTAGTGGTATTTCTTTCTTTCTTCCCTTTTTTTTCTTTCTTTCTTTCAATTTCTTACTTTCTTATGTCAATTTCTTATTTTTCTTTCTCTCTTCATTTCCATTTCCTTCTCTTTTCTCTCCCCCCCCCCCCTCAGTTTCTTTTGTTCCCCCCCCCCCTTTTTTTAAATTTGTAAATGAAAAAGCTTTTGCATTCCTAGTTTGCCACGGTCATTTTATAAGTTCACGTTCAGCTTTCTTGTACACGTGTTATTATGACGGTAACTCCAGCTTGAAAACAGGCTGACCACTGGATGACAACTTCCTAAGTGAAACAGAGTCATTAAGTTACCAAATCACCGGACTTGCAACACGTAGTCTATTTATAGTAACTAGCCAAGGCGCTCGAAAATATTATAAATGTGGTACTCAAATAGACTGTGAAAAGCGCAAAGTGGCCGTTATCATGCCGAACACCGCAAAATCCAAACTCAAACTCAAAACTCGTACATACGTAATATTAACGTTTGAGTTTTGTTCAATAATGGATACGTTCACGCAATTCGTAGTCAAAACTTGAGTCAGTACACATTTTCATCGTTTTGGTTTGGCAGTAATGAAGTTATAGACGCTTATATGTCCACCCTCTAGTTCCATTGCAGTAAGATGAATGGTAAGAAACTCCTCAGGTGGAGCGAGGCAGATGACGATCTTCAGAAGAAGAGTGGATTTTTTCGTTAGATGTTTCGGCCTTTAACTTTCTGACATCTTCTACAACCCCGGCCCGCCCCACCGAGTTCATGACTGTCGGTGTTCGTCACCCAACTTGTTTTTTTTTTTGTCACTAGACTCTCCTTTGGATTTGAACCGGTACCGCTGTTTTTTGTGTTTTTTTTTGTCACTAGACTCTCCTTTGGATTTGAACCGGTACCGCTGTTTTTTGTGTTTTTTTTTGTCACTAGACTCTCCTTTGGATTTGAACCGGTACCGCTGTTTTTTGTGTTTTTTTTTGTCACTAGACTCTCCTTTGGATTTGAACCGGTACCGCTGTTTTTTTGTGGGTTTTTTTGTGCAGGTGTATTACATGTTCACCCTCTGGCTCATTGTAGTAAGATGTTAAAACACAATGAATTGAAATGCTAAGCAACTATGAGTGTTGTCAGTATCGGGATGAGACATAAGTGGGTATCTAGAACCCAGAGGTTCGAATACACCCAGAATGTATCACTATATCAATCCGACTGTAGATTTCAGTAGAATTGGTAAGAGTATCGAAGGGGTCGATTCCCTACATCGTTATCAGCGGATTTATGTAGGGACAGTGTCGTGCCTATGTGCAAACTTGAAGCCAATCCTACGTGTCGGATTTCCTCTGGGGCTGCTGGTTGGACAACTATCACTTAAAAAGACTACAGGAGGTCATCCGACCTTCTGACCTGAGTATAGCCCAGCCTCCCCCTTCCCCCATATGATAGAGTATAACAAAGACAAGGCCCGAAATATTTGCTTGGCGGAGGTTCTATTCTAGCTCCTCCACTTCGTTCGTCCAAGACTTTCAATCTTTTAGACCTGTTTATTTGTTTCTTTCTTCCCTGTACACTTGTTTGGGGGGGGGGGGGTTCTATTCTAGTGAACACCCCCTGTAGTTTCGTTCGCCCAAGAGTTCAGTCTTTTAGACCTACTATTTTGTTTCTTTCTTAATGTTGTTCCACACAGTTCTCGTAACAGACAAGGACATTCTTTATAATGGGAAAGAATTAATAAAAACAAAAACAACATTAACAAACTGCCCCACAAGATACCAGCTTGAGACAGACCCCTTTGAAGGTTACACACGGTTACTACGGAATTCAGCCTTTTATGCGCAATCTCATAAAATCGAAAGACACTCGGGTTTGTGTACCCTTAATTCCGGTTTATAAGGTTGCGAAGATGTGCATAATTTAGCTGGCCGATCGTTTCCGCTGATAGCCAAAGGCATTTGCTGAAAAACTCAAACCAGGATAGGTGAATGGTTTTCTTCGTCCTTAGTTATACCAAAGATACTAGATGGTGCAGTTCCTTTTTCGAGCCTTTGAATAACAGCGTGCACGCACACTGCGCGCTGATCGGGGCCGGGGTCCATGGTCCTTGTATAAAAAGAGTGTTGGCATAACGATGAATTAATAATACGGTTTTATTACACTGCTACTTCACCTGAGATTTAAAAAAATGGCCTCAGCTTTCCCGCAGCGACTGAAGTTATATTAACAAAATAAACTACTCCGATCAAGGCTTACAGTGACAGCTGAACAATGAACAAAACTGAGTAATTTTACCAGAGATACTCGAAACAATCAGATGAGACAGCTAGCGCGATCAGCGTGCGCAGATTTCGCACTGCCACCTAGTGGCGAATGTGCGGAAGTAATGAACAATACAGTAATTAACAAAGTCAAATAGGGAGAATACTGAATTTTGTTCACTGTTCAACTGTCACTAAATGTCACTAAATATCGTAAAAACCACAGAAAAACTGTGGGGTCGCAGCAGGGCTATAAGCAAAGTCAAAATTGGGCAAAAAGAAAAGGTTGTATGTTGCAAAATCCCGTGTGAGAAATAAAACCCAAACAATACAAAGCAAACTAACGAGAAGACAGAAAATACACAATTTTCGGCTTTCGCCTTTTTCAAGTGAAAAAAACAAACAACGAACAATAAAAGACTTCAACAGGAACGAAGTGAAACAGTTTACTTACAGCATGGAAGCTTTTGGCGGACGGACGCACACGGACGTGCTTTGGTGCTGCTAACGAAGCAAGAACTCGCAGCTAAGTAAACTGTTTCACTTCGTTCCTGTTGAAGTCTTTTATTGTTCTTTTTTTTTTTTTTTTGCACTTGAAAAAGGCGAAAGCCGAAAATTTTGTGTATTTTCTGTCTTCTCTTTAGTTTGCTTTGTATTGTTTGGGTTTTATTTCTCACGCGGGGTTTTGCAACATACAACCTTTTCTTTTTGCCCAATTTTGACTTCACTAAATGTCACTGCAGACCTTGATTGCTGTCACTTATTTTGTAATTATAACTTCAATCGCTGTGGGAAAACTCTGACTATTGTTTTTTTTTTTTAGCTGCAGTAGCACTGTAAACAATCTGCATAATTAATTTATCATTATATCAAGCATTCTTTTCAAGCAATGCGCCATGGGCCCCGCCCCCGATCAGCGTGAAAACAGTGTGCTCGATTTTGTTAGAGGTACGAAGACAGGAGTGTCTCATCTTATCGTTTCTAGCATCTTTGGTTTCACTGCAATAGCTTTGTAAGTCCGCCACTGTTTATAATTTGAACACATTCTCCGTAAGATGGGGATATGAATCCGTGCATGTAAAAAGTGCTAAAACATGCTTTTCTGTTATTGTATCTAGATCTAGTCACAGACTAATAAATTAACCAGACTGGAAACACGAGCTTCGGGCTGTGTCGTTTTTTACGGAATTTCCCGAGCGGCGACCGTATAATCAACATGGCCGCCGGTCGGAAAAATCCGATTCTAGTTCTATCTGCAGTAGAAATTTCTTTTCATTTGTCAAGATTGGTTGTACATATATTAATAATGCATTAACTTTCCTATCTCTTCATTTTATTGTCTACAGCTGTCTGGTTTTTTTTTTGTTTTGTTATAAATAATGACCGTATGGCCCTTAAGCGACCGCTGCATTGTAGCTATGCTGAAGCGTGGGTAGCAACCGTAAACCTAAAATGGCGGACCTTTCGCTGATTTGTGACATCACACAATGGGATCATCCAGTCTGGGTATTTTATTAGTCTGTGGATCTAGAATCCTTTGGTCACATGGCTTTTTACCATATTGATATCAACAAATTTTTTCTATAGTACAGAACGTTATTATGTTTTCCTTGTTGGCTTTATAGAACTAGAAAAGTAGTGTTTCATGAACATTAAAGGCTCCTGACTTGCATAGGAAGTACATCCTCTGTATATGCTTACGTATAATATGCTCACTGTATGGGGACCCACGAGGCCATTTGTTTTGGAGATGAAGTGGGCGCGACATTGTGCAAAATATTTATTTACATTCACAACGAAATTGAACACTCCTCGAAGTTGCGTCAGCGCACCCATTGAGCAATTTATTCAGCCAACGAGAGACCGGAAGGTTTCGACTACTGCCAACAACAAATGGGCGGCTGATGCAATCATCTGAGACGGTCTCATTTGATCCCATGACAGGGCATTAGTGGAAGGTTAAATATTGATAACTGAATCGTTCAGAAGCGGTGCATTTTGGTGCCCACTCACCAGTTAAGGATTCATACATAATTATTTGTTTTATTTACGTCACCAAAAGTTAGACGCGCAGTAGTGTGTCAACCTACTAAACAGTGTCATTTTAAGAAACAGTAATGCAAAATAGCTAAAACAAAACAAGCGAAACCAAAGAAAGAAAATAGAATAGCCCAAGTTTTGTGAGATCAAATGAGGCCAATTTATTGCGTAGTCTGACTTTTGTTTTCCAAAATATTTTTCTCATACAATTATTATAAGTAAATTATTTACAAATTATAACGAGACGATAATTTCGTGTGATGTAATTGACCCTGCTTAATAATAGCTTGTGCCTGTCGTAAACACTTATCTTTTTTTTTTTTTGGTAATATATACAGCATTATAGTAGTTGACCTTTTCTGTTTTTCATCACAATAAATATTTTTAAGGTAAATAACAAAGAGAGAGAGAGAGAGAGAGAGAGAGAGAGAGAGAGAGGGAGAGAGAGAGAGAGAGAGAGAGGGAGAGAGAGAGAGAGAGAGAGAGAGAGGGAGAGAGAGAGAGAGAGAAGAAATATAAGAAGTGCAACTACACATTAATCAACAGTTATGTTTCATTTTCCTTGAATGTTTTTTGGTGTGTTTTGTATTGATGTCGTGATGTCTGTGCAAATGCTTGTAGTTGCTACTAATAACTATGGCGCTGTTATTTTTCTTTTTAAAAGGTCGGTCTAAAAAGCAATGTCAGGGTGCTATCAACACAAACACGAATACTAAGTTTTAATTTCCGTATGTTAGATTGTCATAGGGAACCAGACATGACTGAAGTGATTTCTAACGTAATTCAGTCAGTCAGCCAGTCGGTCGTTCGTTAGTTAGTTATTCGGTCACTTAGCTTTGTTAAATATTCAGCCAATCTGCCCGTTAGTCAGCCAGCCAGTCAGTTTGTGTACAAGTCAGTCTGTCAGTCTGTCTGTTATTTATTTATTTAGTTTGTTTGTTAGTTAGTTTGTTCGTTCATTCGTTCGTTCGTTGGCAAGTTAGTTGAATGGATTTTATTTCTAACCTCAGGAATGTATAAAGAAAAAATATGCCAAATAGGCAATGCTCCGTATTGTAAAGTGCGGGCCAAAACACAACACCTGCACACATACGAAGAAAGAAAGAAACAGACAAAGAAAAAGAAGAAAACCATAATGGTTCTATAAATTGGTGGTCATGAACTGCTGCCGTGACTATGGCACACCGGAATAGCATGTTTAACTGGGAAGTGAATTAATTATTGATTCAGCACTCTCTAAACTTTTAGCCAATCATTATCCGTTTTTATTGTTACAGTGCCCGCGAGGAAGCGTATGGCACAAAGGGAGGCTATTCTTTTAATTAATAGCTGTGTGAACATTCTTTCAGGAACTGTTTGAAAAGAGTTAAAGGAAATGATAAACGTATCGATTTCCGATGGGTTAAAGCAGGAGCATCCCTATTCTCTGCAATGTAATGCCATTACATTTTCTAGCATGCTGATAACGATCTGAACACAACTATTAAGAGAAAATGCAGAGAATGAGGGGTTAGGATAGCAATGCTTTTTAAATACATAGTGCATTAAAAGGGTATCACCATTTTGATAATTATTGTCCTCGTTCTTGTGATACATTTTTATCTAGAAATAAAATGTCCTTATTGACAAGACGATAGCTATGATGATTATTATATTATTATGATATATATATATATATATGGCCTTTAGCGTCTTTACAGACGGTCTTAGCAGCTAGAATATTCACTTTCACTTTGACTGACAGCTTCTCTCGTGGCTTATTCTACCAATGTTTGACCCGAGAGTGCGATGGCAGTGATTGCAGGTCAGTCTTTTGGGTTCACTTTGGCGAGTGTTTTCATTCCGCCTCTGTCGTTTTGTCAGGTATGTTTCTTTTGCCTTGAAGTCTATTGCGAGCGTACCACTGCGCAATTTTTGTCTCCATCTGCTTCGATCATTTGCAAGGTTCTCCCATTCATTGGGGTCGATGTTGAATGCTTTCATCGTGACCTTGCAAGTGTCTTTGAATCGCAGATGTGGCCTACCTCTGGGTCGGTTGCCAGTAGCAAGTTCCCCGTAGAGAATTTGTCTGGGGATGCGATCATTTTCCATACGGTGGAGATGTCCAAGCCACCGCAGTCTTTTTTTGCCTAGGAGAGCCTGAGTTGATGGAATGTTGGCTCGGCTCAGAACTTCGATATTTGAGATCCTGTCTTGCCACTTGATCTTGAGAATTTTGCGTAGGCAGCGCAGGTGGAAGGAGTTGAGGGATCTTTCATGTTTGGAGTAGGTGGTCCATGTCTCTGAGCCATACAGCAGGGTGCTTAGGACGCAAGTTTGGTACACGAGTACCTTTGTTTTGATGGTCAGCTTGCTATTGTTCCACACCCTTTTTGAGAGTTTGCCAAAAGCTGTGGCCGCCTTTCCTATTCTGGCATTTATTTCAGTTGTTATGTCTGTGCTACCACTGATGGTTGAGCCTAGGTAGCAGAATTTTCCCACTTGCTCCAGAGGAGAGCCATTCAGCATGATTGGATTATTATGATAATTAAAAAAAAAAAGAAAACAAACTAACAAAGTCTCAGACGCCACTTTGAAAGATATTACACCATGCATTGTTATTTTGATACATTTTAATGGTGGAGACAAAAATCCCACAAAGAAAACAATAGTTATTTATGACGAGTTCTGAACTGGAAAAAGAAGTAAAACACGTGGGCAAAACCGGTGTTTCTTGAGTTGAATATATTGGGTACTCCTCAAGACACAATGATTTTGTTCTTATTAGTTGCCAACAGTTTAAACTGAATTTGATATTGATTGCTCCTTTCAGTAGCAATGATTTTGACCCTATTAGTTGCCAACAGTTTAAACTGAATTTGATATTGATTGCTCCTTTCAGTAGCAATGATTTTGACCCTATTAGTTGCCAACAGTTTAAACTGAATTTGATATTGATTGCTCCTTTCAGTAGCAATGATTTTGACCCTATTAGTTGCCAACAGTTTAAACTGAATTTGATATTGATTGCTCCTTTCAGTAGCAATGATTTTGTCCCTATTAGTTGCCAATAGTCTAAACTGAATTTGATATTGATTGCTCCTTTCAGTAGCAATGATTTTGTCCCTATTAGTTGCCAATAGTCTAAACTGAATTTGATATTGGTTGCTCCTTTCAGTAGCAATGATTTTGTCCCTATTAGTTGCCAATAGTCTAAACTGAATTTGATATTGATTGCTCCTTTCAGTAGCAATGATTTTGACCCTATTAGTTGCCAACAGTTTAAACTGAATTTGATGTTGATTGCTCCTTTCAGTAGCAATGATTTTGACCCTATTAGTTGCCAATAGTCTAAACTGAATTTGATGTTGATTGCTCCTTTCAGTAGCAATGATTTTGACCCTATTAGTTGCCAATAGTCTAAACTGAATTTGATGTTGATTGCTCCTTTCAGTAGCAATGATTTTGACCCTATTAGTTGCCAATAGTTTAAACTGAATTTGATGTTGATTGCTCCTTTCAGTAGCAATGATTTTGACCCTATTAGTTGCCAATAGTCTAAACTGAATTTGATATTGATTGCTCCTTTCAGTAGCAATGATTTTGACCCTATTAGTTGCCAATAGTCTAAACTGAATTTGATGTTGATTGCTCCTTTCAGTAGCAATGATTTTGACCCTATTAGTTGCCAATAGTCTAAACTGAATTTGATATTGATTGCTCCTTTCAGTAGCAATGATTTTGTCCCTATTAGTTGCCAATAGTCTAAACTGAATTTGATATTGATTGCTCCTTTCAGTAGCAATGATTTTGTCCCTATTAGTTGCCAATAGTCTAAACTGAATTTGATATTGGTTGCTCCTTTCAGTAGCAATGATTTTGTCCCTATTAGTTGCCAATAGTCTAAACTGAATTTGATATTGATTGCTCCTTTCAGTAGCAATGATTTTGACCCTATTAGTTGCCAACAGTTTAAACTGAATTTGATATTGATTGCTCCTTTCAGTAGCAATGATTTTGACCCTATTAGTTGCCAACAGTTTAAACTGAATTTGATGTTGATTGCTCCTTTCAGTAGCAATGATTTTGACCCTATTAGTTGCCAATAGTCTAAACTGAATTTGATGTTGATTGCTCCTTTCAGTAGCAATGATTTTGACCCTATTAGTTGCCAATAGTCTAAACTGAATTTGATGTTGATTGCTCCTTTCAGTAGCAATGATTTTGACCCTATTAGTTGCCAATAGTTTAAACTGAATTTGATGTTGATTGCTCCTTTCAGTAGCAATGATTTTGTCCCTATTAGTTGCCAATAGTCTAAACTGAATTTGATATTGATTGCTCCTTTCAGTAGCAATGATTTTGACCCTATTAGTTGCCAATAGTCTAAACTGAATTTGATGTTGATTGCTCCTTTCAGTAGCAATGATTTTGACCCTATTAGTTGCCAATAGTCTAAACTGAATTTGATGTTGATTGCTCCTTTCAGTAGCAATGATTTTGACCCTATTAGTTGCCAATAGTTTAAACTGAATTTGATGTTGATTGCTCCTTTCAGTAGCAATGATTTTGACCCTATTAGTTGCCAATAGTCTAAACTGAATTTGATATTGATTGCTCCTTTCAGTAGCAATGATTTTGACCCTATTAGTTGCCAATAGTCTAAACTGAATTTGATGTTGATTGCTCCTTTCAGTAGCAATGATTTTGACCCTATTAGTTGCCAATAGTCTAAACTGAATTTGATATTGATTGCTCCTTTCAGTAGCAATGATTTTGTCCCTATTAGTTGCCAATAGTCTAAACTGAATTTGATATTGATTGCTCCTTTCAGTAGCAATGATTTTGTCCCTATTAGTTGCCAATAGTCTAAACTGAATTTGATATTGGTTGCTCCTTTCAGTAGCAATGATTTTGTCCCTATTAGTTGCCAATAGTCTAAACTGAATTTGATATTGATTGCTCCTTTCAGTAGCAATGATTTTGACCCTATTAGTTGCCAACAGTTTAAACTGAATTTGATATTGATTGCTCCTTTCAGTAGCAATGATTTTGACCCTATTAGTTGCCAACAGTTTAAACTGAATTTGATGTTGATTGCTCCTTTCAGTAGCAATGATTTTGACCCTATTAGTTGCCAATAGTCTAAACTGAATTTGATGTTGATTGCTCCTTTCAGTAGCAATGATTTTGACCCTATTAGTTGCCAATAGTCTAAACTGAATTTGATGTTGATTGCTCCTTTCAGTAGCAATGATTTTGACCCTATTAGTTGCCAATAGTTTAAACTGAATTTGATGTTGATTGCTCCTTTCAGTAGCAATGATTTTGTCCCTATTAGTTGCCAATAGTCTAAACTGAATTTGATATTGATTGCTCCTTTCAGTAGCAATGATTTTGACCCTATTAGTTGCCAATAGTCTAAACTGAATTTGATGTTGATTGCTCCTTTCAGTAGCAATGATTTTGACCCTATTAGTTGCCAATAGTCTAAACTGAATTTGATATTGGATGCTCTTTACAGTAGCAATGCTTTTGTCCCTATTAGATGCCAATAGTTTAAACTGAATTTGATATTGTATGCTCCTTACAGTGGCAGTGCTTTTGTCCCTATTAGTTGCCAACCTTTTAAACCCGGGCTAAAATCCTCTTCTATTGAAAATTTGGCAGCCGCTATGAATTTCAAGAACTTGAAATGCGACAGTATTCACAGTAACAACCTTTTGTTCTGACAAGCCCACTTTAATGTGTTTTAAATACCGGTAGTCTTTTTCCAGTAGTTGTTATTTCCGGAAGTTCTCAAAACGACGAATGTTTGCCCAGTGCATAGGCGTTGAACTGGTCTCAATGCTCTATTGAAGAGGCTTTATAAAAGGGTGATGAATTATTGCAAGAGTGTTTCAAGTGGTCGACTGTTGATGTTTGAAATTGATTGTCGTGATTTTCAAGAAGCCTCACACTTTTTGACATTGAAAAGTCTCTCTATGTTGCCCACCCCTCCCCAACCCCCACCCCAAACCCTTGTTTCCCCATCGCGACATTAGTTCTTGTTTGTTGTATCTCCATTTTCTGAAGAAAAAAAAAAACAATAACAAAAAAATTGGAGATCTTTTAATATGTAGAAGAGGTATGATAAATTCACACTCTGACACTTGTTTGAAATGCATTGCGGCATTTATTAGGCTGTTTCGCAGTTCCGATTTATTATAACTCCTTATCCTAACACTAAAGACGGAAATTTTAACGTCGAATTTCTCACTTGTGCAAAGAAGTGGAGTTGGAGCAAGCAAGAGCGAAAAGTCATGCCATGTACACTTTTAGTACCGGTACCCCGGGACCACCCCACCACTACCACCTACACATATTAGTGCAAACACTAGGCATGAAATGGTTACATGTCATTTAAGCAGTATGGTAAGAGAAAAGGTGAACTTAAATTAAAAGATAATTACTCTCCACTGCTGATAGGACGAACAAAATAATGATTTCCAGCCACAGGCAAAGCATTACATAGGAAAATAATAGAAAGACGAAGAGCACGTAAGCTCGTCGAGTTTGGAGAAAACACGTCGATAAGGCAACGGTCACATCGTTGTTATGTGCTAGGAACGAGGAAAAGCGACAGCAAGAATATTGAAGAATGTTGTTTTACGATCTTTATTTTTAGGAGCTTCGCTGCCCTTGACATTTATACCTCACTTTTCTTGTTCTTGTTTCGATGTGTTTTTGTGGTAAGGATGAGTTTTTGTGGTAAGGATGAGTTTTTGTGGTAAGGATGAGTTTTTGTGGTAAGGATGAGTTTTTGTGGTAGGGATGAGTTTTTGTGGTAAGGATGAGTTTTTGTGGTAAGGATGAGTTTTTGTGGTAAGGATGAGTTTTTGTGGTAGGGATGAGTTTTTGTGGTAAGGATGAGTTTTTGTGGTAAGGATGAGTTTTTGTGGTAAGGATGAGTTTTTGTGGTAGGGATGAGTTTTTGTGGTAGGGATGAGTTTTTGTGGTAAGGATGAGTTTTTGTGGTAAGGATGAGTTTTTGTGGTAAGGATGAGTTTTTGTGGTAAGGATGAGTTTTTGTGGTAAGGATGAGTTTTTGTGGTAAGGATGAGTTTTTGTGGTAGGGATGAGTTTTTGTGGTAGGGATGAGTTTTTTCTAGAATTTTGCCCTGGCAGCCGGCCTTGTTTCGGCCTGCTCTTCTCTACTTTCAACTGCCAATGTATCTTTAACGTGGGCAACGTGCACACGGGTCCTCCGAGTTTTTCGTCCTTACCCGAGAAGACTAGGTGCTCGGTTCCTACCTACCGTAGGATCAGGGACAGGAATATTCCCCCCCCCTCCCCTCTCCCACCACCCCACCAAAAACAACAACAACAACAACAAAACACCCAACTTCTAACATGGCTGCACCGATCGGGGATCGAACCCGGTACCTTCGGCATGGGAGGCGAGCACCTAGCCTCTAGACCAGGGGTCACCAAACTTTTTTCACAGTGCGCCGGATAACTGACAGACTTACAAGCGCGGGCCGCATAAGTAATTGTCCATCCCTTAGCTCTAGATATCCCTGGTTTTATCAAACAAAACCAAGTACATATACCATGGCGGGCCGGATGAACTGACGTCTCGGGCCGGATCCGGCCCGCGGGCCGTAGTTTCGTGACCCCTGCTCTAGACCAACGTGTCCCTTGATTGTTGCAGAAGCGCCCACCAACCGCCCGCGAAAAGCTCATCGAAGGTCGAGGTTAAAATTCTGTAGAGGGAAATATCACCGCCTTGTTAATCAAACCTTGCCACTTCACAATCTTAATAACAAAATGACCATGGTCAATAGTTCGTTGTTTTTGTTGTTGTTGTTGTTGTTTTTTGACTCCCCCGCTTTCCGATACCCCGGGGCTTTGTTTTACAGTATGATTATCAATAACAGTGTAATCATGGGCGTTTTCACTGTTAGGGGGCCTCCACAAAGTATGTACGCTCGGAGGGCGTGGGGGTAGTGGGGTAGTGAGGACTGTCCCCGGCGTATGAAAAACGTGCACAGGGGAAGAGGGGATTCGAGGGGAGCGAGCGTACACTTTTCAATTATGATAATGAATTGATTTAAGTCAGACATTCTGGTTTTACCTCTCCCCCCTCCCACCCTTTGGGGGGGGGGGGCAGGGTGTCTCATGTTAAGTCGTTGGATTATACTGAAATCAGATTTCTAATGAAACAGTCAAATAGAAAGAGAAAAATAGATGATTTGCGGAAGAAGGATAAGGAAATACACAAAAAAAGGGGGGGGGGGAGGGAGGGGGGGGGGTCATAGGATGACACGAGGACAGCGAAGAATAAGATACAGAAAAATCAAATCTGCAAAAATGAGAAAAGAAATCTGGAATGGGACAATGACAGCAAGCAGCGGAGGAGAGAGAGAGACAGAGAGAGAGAGAGAGAAAGAGGGAAAGAGAGAAAGAGAGGGTGAGAGTGAGAGGGAGAGAAAGGGGAGAGAGAGAAAGAAAGAACGACAAGGAGAGAGAGAGAGAGAGAGAATAGCAAAAACAACTCCTTATCAATACTCAACACATTGGAACCTCTCTTACTCCTCCCGCTGCTGTTTTTCACAACGGAGGAAGGGTATCGAGGAGGAGAGAAGGGCAATATGACAACTCCCTCCATTTCATTTAGATCTGCACGATCCTGAGGCAAAAATGGAAGGACTGGTAATCCTAATGGAAATACTGGTGATCGTATTTACAAAGAGACCTTAGGCTCTTTCTCTTTCCTAAATGGCTGACAATTAGACTGCAAGCAGCGAAACCAATGGATCTCACAATAAGCTTTTCACCATTGAAGCGCCTTTTAGAATAGACGTGACACTTGTCAAGAAACAGTGGGGTGCCTTTTAAACGAGTTTCGAACGTGCAGTGATTTTACGTACTCAGTTTCCTGACGCAAGACACATTTGGGGAAGGTTGTTACTTGTACGTACGTACACTAAGTGTTTTGCGCTAAGGGCGCGTACGTTTACGTGCCTATTCCTTGCCCCGTCCTTATCCTCAGCCGTAAAGAAAATCTGAAAGAATTATTAATTAGGGTTTGTTGTTAGGAGAATTGGGGGGAGGGGGTGGGGGCGGCTCTTTAGCTCTGAAGTCACAAAGGGCTTTAAAATATTTCACCCTAGCGCAAAAAACGTGGGGTATTTTTGCATTTTTGTATTTTGTATGCTTCTTTAATCCCATTTGGAAAATTTGCCAAGGCGTCATTGCAGTCCAGTTACAACTGGAGCAGACACTGTCCTTTGCCACAGTTCAGCGCCGTTCGCCTTTTTGAGGGGTTGGGGGGGGGGGGGTAGGGGTGTAGTAAGGGTATGTTTTTATTTAATGTTGCCCTGGCAGAAGCCTGTTCAGCCTGTTCTGTTCAATTTCCAACTGCCAAGGTATCTTTAACGTGCGCAACGTGCACAACGTGCACACAGGCCTTTTGAGTTTTTTTTGTCCTTATCCGAGAAGACTAGATGCTCGATGCTACCTACCATAGGGTCAGAGACAGGAAAATATGAGAAAAATCCCAAAATTCCAACATGCCTGCACCGACCGGGAATCGAACACGGTACCTTTGGCAAGAGAGGTGGGCACCTAGCCTCTAGACCAACGTGTCGTCCAATGTACATACGTACCGTTAACAACAATCTTTGGGGAAGGCTACAGAGATACACTATAGCGCTGGCAGCTCACTGAGTCAGGTCTATGTTATCTCGTTTTCTAGTGTAAAATATGAACTATGGAGTTAAACGGAAGCTAGCGCACTGAAATAATTCTGTCTCATTAGTTCGTGTGCGACGGAAGTGCCGTGAGTCAGCTAGCAGAAAGAGAAACTTCGCACACTGAGTCAAAACAGATTTGATTTCAGTGCTCTACAACCTAAGAAATCTACACACATCTTGCATCTTTTAGTTTACATGAGCAAGGTGAATGATATATCTGAAAGGAAGCATGCGGCACCATTTTGTCTTGGTCAAAAATAGGGGGAGTAACACAGACTAATAATATTAGTCTGTGAGGAGTAACTATCTAAAATATACCTTCGGAACGAAATTAAGCACTCCCCAGATTTTAACCAGTGCATCCAATGGGCATTTTAATTAGTTATAGAAAATCAATCAGTCTGTCCCTTTCGAATGACAAGGTTCTAACTCCCTTCCGTCAACTTTTGAAAAATCGCGGATTACAGTTTCTTTTAGAGCAAGAAATGTTTTTCTGTTTAGTAATTCTTACAAGTTACACACCGATTCTGCTTGATACTTTGACACACAATGGAGAAGGTCCGTAGAAGTGGCTTATAGAGTGTAACTCAGTTCAGCCAAAAAGTTGAGATAGACCTTGTCATTCTAAGTGGGCGATTTGTTACAATGTATTCACACCACTCCTTCCAACAAGGAATACGAAATTATTGTTTCTATTAGATCCCTGGCTGCACTGGCATCGGGGGAAATGACATTGACACAACAGACACATTTAGCAGAGAAAACATTAAAGAGGCGGTGGCAGCACCTGCAAATTCCACACTCCGACTTTAAACCTGCTTTAGTTTCATTAAATCGAGATGGCAGGAAAGATTGGATGAACAAACTAACAACAAACTAAACTTCGGCCAAGATCAACTCATGCTTCTAAACCAAATCAGCGAGATGAAATTGTCCGTCTGGGTCATAACAATCTGACACACTGTTTTTTACTCAGGGTGAAGATTCACCAGGAAGTATAGCGTGCAATTACCAACTGTCAGTTACTCATGTTTTAGCAGAAAATAATGTACATTTCAAGCATATTCGATGAAGACACTGTGCCTGCAGCTCCATGAAAGAATTACTTTCTGACGTGGACCCGCAGCGCATATATATATTGTCCTTACCGAAGGAGGCTGACATCTACAGGCTGATTTAGAAGTTTTTTTTTAACATACTTACAAAATTCATTCCATATAAACATATTTAAAAAAACAACAACACACAAAAACCCCCAGAGATAAACACTGTGAGTCACAATCTAATGAGCAAGTCCCATTATTATTAGAACAGGAGGGAATTATAAAAAAACAAAATTCATGGGCCAGCGACAGTGGTTTTCGTCTTGTCTTAAATTAATTTGTAATTTTTTCCATTGTTTTCAATTTATGTCCATGTTACCTTTGAATAAATTTCTATAATATAAATCCCGCCCAAAATAACTTGTTCTGGAGTTGCAAGTAAAACGGAGATCTCATAAATAAACAATTTTTGAGTTCTTTTGACATGAAACGCCCATGAATTTTCTACACAGTCAGGTTTTTTGACGCCCATAACAACAGGTGGTTGCTTTGTGTATTTGTTCAGTACTTAAGATTCTCGCTAGGGCATCACCACATTATTCATTCAATTTAATCAGAGTGGAATCAATTTGACGTAATTATATGCTATTGAGTGGTTTAAATTGTCAATTAAAGTACTGTTATTCTGGAGGCGCAGTTAAAATCTGCTTGAAGTGCTCCCTGGAAAACAAAGACAGTATATTTCAAGGGCATTGCAAAATAAAATTACTAACTAACCGCTTGAACAAATCTACTTACTTGCCTGTCCGTCTGTCTGCCTAACTGACTGAACGTCTGTCTGTCAGCCCGTCTATCTATCTATCTATCTATCTATCTATCTATCTATCTATCTATCTATCTATCTATCTATCTATCTATCTATCTATCTATCTATCTATCTATCTATCTATCTATCTATCTATCTATTTATCTATCTATCTATCTATCTATCTGTTCGTCCATCCATCCATCCATCCATCCATCCACCCAGCCACCCATTGACCTACCCAACCTGCCACCCACCCACCCATCCATCCAGCCATCCATCCATCCATCCATCCATCCATCCATCTATCTATTTATCCATGTGTCTATCTATCTATCTATCTATCTATCTATCTATCTATCTATCTATCTATCTATCTATCTATCTATCTATCTATCTATCTATCTATCTATCTATCTATCTATCTATCTATCTATCTATCTATCTATCTATCTATCTATCTGTCCGTTCGTCCGTAAGCACGTACGTACGTATGAATGTATGTATGTATGTATGTATGTATGTATGTACAATATCATAAAATTTACAATGAAGGGGAGATTACAACTTCTTGAAACAAATGTTAACATGAATAAATATTACCCCGAGGCATTCCCTCGATCATGTTCCCTTTGCAACCATCCATATGACACAAACTCACATATTCTCAATGGATGTCAACAATTTAAAGGAATGTACTCAGAAAGGCATGACAGAATTGTAAATTATCTGTATGAACACATCTCCAATAAATTAGCCAGTGATATTTGTGTAGTGACAACCAACAAATGTGTTCAGGTGGACGAAAACATCCCCAACAAGCCTGACATACTCATATTAGATGAAAAGAACAAAGATGCTTTTATTGTAGAAATTGCTGTTCCATTTGACAAATTCATCGATTTATGTTTTCATGAAAAGTTTTTGAAATATCTATCACTGCATAATAATATGAATGACAAGGGCTATCACTGTAGAATCATTGTTATTATCGTGGGAGCATTGGGGACTGTTCATAACAAAGCCGCATCAGGGTTAAAAATGCTAGGTTTCAGCAATAGGCAGTCAACTAGCATGTGCAAGTTTATCAGCATTAGCGCAATTATAGGTTCGCAAAGAGTATGGAAAAGAAGGTATAATTTAATCTGATTGAAATAACGTACAAAATGTAATGTCTATTGTACGGAATATATTGGTGTGTTGTACAGCTGAAGATGGTTGAATATGTGATTATGTAAATGGATGTATTCATTGCATGTAAAAATCATATAGTCAATAAAGTTCTTGAAGTATGTATGTATGTATGTATGTATGTATGTATGTATGTATGTATGTATGTATGTATGTATGTATGTATGTATGTATGTATGTATGTATGTATGTATGTATGTATGTATGTATGTATGTATGTATGTATGTATGTAAGTATGTATGTATGTATGTATGTATGTTTGTATGTATGTATGTATGTATGTATGTATGTATGTATGTATGTATGTATGTATGTATGTATGTATGTATGTATGTATGTATGTGTGTATGTATGTATGTATGTATGTATGTATGTATTACTATGAGAGGTAGTCTAGCATAAAGTGAATCAATATTGTATCAACTCTAATATTTTACCAGAGAAGAAGATTTGGAGGGCAAGAATGAATGGGACCGTAGCATGTATTTCCGCTTCTGTACAATGTGAAGTATTGTTTTTCCAATAAGAAATTGTACGGGTACATTTGACATGTATTTAATGGAAATAAACAAATTTGATATGTATGTATGTATGTATGTACATCGGTCCTGTCTCTCTATTTGGCAAAACACTTATTTCCTTGGAACTGAGTCAAACCTACTGTAATATAAAGAAAGCCACCCTTTTCTGATTGTATTTAGCTAAGTGCATGCTTCAAAAAACCATCTTTATCCCAACATTTCACAACCTCCTGACAAGAAAAGTATGTTTTCAAACTGCTATCAAAATGCTGTAAATTATTTCCTTTGAATTTTCTAAACATCGCCATGCATTTGGTTTATTCAGCCGCTCTCTCAATGCCAGGTGAAACAACAAAACAGAAATGTAATACGGGGATACAACGCTGACATGCATATTTCAGAGACCACTCTGTGTGTCCGGAGAAGACGGATTTTGTTCCATCGAACCAGGGTTTACGACATTTTTTGTAGATTAAGACAGTTTTGTTTCCTCTTTGTTGTTTCGTTTTCTCCAATAATGTTGACGTTGTTCAGCGCCTGTTTTGTTTATGATTTGCTTTATACAATGCAAGCCGAAGTTCAATGCAAATTTTACAGATAAATTTGCGTACTTGTCAAAGAGTCCAGACATATTTGGGGTCAAGTTGACCTAGAGGCAAGGTGCTCCCCTCTCATGCTGAAGGTACCGGCTGTGATTCCCGGTCATTGCAGGCATGTTGGAATATTATGGGGGGAAAATTCCTGTCCCTGATCCTATCCTAGTATCGAGCACCTAGTCTTCTCGGGTAAGGATGAAAAATATGGATGGCCCGTGTGCGCGTCACGCACGTTAAAGATACTTTGGCAGTTGAAAGTCGAGAAGAGCAGGTCAAACAATACAGCTGCCCGGGCAAAATTCTAAAAAACAACAACAACTAATCCCTAGCACAAAACACACAGATACAAGAACAAGAAAATTAAACACAAGAAAAGTCAGTTGTAAATGCCAAGAGCCGCGGACCCCCCAAAATAAAGACCTAAACAAAACAGAATCGAAGCACGATAGCTTCGGTTTCGTTTTGCTTTCGATCTCCTTTCGGTAATTTTGCCGAAAGACGCCAGTCTCAACGAAAAGCGAAGCGAGACAAAAGCGGAAGCACTACGCGCTGTAATCGGCACATTGAGGGTTTTTGACCATTTCGGCTATTTAACAAGAGGAGACTGAAGTTGTTCAGAAAAACTGCCAAAAAGCGAAACGAAACCAAAGCTTTTGTGTCTGCGCATGAACTAATTTTTCTTATTTAAAGAAAGTTGTTTTTGTGAACACTTGATAAAGCCGACCCAAGCAAGATGGATCTTGCAAATTAATTCTTTGTAGGAATCCCAGCTGTAGATTTAGGCTTAGACCACTTTAACAACGGCACTTGGATTCGATACAAGGACTAATAGAACTTATTGTTTCATCACAATTCAGGTGTGATAAATTTGATCTTCGACTAACATATGTAAAGCGAGGCGGGGAACGAAATTTCCGATTACATTTTTCGATTACACTCGACGAAAATGAGCCTTTTTGGGGGGGGGGGGGGGGTCATAAATATATAAAATTAAAGACTAAATTTGTCCAAAATGGACGTCGTGTCCACGTAATTTATTGCAAAAAGTTGAGGCAATACACAAGGTTTCATAATTTTTGGTCACATAGTCTGGAATTTTAGGTGCTTACACGTTAATCCTCTAGCTCCTATATAGTAAGATTAAGCCAGTTATTGTGTGTGAGGAGTTAAGAATCGAAACTTACTTAGTGACCATTTAAACCAGTTGACGATTTGTGGCCCTTCAGAAAGCCGGTATGGAATACAAACATCTGCTTCAATGTATTAACAATCAAAGGCACCGAAGTGTTAAAAAAACCGCTAGTTAATGGTAGACCGTCAATTTGTACCTAGTTGAAAGAACCCAATGAACACTAAGGCAGGCGTCAGACAGAGAAAGTTGCTCGCCATTCGTTGCATGCCATTCGCCATTTTAGACGACTTAATGTCAGTGAACACACTTCAGCAAAGGAAAGCAGTCATACAGAGAAAGGAACATCCGCTCGCCACTTGGCGCTGGCTACAAGTCCGTAATGAGTGGCCAGTGACATGAAGAGAACAACTCTCTCCGCGTGACGCCTGCCTAAATACCCCACCGGTCAAATCACTATGTTAAGTAGTTGTGAGTGAACCTGGCGAAACTGGGCTGAAAGTGAAATTTTTATACTTCTTTAAAAAATCAAAATATAACATTTCTAAGACGATTTCAAGTAAAAGATTTTAACTGAATACAGAAAAATGGCTAATCTTTCATAATTATTATAAGCAAGCCAAAATTTCCATAGACAGTTTTTCCCACATCGGAGGGGTTTTCTCGGGAATTTTGTCTTCCGCCGTAAGCCCGACTTCACTAGACCCACTCACAATTAGGCAAAGCGTGACATAACTGGACTTTTTTTTTTCCCATCTGGCTATGTCTCAACTTAACTTTCATTATCCTCACCAGACTCTTTTTCCCCCATTTGCCTTTTTTCCCGCATGACCTTCTTTTCCTGCACTCGACTATTTTTCCGCTTGACTTTTTATTTTTTAACTTTTTTTCCGACGTCCATTTTCGTGATGGTGGTGGTCGTATTGATGTTACATACTATTCGTTACGTATTTGTCATATTAAAGATAACTGTACCTATAGGCAATAATGAACACGAGGGAACTCAAGTTTAACACATGTACCGGCATCGTTCCGTTCAATGGCAAAACTTGTCTCAACACCCAGTTATAGGCAGCACCGAGCAACAGAACTAATGACGTCTTCGCCACCACTCCGCAATGACTTGTCCCAGACCCCGTGAAACGGATACACTGCGGAAGCGTTTGCGTGGGCATGCGCACAAGATAAAATAGCACGTGACCGGAGGAGTCAGGGGACAACAATCTAGCCGAGCAGGTCGGAGACTCGCGCGTTTTATTTAGCTGCTGAGAAAGGAGTGGAAAAGACCGTTTGTAATTTTTTGGAACGTCGTTCGAGGCTTAACAACACAGAACTATTGAAGACATACAACTCAGGCACTTTTACGATAGGCGATGTTAGGAACTATTGAATGACACTATCCCGATTGAAACGTTACTTCTGACACCCAATTAGAAAAACCAAAGGAACGAGATTTTATATCAGTTTCAGATTCTTTTGTTTGCTCAGTAAAAAACACTATTTTTCTTTTTACAGTTTTGCCTGTGGCATTTATTTGCAATATCAACTGTCAGTAACTGCAATAAAGAGCCAAATACTTCAGATACGACGTCAAAGGCTAGTTTCGCTTTCACGAGAAGACAGGCCTCCCAAGTTAACCTTAAAGAAGCTATTGTTTGGGACCATAACTTGCGCCGGTGATATCCAGGTAAGTATCTTTATTAGTGTTGTGTTATTACTACTGTTATTATCATTGTTATGTTATTGCCGTTACTGCTATTTTTATTATTATTAATACTATTATTATTATTGTTATGGCCTGGATGTGTTCCGACCCGCATTGAGTGTAAGTTCGTGGGGTGCCAAAAAACTTGTTTAGCGCTATTTAGGGTTGGGGGGGGGGGGTGGGAGGTCAAGATGATCAAGAATTGTCCCCTCTCCCAAGACTTTCAATTCTTTTTTTTTCTTCTCCTTATTCTCAATGTTGGAGTTTATTCTTTGGTGTCGCTTCACGTCTAGTTGATAATTAAATCGATTCATTTGTTGCTGTTGCTGTAACTAATAATATTATTGTTTTATTTGGTATACTAACTGTTATTGCTTTTCGTGGTACGTTTAGAAATGTGGAAATTGGGATTTTTCTCATATTTTCAAGTCCCTGATCCTATTCGGGTGAGTCTTCTCGGATAAGGAGGAAAAATTCGGAGGGCCCGTGTACACGTTGCGCACGTTAAAGATACCTTGGCAGTTGGAAATCGTAAAGAGCAGGCCGAACAGGCCGCTGCCCGGGCAAAATTGAAATTAATAGATTAAAATTTATGCATATCATCTCCCCACCAGGAACAACAAAATTTATTATTCATTATTAAATATATATTATTATTAATATATATTCAAATATTATTTGAGTTGTGAGTTGTGAATTGTTGTGAGTCGTGAACTGCGCCTAACAGGCTGCGTTACAATTTGCTCTGAGATAGAGAGAGGAAGAGAGAGAGAGAGGGAGAGAGAGAGCGAGACAGGGAGAGAGAAAGAAGCAGTGTAGTGTGTTGAGCGCTTCGCAGGCGCTCCATTCTGCTCTGTGGTTGACATGTTGCTTCTGTAAAGCGCACAGAGCATTTTTTAATGGATATGCGCTATATAAATGCCATCCATTATCTAACACAAGATCAAATAAGGTAAGATAAGAGTCATATTATGATCCTATGAGGGAAATTCATTTTCACAGAGCGTTTATTAGCACATACATGGTACATACATTCTTACGATCATTAGGTAAGCAAATCATAACTCGGTAATAGCAGAGAGTATATATATATATATATATAGAGAGAGAGAGGGCTCATTATTGGTCTCTTTGCAATGTGAGACACGGGAGGCTCTGCAAAACCACTGTTAGCATGGATCGGAAAGTAGGTCGCTGCGGTAAACAATATCCGTTTGTGCATTTCCACGGGCGTAAGAGCTTACAAACGGCTCTAAATAGTTTCTATTAACCCAAAACTATGAACAAACCACAGTAAACAGGTATGCACACTGTTTTTGGTGAAGAAGGTCTCTTTCAATTCTTCAATTTCTTGTTTACCGTAGCGACCTAGTTTCGCGATTTGGCGGAAGTGAACCCTCTCTATACATCTATACTCTCTGGTAATAGGCATAACACATGAAATAACAATCATGACAAGGAACCCTAGTGAAATATGACACACATCTAGATATAATGTCTTGCTGCGGCGTATTGCGGAGGGGGGAAAATGTTCTGTATTTGTCTCTATTTGCTTTCATGTGTATTATTCTGTTGCTCTTGGATGATCGAGAAATTTGATGAAACAAGGGATGGTGACTGCCATTTTGAGATAGATATAAATTTCTTTACACAAGCATTTGAGTATAGATGGTCAAAACTGAAAAATGCCTGTTATTGTCTGTTACGTTGCATGTTTTCTTGATGTCTGTGTTGTTAATTTTGCTCTTGTCACTTTCTCTGGCATTGCCTCCCTATGCTGTAATACTATTCATTATAATGCTGTCGTGCAATGCTGAGCTGCCATTCTGAGTAAAACTAGTGTAGAAAAGGAGGGGGGGGGGGTAAGGCACGTTCTCTGGCGTCACGTGAAACCAGACCCATTGACTTCAAAACGAAACAAAATAATAAAAGAAAACACACACACAGACAAAAACCTTCTCGCAATCGCATATGGAAAGGTAAAGTATTGATATATTAACAATAAAACATTAATGACTATAACTGTTACAGAAATATCTGATACCTGGCGACGTTAAAAATATTTTGTAATTAATTTCCGGGGTTATCGCAGTGCGGTATTTTTTTTTTTTACTTATTAAAAGAGATCTTTCTGAGTTGTTTTTCAGTTATCACAAAAGATCTTTTTGAGTTATCGCAGAAGATATTTCTTAGTTATTTTAGACGAGTTTTATTTCAGTTATCAGCAAATATAATTTTCTTTTCATTGATCTTTTTCTTATCACAGAATCTCTTTTATAGTTATTATCAAAGATTTTCTTCTAGTTACTATAGAAGATCTTTACCCTCCCCTTTCCCGCCATTATCATAGAAGATCTTTTCCAGTTATCAAAGAATGTCTTTTTTAGTTATCATAAAGGATTTTGTGTCAGTTGTCAAAGAAGATCATTATCTCCACCCCACTCCATCCCGCTATCATAGAAGATCTTTTTCAGATATCAAAGTATGTCTTTTTTTAGTTATCATAGAGGATTTTGTGTCAGTTATCATAGAAGATATTTATCTCCATCCCACTCCACCCCGCTATCATAGAAGATCTTTTTCAGATATCATATAGCATTTTATGTCAATTATCGTAGGAGATCTTTCTCTCTCTCTCTCTCTTTCGCTCTTTCTCTCTCTCTCTCTCTTCCTCCCCCAGTTTAATAGAAGATTTTTTTTTTTTCAGTCACCAGCTGTGGTAACAGTTGACCTCTTATTAAAGCAGACATTTTTCAGTTACAACAGTGTGGATCCAGATCTATTTGAGGTTAGAATAAAAAGCGAGGAATGAAACGCACGTTTTCAGGGTCGAGCGAAACAAAGCATAAGACCGAACTTGTCTCAAAACGTCATGTTTCTCAGCAAATCATTGAGGCCAACACATACAATATTGTTCTGAGCAGAATATTAACAATCTGGCAAAGCGTGGGCTACGGCAAATGAAATTATGTGCAAATATGCAGTAAATCAATAAATGGGAAATTTCTTCGAGGAGTCAAAAACTTACATGGCCAGATTTAAAGAAAACAAGTGGAAAATGTGCTTGGAATAATTTCACAAAGTTGCAGATGGTTGGAATGTCCATCTACATATTTGTCAATAAATAAAAAAAAAAGAAGAAAATAAATAGATAAATAAATAAATAAATAAATAAGTAAATATATAAGTAAATAAATAAATAAAACAAATGCAAATGAATAAGTAAGGAAGTACGTACGTGAGTAAATAATACAAATGTAAATTAATATAAGAAAATATACATAGATAATTACATAAGTAAATAGATATCAGCCAATCAGTGATGAACTTTGATGGGTTATTTGTGCATTCGTGCAAACAGAAACTAAAATCAATTCTAAAATGATAGCTCCCACCCCGTGTTCCATCAGATAGTCCGATCCCAAAGAAGTGCAAGAATACTGTATTTAAAAACAAACAGAGAGCGCTATAGATGGTCTTTTTTGCCATCCGCAATTCGAAGTAGCAGTGTTTCCTGATGCAGCATGCTGTTGTTAGTTTTTCCTAATGGATTGTTCTCACAGTGCGTGCGTGTGAACAATGTTCTTACTTGTTGGTAATGCTGTGTGAGCAATGTGCGTGTGTGCGGTGTGCTTTAAAGACCTGTAGGTCTTAGATATTGTATTTGTACTGTTACTGATGCTATGACAACAAATTTCCTGGAAACAGGATAATAAAGTCATATCTTATCTCTTATCTTAAATAAATGAATAAATAAACAAATAAATAAGTAAATAAATTTGGACGCCTTCTTTTAAAGAATGCATTCATTTTCATGATAAGGGGAAACAAATCAGTGCATACCAGGGTAATTAGTTGCACCAGATTTTGTAATGTGTTGCACTGATTTTTATGATCTGGGAATTATCTTTTCCTTGCACATCATTTATGACTCGGTCAACGAGATTTTCCTGGTCCTTGGGTGAGTTGAAGGCCTGTTGTTACCATCAAAATTCAATATTATGGTTCCAAGGACATGATTTGTAATTTCAGCACGTGCCACGTGGAGTGTTTGACTCGTGGCATAGTGAATCAAGTCTGTTTTCGCCTTGGTTGTGACTCAGTGCGCGAGAGGTCTCTTTTTTTTCCCCCGCCAGCCTAGTCAAGACAGCCGTGGCCGTATGCATGAACTTGGTGTAAATCCGCCCGTTTTGCACCATGGTGCAGGCTTAGTAGTATAAACTCAAATTTAGTCAGTATGCATGATTCAAAATTACACCTACCTCTACCTACGCATCAATTGCCGCTTACCGCTGTAACAAAAAATGACATGCACAAAATTTGTATAGGCCAATCAATGCCACGAGAAAACAACGCAGATCAAAACAAAACTAAGAGATCGAAGGTGACTAGAAATCCAATCTTTTTCCTTGGCCTGTGAAGTCGTGCTTTGGACTAAAATATTAGTTACTACCTTTCTTTCTTTCCCAAGCTTGTTACGCATTACGTAGCTGATTTAGTCGTCATCGGAGAAAGTGTAAAATTATGAACCCTTTACACGTGTGTGTAGGCTTACGCAAAGTTCATGCATACCGAGTAGAATTTTGCACCGACATGTAAGGCCTACATCACAGTGTAACCAGGTTCGCACAGTTCATGCACACGGCCACTGGGCTGTGCTTGGAGAATCAGTTTGTATAAATCCAGCCTTGGCCTAGGCCGTGAAATAACGCATATCAAACCATGTCCAGTTGATTAACTTATCATTGGAGTGCCCCACTAAAGCGTAAGTCCATTCCAGACAACCAGTCCTACGGAAATATGGCGCATAGGATTGACCTCGAGTTTATAGATAGGAATGACATGGTTCCTACGTAAATCCGGTGGTTACGACATCGCGCCGACGTCGGTTTGATAATCCTATAGAAATCTACTTAGCTTTGACACAGGAATGCTGCTGGGATATTATATAAAGTTGTTCTGTCAGAATTCCAAAAATTCCACTATATCATGCTTTTTAAAAAAGAAAATGGCTGAATTAAAACACGCAGTCTCAATTGCCGGTCCAAAAATCAACTCTGTCATAATTATCAGTGTATTTGGCCAAGAATTGTAATGTAACAGTTTGTAAGTTTATTACTCTTTTCATCAAATCCAAGCGCCGCTATTAATATGATCTAGATGTAAAATATACCATTGAGTTCAACATAAAAAAACCTGCAAGATTTATCTTGTTTAAGACAATGATACATTTTAAATCAATTTTTTTTCTCGCACCTTTGAAATTGGACGAAATATTGTTTAAAAAACAAACAACAACAACAGAAAATCTATGTCGTCGCAGCCAAGACAAAATAATGACAAAAGAGCTTGATTCGTCTTTCTGTCCCCTTTGCGTTTTATTGCATCGTTGTAATCTTTCTTACGGGCGACTTTGCTGCACACAACGTTTTCTTTTTGCCATATTTTGACTCTAAAACTAGACTCTTCGCACTTGTGTGGTTTCATTAGAAGGCCAGCAAGATTTTTGAAAAGTTCATAACTACTGGGACAAAACGCCTTATTGGAACCACTGGGCAATGTATCATGTTTTCCTTTTAACCGAAGGTCACGCCTTCTGCGTTTTAAGACTGTCAGCCGGGTGCGCTTAACAATGCAAGACCTAACATAAATACTATTGTTTTTCTGCGATTAGCATCAAAGGCCCTCGACATGTTCTCACCTAGCGTGTAAAAGGCGGACTCTGTTACTGAACATTTGATCTCGTGAAGCGTATCTCGAGATCTCGCACTGATTATCTTCATTTGCTAACTGACGTCATCTTTCACACGGAAAACGGGTTGTGTTTGATTTTATCTGGGTCTTTCTGTGTCAAGACTGACGTATTCCCTTCCCAAATTTAGAAATTTTATTGTATTCAAAGAAACATTATTTTGAGGCTGGCTGTTTTCAATTATAATGACATAGCTTTAGATTGCGGAAGCGATTTTTTCATTTATGACCATAATGACTTTGTAGATCTATAGAACAGGTAACGGTACCGCTTGCTTCTCCTGATTCAAGACTTGGATCATTTGGATCTGCTTGGAAAAAGAAAAAAATGAGTGCGCTGCGCAGTCCCACACGTTTATTAGTATAAAACAGGCCTTTATTTTGCGAAAGCTTGTTGTAACATAGAGAGAAGGGGAGAGAGAGGAGATAGAGAGATGGAGAGAAAAGAAGAGGAAGGAGGGAAGAGCTAGATAGAGGAACAAGTGGAGGGAGAAACCAAAGAAAAGCGGAAGAGGGGAGAGAGAAAAAGAGAAGGGAAGAGAAATGGAGGAGGAAGGAGTAAGAGAGAGGGGAGAAAGAGATAGAGGGGAGAGAGAAAAAGAGAAGGGAAGAGAAATGGAGGAGGAAGGAGTAAGAGAGAGGGGAGAAAGAGATAGAGGGGAGAGAGAAAAAGAGAAGGGAAGAGAAATGGAGGAGGAAGGGGTAAGAGAGAGGGGAGAAAGAGATAGAGGGGAGAGAGAAAAAGAGTGTGTGTGGGATGGGGGGGGGGGGTAGAAAAAGACACAGGAAGGGCGAAGGCAGATTTATCCTGGTCAACACCTGATACATCATCCCATAGTAACTTTCAGCTGCTTACACGGCTGTCCACTCCTTACAAATATATTTTCATTATTTTATTTTTCTTCCCTTTCACAGAACGGCTGTTTTGCTTGCAATCTTGCACACCCGTTTTTTGTTTTTTTATAAATTAATTTCAGGACGAGCGTACCCGTCTTTTTTTAAAAATCAAGTTGTCTTGTCCACAGGATCCGCTCTGCCCTGCTATTTTATGGAAAATGCCGCATGAAAAAGTAAACCCCTCTTAACCCCTGTACACTTGTCCCTCCTCACCGTTGTAGAAACAAAGAGAGTTCTACTTTTTCATGCGTCGTTTTCCGTAAAATAGCGGAGCGGAGCGGATGCTGTGAGCAAAACCACTTAGTAGGGGCAAAATAAACTCATTACACTGTATGCACTGAGAAAAACGATTGGCTTTGTTTGTACGTATTCTGACTTGCTGGTCTTTTTCTTCGGAGTTGAATTGGCGTTATAGCCTCGGTTACAGCGCTTTTTTGTTCGTTTGTTAAAAACAACCCCTCTACGAATTCAAAGTTATGTATGTCTCTACATGAGGTCCAACCCACGAATACTGTGCGCAACGACTGCATGGTCTATTTTATCATGACTGAGCCAGTTTTGGGACTCTGCCCAGCTGCCTGCCATTGTTAAGTGCTGGGGAAAAAAAACAATAACAATAAAAAAAAAAAATTGAGCTATGGCCGATTTTGATGGTGACGTCACGACATTGAGTTTTAATGAGACCCCATGCACGCCGCCACCTTAGTTCTTGCAGAGAGTGTGTGTGTACAGAGAGGTTTTACTATTGGTCGATTTGCACTGCAAGACACGGGAGGCGCCGCGAAACCACTGTTAGCATGGAGCGGAAAGCAGGTCGCTGCGGTAAACAATACCCGTTTGCTCATTTCCATGGGGCGTAAGAGCTTACAAACGGCTCTAAATAGTTTCAGTCTGCCCAAAAATATGAACAAACCACGGTAAACAGATATGCACACTATCTTTGGTGAAGGCGGTCTCTTTCAATTCTTGTTTACCGCAGCGACCTAGTTTCGCGATTTGGCGGAAGTGAGATCTCTCTATAAATACATACTCTCTGGTTCTTGTTTTTTCTTTCTCCATTTTCAATGTTTACTTACTATTTTATTTGAACCGAAAAAAAAAAAAAGCTTTTTCATGTAGTAGAATTAAAAAGTATACTATAAGTGGAAATTTTGTCGTGGCTACGTGAGCACTGTGCTACGAACGGCACTTTAACTAGTAATCCTAATTTTAAAACTTTTCAAAAATTCCTTGGTGAAATGAAACCCAATTTGATCCTATGGCGCAGACTGTTACCCTGAAAACACTAATGAGAACATAAATAATAGTGTCTATCGAAAGAGGCTGTTGTTACTTGTACGTACGTACCCTAAGCGTTTTGCGTTAGGGATACGTAGATATGCGGATCTATCCCCACTACCACAACTGAACAAATAAAAATATTTATGGAATCTGAAATCAAAACGAATATTTAGATGCGAGTACAAGTTTTTCGTTTGACTGTTGTCATAAGTACATATGCACCCCAAGCGTTTTGCGCTAGGTGCGCATACGTACACGTCCCTATCCCTAATCCAGTCCTTATCCTCAACCCTAAATCTTATCGAATCCCCAACCCTGCCCTTTACCATTTCAACCAAGAAACAGGAGGAAAACAACGAGAAAACCTGAAAGAATCATTAATTAAGGCTGTTGTTTGGAGTATTTCGCGGGGGGGGGGGGGTCTCTAGTTCTGGAGCTCTGGAGCGCAAAATACCGGTAACCACCAGGTAACCACCGGTAACCACCAGGTAACTACCAAAAGAACGTGATGCCCTAACTTGCCAGTTTGTACTTATGATTTTATCACAGAAATCCTGACCGGAAAAACGGTTTACCGAGAGAATAATTTTCACTTCCAGAAATAACTGACGAGTGGCGTTTCTATCTGCCGGTGGTAATTTCGGCCCAAAACTGTGATTTTGGTTGGTTATGGTTCCTCTGTGTCCCCTATAGGAGTATAGAAAATATTTTTCACGGATGAAATGCCTAAATTAATTAAATATGACTTCATAGTCGCTTAGCGAGAAGGCATTTTCTATTGGTGAGCCTGAACTATGGAACAATCTTGGCGTTGGCACCAGGAAAAGTGAGAACATAACCACGTTTAAAAAATAGTCTTAAAGTTTTTTTTTTAACCGAATTTTATCCTTTTTGGTCTCAGCGGTTTGAGAGTAGATTAAATGTTTGTTGATGTGTGTGAATGGGAGCATGAGTAATTGATCTTAAGTTAATCCTGTTTCTAATTTTAGTGCAGCGCCTTAGAGTACATCATTTTTTGTGTGTGGATTTGAGCGCTATACAAGCCAAGTATTACATTATATTACATTACATTATAGATGACCAAATCCGTCTTTGTCTATAATCTACATGAGTCACATTACCATTATCTCTTTTTCTGCCAACTGTAGATCTTTGTGACATCCGCCAACAAGAAAAGACATATTGGAATTGTCCCTAGCAATTGAAAGACCTTCACTCTCAAAAACGTTACGTTATTAACTCACATAAAATGATGCAATAGCAAAGGTACTATAGATAGCATGAAATAGAACAGCTGGCACGTTTTGCGTTCACGGATTTTGCACTGCCCTCTGCTGGCGAATGTACGGAAGAAATTAACAATGGCGTATTTTACAAAGCCAATATAGAGAAAAAAATTGTGTTCAACGTTCAGCTATAACTCTAAGCCTTGATTAAGCAGCTTATTTTTCAATTGTGGTTTGCTGTTAGGGGCGTGTGGTATTTTGCATCATGAGCCATCGCTGGACAGTGAACACAACGCAGTATTTTCTCTTTTGGCTTTGTAATTAGTCTATGCGCCCCTAACAACATTCTTTGTAATCATAATTTCAGTCGCTGGAAAAAAACTCTGGCCAATTTTTTTTTAGCTGCGGCAACACTGTAAGAAAATTATATTATCAATTTATCATTATACCTACCGGTCTGTTCACGCAAGGCGTTGTTTTCCCCACTCACGATCAGTGTGCGAATTGTGTATAGGCTTCATACTATATGCATATCAAAGATACTCGATAGATTTAATTATGTTTACTTTTTAATACCCCTATCCATATGTCCTGGGTACAAACGTAGTCATACCTGTCACATAAGGATTTATACTGTTTATTCTTATCTATAGGCCCTGGGTAAAAAATGTAGATGGTCAATGAATCTCTGTAACCTGTAATTAAAAGTCTTATACAAATGTTCTAATCTCTGTGTGCCATCCACTGTGATGGGTAGGGTGTTATTAAAGTATCGATTACAGGTCGTAAGATAGGAATAAGTACTTGTATATTCTTAAGTCTTCTTGTCCACCCCTGGTGGCTCAAAGATTTTCAGACTATAGTTGCTTATAGATTCTGTTGAGGTGGCATTCTGTCTGTGCAGTGACAGTACCTTCTTAATAAAATTTTGGTAGTTTTCTGGTCTCAGGATGATATTGGAGAGGACAATGCAAATGACGTAACCGAATAGGAAGAAATGAGATATGAGGAAGAAATGGCATTTGAGGTGGAAGAACAAAGCGGTGATCATGGTGAAGAGGGCCTTTTGTGACAGTGATGAATAAGATAAGATAAGATAAGATAAGATAAGATAAGATAAGATAAATTTTATTCGTCCTTGTACAAGGAAATTTGTTTTGATCATTGAATACTGTCACGAGTGGAGTGAGTGCAATTAAGGGGATTGCTACAGAGCGGGTGTAGAGTAAGAAAGGCTCACAGTAGACAGCAAGTTAAGCGTGCTGTTGTGAGTAGTGGGGGCGGGGTCTGAAGGAGGCGAAAGCGCGGTATTACTATCACTGCAAGTTAGAAGGTCCTAGGGATCGGACCTGTGCATAAGAGCCCATCGGGCGGACATAAAGGGGAAGCAGTCGAGAAGACTAGTGAGAGTCTTTCCAGTTATGACTGGTATGTAGAACGTTGATTGATTATTATGATTGATGTATTATATTATATTCGTCTATTACCATGATGTAAATAAGTATATGTGAGGAATGTGGAAGTCCTTGATATTGGATATAGCAATGTGCGCCACGAGCGATAGATGGAAGTGAGTTCATGGATTTGTAGCGCGAGTGAGTAGTGTGTACTCCGATGGAAGGGTGTTACCGTAAGATGTGTGGTGAGTGAAAGGTGAACTAGTGTGTGTACGTTTCATGGGTTGTAAGGAGAGGTGGAGTGAATAGAAATGGTAGGGTATTATACCAATGTAATATTATTCTTGTAGGTGTCGGGGACGGGCCGCAGAGCCACCTCGATGAGCACAGGGGATAGGCCAGCATAGGGCCGGAGGCCACACATAGGCCAGAAGCGAGGCTGTCAGTGCAGGACAGTAGAGGCACATAAAGTCGTGGCAGTCAGGCCACGGACAGGGACGTAGATATGAGAGTGAATGAGATACTATATTGTTGCCACGTTGATAGGCTAGGGAACTGATATTATGTTGTTGCCATGTTGATGGCTATGGAAATAATAATGTGTTATTGCCCTGCTGAGGTGCGAGGGGAATGCTAAGGTGTATGACAATAGGAAGGTGATATTGAGAGACTGCGGTGCCAGTAACTTATTAATGGGCTATTAAGACCCTGAGGGGAGAGGCTGAGGCCGAAGTGCCTTTAGGGGTAACTACCGGATTGTGGATCCGAGGGAGAGTGTGTGTGAGAATAAGGCCGTTGTACGGCAGTGCATTTCAATAATATAATGTATGTAATTGCGCTATTATATGTATAATTATGTTTAATAAATGTGTGAGTCTGATGGGTTGTTCTGTTAAGTGTTAAACTTGTTGTTCGTGATTGTTGTCCTGTCATACTTATTACATCTCCCAGTCTGGGATTTGTGACATACAGTTACAGAAACAGAAAGTATGATACATAGCGCGCACACACACATATATACACACACACTAATAAATAAACAAAATTAACAGTGCACACAATATGCTTCCCTAACTAAAACAATCAAGAAAGCACATATTGTCCTACAAGTGATGCAGCTGCTTCTTATAAATTGGGCTGAATCAGAACCTGGTACAGCTTACTTTCAGAAGCCTTGGCTGAAGTAGCTCAGTCTCTGGACATGCTGAACCAATGTCACCTGCTAACAGCAGTAAAGGGGAATCTTCTACACTCATCCCGTCCATGTTCTATGGAAAACATAACCTGCAGTATGATATCCTTTACTACAGGCTTTCTCCCAGTTTTTGTTCTTCTTCCAAGTCACAGTAGCGCTGTAACAAATCAGCAGCATTAATTTATCATATCAAGCATTCTTTTCATGCTGTGCGCCATGGGTCCCGCCCCCCGGTCAGCGTGCATATTTTTTTTAAAGAAGTGCGAAGAAGACAGTGTCTCATCTTAACGTTTCTAGTATCTTTGCTATAATGGAATTATAGAGTGAACACGTGAGCAACGAAAACATCATGACTGCGTGACTAAAAATCATGAACTTTTATGTACTGCCACAATTTTTGACGATAAATTGGAAATTTTTGACAAATTTTAGTCCTTAATATTAGGTGTTTACAATTTTTTTTTCAGCCACAAAAAGGAGGCGCATTTTCGTCAAAAAACGGTAGAATAAAAAAGTATGATAGGAAATTTCGTTTTTTGCCTCTCTTTTCACATTGCTTGACGTAAGCCAACTTCATCACATCTATATATTTCAGCATGAAATTGTGAAGTAACAAGGCGTTCTATTAGTCTTTGCACCGATTCTAAGTACCGTTATTAACGTGACTTAGATCTAGATCTACAGCTTTGGTACAAAGAATTTGCAAGATTTATCTTCCGCTAGTCGGCTGTTTTTTTTTTTACACGTCCGAAGAAGACACTGTCAAGTTTTATCTAACTCGATTGCTTTTGGATTGCTACTTGAGCTTCAGTGCCAATATCACTGATTTATTCCTTCCACGGCATCTTTATCTTGGGAAGCTTGCTTTGACTGCATGCTGTGAGATGAATCTTGTTACGAGTACGTACGTCCCCAAAGTTGTTTGTTTTTTTGTGCTAGGGGTGAGTATTTTTAAAGCCTTTTGTGACTCCAAAGCTAGAGAGCTCCTCCCGAAATATTCCTAACAACTGTTACAGACTTGATTAATTATTCTTTCAGATTTTCTTATTGACTTCCCCCGTTTTTTTGTTTTTTGTTTTTTTTTGAAAGGGTAGGGGCCAGGGTTAGGGATTCGATAAGATAGGGTTGAGGGTAAGGACGGGGTTAGGGATAAGTACGTATACGTATGTGCCCCTAGCCCCAAAAACGCTTCAGGTGCGTACGTGCTTATAACAACAGCCCTGTGGGATGCAGACACCGCTATGACAGTGGTGACCTGGCAGCAAATTAACAGTTCATTATAACCTACGGACCAAAAAAGCCATTACAGAAGGAATGATGATGATAATGATGGGTATCGGCAGGGTACTTTGCCTTACGAAAGTAATTGGCCATTTACAGTTGTGGTATTGTACACTGGCCATGTCAAGGTTATTGTATTGTATCCAATTGGCGAAATATTATAAAAACCGCAGATAAAAAACATTTTAACCGAAATATCGGCATTTTTTGTGTCTTCCCTTTGTCTTTGTGTTTTATTGTATCGTTTGGGTATAATTTCTTACTCGAGGGTTTGTTACATATAACTTTTTCTGATTGCCAATTTTTGACTTTGTCTTGTATCCAGGCGAGTTAACTTTTTACGAGGTGATGGCGCCAGAGGCGTGGCGTGGGGCCCGGCAGGGGGTGGGGGCGGGGGGGGGGGGGAGGTGCCACATGGGCGTTTGCCCTAGGAGCAATAATTTCTATAAAAAAAAAATTAGTAATAATTTAAAAAATTAATAAATTTAAAAACAAAAAGGACGCCCCCTCCCCGCTCCCCCCCCCCCCACACACAAAATCTCCCAATGTTGGAACATTCTACATAGTTTTTCAATATGACGGGACCTTTCCATTCAGAAGACGTAGTCATGGCAACACAACAAGGCCAACAAACTCGCATGTCAAATGAAAACGGTTAAAGTAAGACGTCTGCAAATTTTCATGACAAACAATCAATGTTTCCGGAAGTCATTAAATACTCATCCATTTAGTGAGTTTATTAGCGGCTCACACCGTGATGCGAGTCTCATTATTTCCTTATCATAGTAGTATCACTTCTTTTGGCCTCCTGAGAGCATTTGCCTTCTTTCATCTCGATACATTGTACAATATACAATATGGGCGTGCACGAATGAAGTGGGGTTAAGGCGTTGCTTCTCGCGTATGGCTACACCCCTGTCGTGACTTGGGCTCGTCGAGCTGAACGATCCTACGCAGCGTTTTCCAAAGGTGTCAGGATTGATACCACAACACTTCAGAGTGCAGTGGGGGAGAAGTTTCGTGGTGCCCGGGGCCAACTCCTTCATTGTATGCCCCAAGCAAGACTCAAGTATAGGGCCTTGCACTGAGATGTCTTTAATTTCAACCTTTCATTTGATGTCCTGGGCCTTCGCCCCCTTTGCCCCCTTTTCTACAGGCTACTGTCAGAATGTCCTTACATCGCTTTCTTTGGCCCCCGTGAGAGCATTTGCCTGTTTTCATCTCCATAGTGGCAAAATGTTCCCCTGTCCATTCAACCTTGCCACAACTCACGCCCTTGCCTATGACCGCTAGAGGTGGAGACAGTTAGTGCAACACTCACTAGTGCAGTGCCCCCACCACTCCGGAAGGAATTAAGGGATATACAGAGGGGTATCCAGAGTGCAATATACGGTGTGGGCGTGCATGAATGAAGCAAAGTTCAAACAGCTGGGGTATTAAGGCATTCAAAGGACAATTATCTCTACTTCATAAAACATAACGTGGTACATGTATAAACAGAATAGATAATATGTGCCCAGGAATATCAAAGAGTGGTCTAACTCCACCTTTGTTGGAGACGGAGATAACCTTATGAGTGTAAATATGACCTTTGTTACTTTCAATAGAATGAAGTTCCAGTTCCTGGGGAACGAAATACATTAATTATTTCGTGTCTTTTCTCAAAGCGTTTTTCTTAAATCAAAGCCATTTCAAATTTTGGAAAACTCAGTTTTCTCAGGAGCAATTAAAGTGGAGTTCCAACACTCTTTCATTCAAGGGCACGTATATGCAACGAAATCCTTGAGGCTGAACCGGAAAAAAAAAAAGATGCTGCCATGGAGCAATTTGCACCAAAGGCCTGACGCAGCTGAAATGATTAAGGAATCATGAGAACATGATCTGGGTCTTAACTGATAATATAACACGTGTGTTTCAAACGAAGGCATATTTTAAGGTGTATTAGCATACATACCTTTGTAAACCGGTTGATGACGTTGAGTATTTATACTCATGAATAATGACCGAGAAACGGATACGGAATGCGCGGTTTCTGAAGTTAGAGAATATGAAGCTTTCAGAAAAAGTTAAAATGTATTCCTTGTAAATTTGCCGATAGTTATGAAGGCTAAAATAAAGCATCCATCTCTTCTGTGTTTCCCCGAGGGCTGGGTTCTTCTGAGAAAAAAAAAATGCGTGTTTTCTTTTGCAACTTCCTTGTTGATCTATTTCAGTAAAGCTAACCACCCTGCGGCTCTGCATTGTCTCTCGGACCGAACTCTGCCCGAACTGCCAACGTGAACAGGGAGAGTAAAAATGCATGTATAGATAGAGAGGTTTCCTTGTTGGACGCTTTACACTGCGAGACACGGGAGGCCCCACCAAACCACTGGTCAACATGAAGCGGAAAGTTGGTCGCTACGGTAAACAATACTCGTATGCTCATTTCCACTGGGAGTAAAAGCTTACAAAATGGCTCTAAAGTTTTTTTCATTTTTTTTTCTTCAAATTCTTATTACCGCCGCGACCTAGTTCCTCGATTTGGTAGAACTGATTTCTCTCTATAGGGAACGTGATTGAATGACACCGTTACTATAGTTAGATTTACGTCATGGGACATTCGAACTGTTCAATGCGGCGGTTAAGCACAGTTATGGACTTTGTACACACTTTTCATGTGCAGATGGGTCGAATCGCCCTTACAAAGTCCATAACAACTGTGCTTAACCACCGCGTTGAGCAGTTCGAATGTCCCATGACGCCATCGGTAAATATAGTAATTGTATTATTAAATCCCTTTCCCTATACAATACACACTCTTTAGTGAACATCTAAAATATGACCCAAATTCAACAACTGACGTCATGGTTGAGTTGTGAACAAAGATGCTGGCAATATTTATCAAAGGCTATTGTTAGCGGAACGTGGTGTTTTACATCGTAAGCTACTGTCCCCTAACAACAGTGCCTTAGGAAAACATAGCACTATAATGGCACATTATTGGTCATGATTAATAATAATAATTATAATAGATAACATTTATATAGCCCTTCATCCGGTAATTTAAGCACGAAGCGCTTTATGGTCATTCTTTAACTGAAACTCAGTTCACCCATACAAAGAAGGCAGTGGCTACGGTTACGGCAGCCAGTGAATACAACTCACCATTTTTCTTTGTTTGGCTTTACTCCCGTTCGAGCGCCAGTGGCTACCCCAGCCCCTTTTCGCCTGATTAGTCAATCTGACCACCGCCCATTGATACAAACTGACTAGACTCTCACGCCCCCCAAGTCCATCTGACCATTCCAATGCACACTTGAAGTGACAATTGGATGAACTAACAAAATTAATAAGTACAGAAAAAATAGACATTGTTTTTTTATCAAGAAGTGGTGCTCCTCCCGGTTTTTTTCTGTTGGGATATGAGCGTAATCTGCCGTAAACGTAGCCACTCCGTACAAAAGAACGTACTAAACACGTGACAACGGTCAGATACAGCTATGGTTGAAGGGCTATGTAAATGTTATTTATTATTATTATCGTTATTATTATCAGCAGTAGTAGTATTAATCACGACCAATAATGTGCAACTATAGTGACATAATTCAAAAATCTTATTGTTATGTTATTTTTAAATCGTTTAAAAATACACATTTCTAATTGTGGTATTGCGGGAAAAAACAAACATTATTCAATTATCAAAGGTTACGCTAATAGAATGAGATAAAAATGAAATCTAATTACTTGTATTCAGTGAAACGTCCATTGCCTGAGAAAGTTAATTAGATTTTCATGTTATGAAAATAACTACTTTTGAAATGTCAACAAAATTATGAAGTTTAAATGAAGTCACGACTCTTCCTTTCCTTGTGGTCTTCAACTCTTCCATTCAGTCTTCGTTTCTTACCCTCTTCCGGCGAGATCTCCTAATTTTTGTATTTTGTACACTTCTTTAATCCCATTTGGGAAATTTGCCCTAGTGACATTGCAGACCAGTTACAACTGGAGCAGACACGTCGTCGCCACAGTGCAGCGCCGGTCGGCGGGTTTTTGTTTGGGGAGGGGGAGGATGAGGGAGAAAGGGAGGGAATGGGAGAGATGAATTTTATCTAATTTTGCCCAGGCAAGTTCTGCCCGTTCGGCCTTCTTCTTACGATTTCCAACTGCCAAAGTATCTTTAATGTGCACACGGGTCCCCAGAGTGTTTCGTCCTTATCCCAGAAGACTAGGTGCTCGATCCCACCTCCCATATGTTTAGGGAAAGGAAAATATGTGAAAAATCCCAAAATTCCAACATGTCTGCATCGACCGGGATTCGAACCCGGTATCCTCGGCATGACACCCAGGCACCTTGCTTCTAGACCACCTTATCCCCCATCTTCACCTCTTTAGCAGTTCTTCTTCTTCCTTTCTTTTCCTCTGATTCTCCTGTTCTCTATTCCTCTTTCATACTGTCTTATATTTTTTCTTCTACTTTCCTCCGCCTATTTTTGTCCTGTTCGTGCTCCTGCCCATTTTCATTTCTTTCCTCTTTTAGATCATTCATTCTCCTCTCCGCCATGCTCCTCTAATTTTCCTCTTACTCTCTCTCTCTTCTTTCAACCGTTTCACTGGTCTTCTTTGTCTTTCATTCATTGTCCTTTAGATCCACCCCTCCTCCCCCCCCCCCCCGATCTGTCTCCTATTCATCTTGCTTTCATTTTCATTCACAAACTTTCGTGATTTTTCTTCCCTGCCCAGTTTAGATTGGTCTAGACCAGGGGTCACCAAACTTTTTTCACAGAGGGCCGGATAACTGACTTGCACTGAGGAATCTTGGTTTGAGGAAACTTGTCCATCCCGTAGCTCTAGATATCCCTGGTTTTATCAAACAAAATCAAATACCATGGCGGGCCGGATGAACTGACGTCGCCGGCCGTAGTTTGGTGACCCCTGGTCTAGACCATAGAATGAATATCTGTGGTCCAGAGCAGTGTTTCTCAAGGTGGGGCATGAGGCTTCAGAATGGTGCGTAGGGATTTTTCATAGAAAGCTTAATTTCATAGTGAATTTTAACTTAACCGTATAGACAAAGTGTTGTTTGTTTACGTTTTTGGTGGTTTCCTTGTTTATCTCGGATTAAAACATACACTTAACTCTTTCAGGACGTCAGTGTTTGGGGCTTCGGTCATGCCTGAGCGTAATTAATTTTTTCCCACTTTAGGATAAAACAGCCTAGTTCAGAAAAATGCTTACAGAAAAAGAAGCATTGATTATAAGGTAAAATGCTATACATCAAATGAAAGCGAATTGACTGTAGAATACAATATAAATAGGCGATATGTCCAAACGTATTTTTCACAGGTGCCGATAAAAATCGGTGATACGCCCCGAAAGAGTTAACAGATGCACAACTTTAACTTTGTCCGATCATAGTAGGGCATACGTTCTGAACATTGAAATGGGGCGTGGAACAAAAAAAAAAGGTTGAAAGACACTGATCTAGATTCTGGATTCTAGTTTGGGTTCATTTTGAAGGTGATCCTGTTATATACATGTATATATATAGCAATGTGGAGTTCTGCAGCGAATTCGCAACTCGATTGGTTCTCTTCCCCCTGCCCCGCCCCCTTTTTTTTCTCTTTCACTAAGGCTAGCAGCCCACTGAATCAAATCTCTTTGCCTCGGTTTTGAGTCGGACTTAAAATTTCCTTGGAATCAATTAATGAGACAGACTTGGCGTAAAGAATTCTGGCATGCCATACAATGCAGTACAGCCTCCGCCCCATTTTTGGACGCTCACAAAACGAAATAATGGTATTTGACAAATTTTTTACTCCGCCGAGCCAAATGTGTCTTTTTTGGGGGTTGGGGGGGGGGTATTTTAGCTACAGACAGCCATTAAAAAATGTATTCAACCCCGAGCCAAATGTGTCTTTTGGGGGGGGGGGGGAAGGATTATTTTAGCGACAGACAGCCATTAAATGTATTCAACCCCGAGCCAAATGTGTCTTTTGGGGGGGGGGGGGGGAGGATTATTTTAGCGACAGACAGCCATTAAAAGTACTCACCCCTGAGTCAAATGTGTCTTTTTTAGGGGGGGGGGGGAGGATTATTTTAGCTACAGACAGCCATTAAAAGTACTCACCCCTGAGTCAAATGTGTCTTTTTTGCGGGGGGGGGGGGGAGGATTATCTTAGCTACAGACAAATGTGTCTTTGGGGTGGGTGGGTGGGAAGGATTATTTTAGCTACAGACAGCCATTGAAAGCTATTCACCTCGGAGCCAAATGTGTCTTTTTTTTTGGGGGGGGGGGGGGCTATTTTAGCGACAGACAGCCATTGAGAGGTATTCACCCCGGAGCCAAATGTGTCTTGTTTTTTTGGAGGGGGGGGGGGGAGTTATTTGAGTGACAGACAGCAATTAAAAGTATTTACCCCTGAGTCAAATGTGTCTTTTGGGGGGGGGGGGGGAGGATTATTTTAGCTACAGACAGAAATTAAAAGTACTCACCCCTGAATCAAATGTGTCTTTTGGGGGGGGGGGGGGTTATTTTAGCTACAGACAGCCATTAAAAGTACTCACCTCTGAGCCAAATATGTCATTTTGGGGGGGGGGTGGGGGGATATTTTAGCGGCAGACAGCCATTGAGAGGTATTCACCCCGGAGCCAAATGTGTCTTGTTTTTTTGGAGTGGTGGGGGGGGGGGGTTATTTGAGTGACAGACAGCAATTAAAAGTATTTACCCCTGAGTCAAATGTGTCTTTTTTGGGGCTTATTTTAGCTGCAGACAGTCATTATATTTGTATTTATATTTGTATTTGTATACCTCTTTAATCCCATTTGGGAAATTTGCCTTTGTGCCATTGTACCCCAGTTACAACTGGAGCAGGCACGTCGTCGCCACAGTGCAGCGGCGGTCGGCGGTTCTTTTTTTTGTGGTGGGGGGGGATTAGGGGGGGGGTTGATAGGGATGAATTTTATTTAATTTTGCCCGGGCAGCGGCCTGTTCGGCCTGCTCTTTACGATTTCCAACTGCCAGGGTATCTTGAACGTGCACAACGTGAACACGGGCCCTCCGAATTTTTTCGTCCTTATCCGAGAAGACTAGGTACTCGATGCTACTCCTCAATAGGATCAGGGACACGAAAATATGAGAAAAATCCCAAACTTCCAACATGCCTGCAACGGCCGGGTTTAGAGCCCGGGACCCTTGGCATGAGAGGCGAGCACATTGCCTCTAGACCACCTGGTCTTTGTATTTAACTATCTGTTAGCTGAGTAAAATATGTCTCTCTTTGGGCTTATTTATTTTTTAAGCTACAGACACTCATTAAATGTATGTATCTGTGTGTCTGTGGGCTGACGTTTTGATCTGAGCTTTGGTCGGCGCAAAGTCCTGGAGCATCCGCCATATTCTAGACGTTGGTCAGTTTTTACAGTCCTCAGACACGCCAAACACAATATCTGAGGTCAGAATGGCTCAGGTGAAATGTTTTCATCATTAACACAATTCCTGTCTCCAGCGGCCGACCTACATTGTTTGGGACACTGAAGCTTGAACTGTTATGGTCCGTCCCCCCCCCCCCCCTTCGCAACCAGCAACACATAAGGCAACCATCCCAGGAATCACCCAGTGAAAACAGTTGCTTCAGGGCCCTTCGGGGATTAGTGGCCCTGAGGCCTAAGCTTCATTAGTTTCATAGTAGATCCGCCACTGTCTGTCTCTTTTATGACACCTCCATAACGTGCAAATCTTGAGATTCGCTGTAATTGGTCAGACTGCACACAATCCGATGAAGCTTTTTTTTTTTTTTATGGGTCTATCTTACACTCATCTTCTTTCCCGTCTTCATACAGACTTTATTTTTCCTTGGTCTTTTCCTTTTCGTTTTTTTTTTCTTCTGTCTTTTCCTTCTTGATTTACACAATTCTTTACAGTACGAGCCTTTTCCTGTTAGATTTTCAACTTCACTTTTGTTTGATTTTATTTATAAGAATTTGAAAGCTGAAAACTAAACAAAAGCAAGATAACGAAAAAACTATGAAAGGCCCAATGTGATCGTTATCGTGCCAATGTGGCTGTAACAGCTGAGGTTTATTTCAGTACCTCATAGTAGGGGAAGTTAGATGATTTCAACTGCTACCCTCTAGAAACGAAACTGTTACAGCTGTAGTAAAATTAAACACGAAATCTGTCGAACACTAAATAATACTGAAGTTTAATAACTATTATGATCAACAATAATAATAATAGTTCGTCCATCAGGTATGATGATGACCTTAACAACACCAGAGGAATAAAGAACAGAAATTGTTGAGAATTTCAACACATGGACAATAAAGAGAACTAAAGGACACAGAGGACAGAATGGAAAGACTGTTCTTTCATGACTTATGGCTTCTCATGTGACTGATAAGTCCTATTTTTGCCCTGCAGACCCTTCCGCATAAATGACAAGAGTGCTCCGTTGGTTCAGTACCACTGGGCCTTTTCTTGCGCCGTTCTCTTTTTTTGATAGCCTGCTGGACTCTGTCAGCTTCCCATGCTTTGCTGCCTCTGGTAAGGGCATAATCCTAGGAAATCACCAGAGAACACCCAAAGAAATGAATATCTTAGCCCACACGAGGAAACACACAAATTAATGCTGAAGACTCACTTACTCACCAGTATGACACGGGAAAGGGGGGGGGGTGGGAGGAAAAGGGGTAACTGCAGACGCTACAGTGGCGTTGAACCCAAAGTCAAAGAAACAAAGGCATCCCTCTCGATTGCTTTCTTCCTCATCAAAATGAACACAATTTGCAGGAAAAGATTGACATACTGTCCATGCCAACTCATCTGGCTTCAATTCTCAAGCTACACTCTTAGGTGTCTCCTGGTATTCTCTGGAACAGGGGCTTCGAATCTGGGACGGGGTGGGGGTCGGGGGAGGGAAAGGGGGTAGGGCGTCAAGACATTCGCGGTGGAGAAGGCGCATCGCGAGTCGAACTTGAAGGGGAAAAACAACAAAAAATAATCTCTCTCTTCTCCCCCCCCCCGCCCCTCTTTCTCCACCCATTTTAAAGCTTTGGTCACTCTCGCCCCCTCCTCCCCCACCTCCCCCCAAACTTGTCCTTCACCCCCCCTCTCTTTCTCTGTCTGCCCCCCCCCCTCTCTCTATACATAAGGTTGTTTTTGTTCTTGATTGCCGACTCTCTCAGTCTTTGTAGTCGTATGTGTGTGTGTGTGGGGGGGGTGGGGGTGGAGCGGGGTGGTATTTAATAACACCTGTCTGTTGCAGGGAAATTCTGGCGCCGCCGATGTGCTAAGAAAACAAAACAAACTATAAAGAAAACAAATAAATAATTATTGCTGATTCCATGTCGCCCCCTCCCCTCCCCCCCTCCCCCCCTCCCCCCCCCCCCCTTTCTTCTTCTTTTTTTGTTTGTTTGTTTGTTCCACGTGAACATACAAGATAGTAAAAATTCATTATCCTTGGCTTTCCTTGGCTTCCAATCCCGACGCTAACAAAACATGCCGATTTAATATCTTCAAAGGACGGGATATGTCGAATTAATTAATGACGACAAATAATCGCCCAGCTCAGAGAACAGAGAACTTGGAAACCGTCGATTAATCTTTCTTTTTTCCCGATAATTTTATCTAGATTCAAACACGTATCGGTCTAACATCTCTCGCCCATCCGGAATGCGGACAGCCTGAATGAAATAATGATCACTAGCAAGAAAGCGGCAAGAGAACCAGAGGCATGAAGTTCAGAAGGATAGGGGATAGGAAGGACATGGGACATGAAGTTCGGGAGGACATGGAGCATGAAGTTCAGAAGGACAGGGGACCTCGAGTTCTGAACGACATAGGGCCCAGGACGGTAGGGGATGTTACATTCAGAAGGAAACGGGACAGAAGGATAGAGGACCTAGAGTTCAGAACGACGTGGCGTTTAAAATTCAGAACGGTAGGAGATATTACATTCCGAAGGATATGGGACCTGAAGTTCAGAAGAACAGGGAACCTCGAGTTCATAAAAACATAAGGGCTTGAAATTCAGAACATTAGAGGATATTACATTCCGAAGGATATGGGACATTTTTATCATCAACATTTCGTCATCACCATGTCCATATCTACCCTCATTTCTCTATATTCTTCTTAAGTTGACGGAAGACGTAACACCCGCGTCACTGTTCGCACCCAAATAGCAAAACAAAAATCAAATATAACAGGGGCGGAAAAACGGTTTGTTTTTCTTTACTTTCCACTATCTCCCCCCCCCCCCTCCTTTCTCTTTGTCCATCTCTTTCTTTCTCTGTCTTTCTCTGCCCCTTTCTCCCCTCTCTCCGTCTCTCCTATCCGTCCCTTTCCCTCTCCCTCTTTCTTTGTTTCTCTCTCTCTCTCTTTCTAACGTTCATGTCTTACATTCAACCGACATAGACATTATCATTCTTTGTCATAAATAGCCAATCCCGTCGCCGAGACCGATTTGTTAAAACGTCTTCTGTCGCATCGAATCGCAGTCTGAACGAGATATCACAATTAAATGATCGATACAATATATTCCTGAATCAACAGATCATCATTTTGAGCGATGAGCATTCTGAATAAGCAATACACGGAAGAGATTTGATTCATGTCTGAATAGCCTAGTGCAGAAAGCAACAGGAAATATAATCTTTAATGAAATGCAACCCTTGGCTGGTTTAGAAATACAAGTTAATAGAGATGTTTTATTATTTCATCCCCTTTTGCCTCGGAGTGAGCGTTTTTCAAGTGGTGCTCATAAGCCTCCAGGCATTGCTTGTAATCCGGACAATTTACCGCCACATACCCAATGCATTATCCGTGTTTTTCATCCGGTAAAATTTTCTTCATATTTCGATTACTGGGCAGGGGCAAATATAGTTTGTTGTGACATTAAATGGCGTTATTATGCTTTGTTTCCACTCAAAGTGTCTCGAACACCAAAAAACCGTTAGGGTCAAATAAGGGTACTCAAACTTCTGAGAGAGGCTTAGATCTACAACTTGATTTAAAAACTTTTATACTCATTTACAAAACTCTTTTCAGAACCTCCAAAACAACTTTTGAGAATTTTAACAATGTGATAAAATTTATACGGAACTATTTGATTCTATTTGTGAAATTTAGAAGCTCTAAGGACCAAACATAAATAAAGTACCCAAACTTACTTTGGTATGACTTTGGTGTAGAACCAGCCTCCTCGCACTCGGGACACACCCATACGTGCTCAGCTCTCCGCGCCATCATGTCGGACAAGGTCTTCTCACTAACAACTCCTGTAGGATGTTGATTGAACAGTCGTGTTGCAGTACCACACAACCGGCTCTTGACTCCACAGCCTCTCTGATGCCCAAACAGTTTTGTACGTTCGATGGTGTCCCCGTCTTCTTGTGGTGCTGTTTCTCTCAAAGCTGCGAGAATTTCATTTTCCCCGAGACTAAGAGAGCCTTGCATTGGGGCCTTACCAGCAAGCTTATCCGCTCTCTCATTGCCAGATACTCCAGCGTGTCCAGGGGAGAAAATCCAAGTCAGCCTTTTCAGCTTACTGTCGTACAGATACTGCACCCATTCAGGTTTGAAAAGTACCCAAATAGTGCCCTGGCTCGCATGAGATCTGAAGCAAGACTGTTGATTGTTAGAAGACTGAGAGAGAGAGAGAGAGAGAGAGAGAGAGAACGAGAGAGAAGGGATGGAGCACATGTTTATTCTACAGATTTATTCAATGCCCAAATAGACAGTGAAAGGCTCAAAGTGACTGTTATGACGGTAAAACCCAAATTCACTCAAACTTCGGCGGTTGTTTTTCATGTTGTTTTTCTCAGTCTGATTGTACCGTCGAGGGCGCCGAAGGAAGAAAGACCTCTCAGTCTGCCGTTAGCTGGGAAACCTGTCTTGGGCTTAATGCTGTGGGTCGTCAGAGTTTGGGTGGTATCATACTAAGCTCGGCCAGACAAGTCACATACTGGCAGACAAGAAGTCTACACCACAACTTCCTAGATCTATATTTTCTTAGCAAATCCGGGAAGACCATATCATCATAAGCCCGATCAAACATCGTCAGTTTCTGCCATTATTTCTTGGGTGTATATTTTGCTGGCAGCATCTGACTGTGTTTGACCGGGCTTAGCATGATATCCCCCTTTCTTTGACGCCATTGGCACAGGTCAGCCTTGGTCTGCCCATGGCCTGGTATCCAGAGAACCGCATGCTGTGTGCACGATGGGCTTTGTGGGAGTTCGGCATTCGCATTTTACCACCTTCTGCTCTATGTGCCGGTAGATAGGTGCCATCCATAAAGTGCCAGTGCTCAGAAAGGGGGGGGGGGGAGGGGTAGTTTGCCCCCAACTTATGAAAGGAAAGGGACATGGATGGCGGAGTTCTGGACAACGTACGTACGCTTTTCAGTTATGGTGTCAGAATAAAACCTTTGATTTGGTTTTTCTTTATCAACAAAATGACTGCTACGACTACATAAAAATCAAATCAAAGCCTTTAGTTTTTGTTCATTCCAATTCGATTTTTTCCCCCTCCCTAACATTTATGTCCTTCATACTTGGTTTCAAGTTCTGTTCTCCCCACTACCCACCACCCCACCAGTGTACGAGTGTTACATCATTAGAATACTGTGTGTCCACGATAAAGGCATGATAAAGGTCTCGATGTTTTGAGACTTTCATGTGAGATTTTGCACGAACTGTCTGATTGGTTTCCCTAGATACCTAGCCTGCATTAGGCTTTTATAATTACATTGCCATAATTAAAAAAACGCACACTCCCCCCCCCCCACCCCCATGCTTTTTATACGCTGATGTAACCCCACTTCCCCCTTTCCTAGTGCATATACCTCACAGAAGTTTCCTTTGGTCTTATAGAGATCATAACTTACTTGGAAACTTAAATTCATGTAAAAACAGTTTGTGCACACTAAAGGGAATATCATGTTAAGCCCTTGACCTCACAGCCGGGCTTAATATGATACTCCCCGTAGGAGACACCAAGGAATCACAATCAACCAAAATCTCAAAGTTATGACTGGTTTGAGCAGCTGGGACACAATGTGAATGTCCCAGCTGAGATGCAGTAGAACGTTGCTTGGAAAATTGGAGGTTGGCAAAACATTAGAAATTAAAAACTTCACACTGAAATTCTTTTTGCAACAGCAATTCCCGCTTTAGATTTGGAGCCACAGCAGTGGGCATGGTTTTAGAAGAAAAGAAAAGCCTGTTGTTATCGGACCGTAGAATTTTACAGAGTAAGCTATAGATGAAGAGAACACAGCTCGGTATGTCTTCTCTTGGGCTTTGTAATAGGCTTCGCCAATTTTTACCAAAAATTCCCAAATTCTGTGACCTTAACCTTGTTCTTAAGTGAGACAAACATTGTATTTCGTACTAGTCAGTTGATGAGTAGACTGAAATTTACTCATGGCCAATTGTTTGCCTCACCTCCTCCACTCACCACTCTATTTGAAGGCTGGCCTGCATTCAACTAGCTGGGTTTTCCCCCAAAATCTTGTTTTCTACTAATAACAACGATTTCTTTGCAACAGCCACAATAAAAAAGTTCCTCGTACGGTGTCAGATTCCTGTACTTTGACGGCATCTTGCGAAGCACTAACAGCGTTAAATTATCACCATATTTAAACTAATGTGATCCAGTGTGCCGGGAAAATGCATTACCTCTGTAAACCTGGACATAGACCTGGCAATTCTGCTTGTCTAAAAACGGTCATCGATCCCCGTGCAAAAAAATGTGTATTTATTTACCTCTTCACATTTTGTGACGTGATCAAGAGGCCGGCCGATCCAAATTGAGGCTGGCATTTAAATGGGTCACGGCGGAACGACATCAAATATAAATAGCCTCACGCGCGGCCATTCAACATTCGTGCGCTGCGGTGAAATAAAATTAGAAACAAAAATATCTCATGCCCGTCACGCTTGATTGACCGGTATCATCGACCGGTCATGTGACAATTTGTGAGGAATAGAGGTTCGCGCCAGTGCTATTATGTGCGTGAGCATCTTGTTAGACATAGTGGAGGAGAAATTAAAAATAGGCGCGCAAGAATCAAGTGTAATATTTAAGCTGGAAATAAACGATTTTTTAAAAAAAATGTGAGTGAGTGGGTACAGGGAAGGAGCGATAGCGATAGGGATTGGGAAATGTTATAATGAATACGCCAATGTTGATATTTTTAGACTCAAGAAAATATTTTCTTCATTTCTGGATCGAAGTGATTCCATATGTATCTATCATGACATTAACTTACGTTTACCAAATGAGGTTCCTCGCATTGAATAAATCTTTAGAATAAACCTGTGCTCCAAGCCTTCTCTCTCTCTCTCTCTCTCTCTCTCTCTCTCTCTCTCTCTCTCTCTCTCTCTTCTAACAATCAACAGTCTTGCTTCAGATCACATGCGAGCCAGGGCACAACGCCCTCGTTTCTGAACAAAATTATTTCCGTGTGACTACTGCCTCGGTGTTCCAAGAAAATAGACGCAATCCCTTTAAAAAAAAATCCATACACAGTTTAATTGTGAGGAATATTATATGGTGGGAGAATTACTTACATGGCACCCAGATAATAAAAATCAAAGGTTTTTCAAGTGGCAAGATCAGTGACGTCCGGCTGCAACTTCTCGTGACTTTAGTTTTTGTATGTTCCAACTCCAAATTTTGCACAACTGAGAAAGTCGACGCTAAACATTTGCGGATTTAGTATTATCATAAGGAGTTAGAATAAATCAGAACTGTATAACCGTTTGATAAGTGCCACAACGCATTTTGAACGAGTATCAAAGCGTACATTTGTTGTACCTCTCCTACATACTAAAAAACCTCGAGATTTCTAGAACATGGAAATAGAACAAACGAGAACTAAGGTATCGTTTTGAGAAAAGAAGCATGTCCATTTTCTTTTTATGGAAATTCTCTATTATTCTATGTAGCAGTGTTGGCCTTGAGTTGCCAGCAAACTAGTCATTATTTAACCACAAGGCCAAGCGCGCACTTACGACTTGTTGTCGCGTTGCACTCGTGTGTCCGTTTCATGTTCCCCGTGACTCTGCGATGATGTAACGAGCCCGTGTCTGGCACGTGCGTGCATCCCCGTTCATTCGCCTAGATGTTTACAAATGCGACGCGATTGCTGACACTAACATAACACTTCTTCTTGGATAAGGACGGAAAACTCGGAGGGCCCGTGTGGACGTTGCGCACGTTAAAGATACCTTAACAGTTGGAAATCGAAAGGAGCAGGCCGAACAGGCCGCTGCCCGGGCAAAAATAAAATTAAATAAAATTCATCCCTACCACTCTCCCCCCACTTCTCCCGCCCCCCCCCCCCCCAAAAAAAATCCGCCGACCGGCGCTGCACTGTGGCGACAATGTGTCTGCAATGACACTAAGGCAAAATAATTTCCCAAATGGGATTAAAAAGAAGGATAGGCCTACATATACATATACACATACATATACATATACATATACATATACATATACAAATACATATACATATACATATACATATACATATACATATACAAATACATATACATATACATATACATATACATATACGTATACATATACATATACATATACATATACAAATACATATACAAATACAAAACAAAGTCGCATTTGCATCCTCCGGCAAACTACCTGTCTCCAACCCACCTTGTCCCACCACTTAACTCACCCATGCATCCATCAATCCACCCCAAGCCCATGAAATAGTAACAATTTAGTAACAAATCGCTGTGACTACTTACTGGTCTCATACCATTTCAGCGTTCACACTTTTTTGCCCGTGCCTCTGACAAATTTACACCTCATTATCGATGACTGTTTTCAACGTCGTATTAATCGTCCTGTCCATTTATCGGTCTATGTATTATTATTATATGAAGTTGGTTCTTGCATAGAACCATACAGATCTACATGCACGCGCATACGGTAGTTGCAGTGGCGTAGTGTGGACGGTGCGACAGGGGCGGTTGCCCCAGGGGCAAAATTTCAAAAGTCAGAAAATATTAACCCTTTCAATACTGACAAAGCCTTGTCGGGAGCTCTTGAATGGCTCCCATCAGATTTACATTTCGGTTCTGCGTGAGCAACTTCCAATTACAGTTCAATATCATGACATAGATTTCAGTTTACTATTTGAAGTACTTTCACTAACTGCATCTAGATATAAACAGGACCCTAGAAAAGCCAGCTTTCACGGCCTCGGTACCCAAAGGGTTAAACTAGTTATACCTGAAATAATTTTTTTTAAAATAGCACGCCCTCCCCTCATAAAGAAAATCTTCCCAATATTCGAACATTCTGCACAGTTTTTCAACAAGACGGAGCAAATAAAACATGGCCACGTGCTGACGGTCCATGTGTTATGGGGCGCAATACCTGCCTTGCCCCAGTAGCTGGCAACCCATGCTGCGCCACTACGTAGATAACATATAATTTATGTAACCACAACTTTTCGGCCAGATTTTCTGAAATGCCATCGGAATTGGAGAAACGGCGCTAGGAAGATGGTGTAACTATTGCCTGTAATATAGGATTTGCCTCTTTGTTTAAGCACAGCGCTTGTGTCCCTGATGACGTCAAACAGAGAAAATGTAGGAATTTTCTGTTTCAAGTAGAAGTGAAAAATTGTAGCACGTTGAATACAGCCTGGGCGTTGCAGAACGTGCATTTAGCCATTGGTCAAACATGACTGTGCCTCACACTTTTACACCTTGACCAAAAAGTAATAGTGATAATAATAGCAATCATACACTACTGGAGCTAGAAAGGGAACATGTGAGCACATAAGACATGGTTACGTATATACAAACATTTTGAAATTTTGTGTATCGGCCGAATTATTGACGCTCAGTTACGTGGACAAATCCATTGTGAACAAATTTCAATCTTCGATATTAAATAGAAAGTACGCATTTATAGAGAGATCTCACTTCCTCCAAATCGCGAAACTAGGTCACTGCGGTAAACAAGAATTGAAAGAGACCGTCTTCATCAAAGATAGTGTGCATATCTGTTTACTGCGGTTTGTTCATGATTTTTGGGCTGACTGAAACTATTTAGAGCCGTTGTAAGCTCTTAGCCCGTGGAAATGCACAAACATGTATTGTTTACCGCAGCGACCTACTTTCCGCTCCATGCTAACTATTCGCGGCGCCTCCCGTATCTCCCAGTGCAAATCGACCAATAGTGAAACCTTTCTATACAAATAATATTATGCTCTCTGATATTACTCATTTACGATTTTTAGCTTCCAAAAAAAAAAAAAGAAAGGAGACGCATTTTCGACGAATGAAATTGAAAAGTGTGATCGGATATTTTCTTCTACGCCTCTCCTTGCACATTTCTGGCCGAAAATCAACTTTAAATATCACATCGGTGTAATCTTCCAGCCAAGGAGCCAATTAGTAATAATAATAATCATGGAGTATGTGCCCTATCTGCCTGTCTCTCTCTCTCTCTCTGTCTCTCTCTCTGTGCCTGTGTCTCTCTCTCCCTCCCTCTCTGCCTGCCTCTCTCTCTCTCTCTCCGCCTCTCTCTCTACCACTCTTTGTCTATCTCTCTCTCTCGCTTTGACTCTGTCTCCCCCCCCCTCTCTCTCTGTCTGCCTGTCTCTCTCTCTGCTTGTCCTTCTGCCCTCTCTCTCTCTGCCTGTTTCTCTCCCTCTCTGCCTGTCTCTTTCTCTCTATGCCTGGCTCCCCTTTCTCTCTCTGTCTCTCTCTCTCTCTACCTGTCTCCCCTTTCTCTCTCTCTCTCTCTGACTCTCTCCCACTCTCTCTCTCTTTTTGTCTCTCCCCCCTCCCCCCTCTCTCTCTTATGTGCTTACAAATATTCACGCTGTGCGAGGCTTAAGGGAGAAATTATCTGTCAGTGCGTAGATATTCCCGATAAAGAACTGATTTTTTTGGCTCTTTTTACACTATGCTAATGCATCAGATTCACGGTATACCCAATTATCATGTTTGAGATGCGTCATATCGCTGTTGGTACTGCCAGAAAACCGTACAAGTGTACTGTCATAACTGCCTTTGACAACTTTATTTTTTTCTTCCAAACTCCTTGAAATAAAATTATATTGCTACATTTATTAGCGGAGTTCTAAATTTGAAATGTTGATTCACGTAACTAAAAAACGTATTTAAAATTACGAATACATTTCAAGTGAAACATTTTTTTTCTCTTTATCAAAATTAGATCTTTTGCACTTGCACGGTTTCATGAGGGAACCAGTGATATGCACGAGGAACGTGTCACCCTTGTGAACGTGACATGTCTACGATAATAAGGTGTAAATTGCATACGCATGTGCGCCTAAATGTTCATTTCTGTCACCTCTTCGTCAATATCCTTGTCGTCACCGTTGCTTCACCGACAAAACACATCTACATGCAGGATTAGCCCCTGAAAGTGTATTTTTACGTGTGTTCTTGTGTGTGTGTGTGTTACTATGTACAGATGGACATCTGCAGTACAGGTATTGTTTGTTTGCTTGCCTGTATGTCTATAAATTCGTTTTTGTTCTTGTTGTTTTGTTTTGGTTTGGTCGTTGAATCCAGAGATGGATATCTGTTTTACAGTTTTTGTTGTTTTTAATGTAATGGTGGACAATTATCTCTATAATACTTTCTAGGTATATATTTATATTTTATAGTATTTTATATAATATAATTTATTTATTTTATAAATTTTACTAATTAGCTGTAAAATTATTATTTATAAATAATTATTGTATAATATATTTTATATAATATAATTTATTTATTTTATAAATTTTACTAATTAGCTGTAAAATTATTATTTATAAATAATAATTGTATAATATATTTTATATAATATTTATCTCCTCCCCCCCCCTCCCCGCAAAAAAAAAAAAAAAAGATTAATATCCACATTTTTATTCTTCATAAACTTTAATCATTCATTTCACACGTTTATACCTGCTAAATCTTTTTTTTTTTTTTTTTGTCCAACAGTCTTTTTGTTTATTCTATCTTTCGTGATATTTTCTGAAAATGAAAATAAAATCGATTTCAGGTGACGTATTTTCTCAAGAAGCAGGTGATTAATTTGCAGTGGCTTGGCGTGTTAAACGGCAATGCTATCGGCCAATGCTGATTTTGATCAAAACTGAAATTTTGTTTAATCGTTGCCCTGATTATTTGTTGTGTGGGCGTACAGTATATAATTTTGTTTTCCCGAAGAGAGTATATTTATTATTATAAAGGAAGTGGGGCCTTCCGTTGTAATCACGAAAGACCCTTTAACCGCTTATCCCTAAATTCTACAAAATATCACATCACGCAAAGAAAGAGGTAAAGGTATGCGTGCATATAATAATTTCATAAGGTCTCGATGTTTACTTTATTTTTTTTTACTACTTTCGTTGATATTGAGCCACAGCTGAGTTGAACAGAAGAAGGTGGTCAGATATTCTGAACCCCCCCCCCCCCCCCCCCCAAAAAAAAAACAACAACAACAACGCATTTCCTTCGAGTAGAATTAAAAAGTATGACAGGAAATTTCGTTACGCACCTCAATTTACGCTCTGTGGGACCTTGGTTTTTGTATTAATTGAAACACAGAAACCAGCGGTACGGGTTCAAATCCAAAGAAGAGCCTGGCGACCAAAAAAAAAAAAAAAAAGTTGGGTGACGAACACCGACAGTCAGGAACTCGGTGTAGCCGGGGTTCTAAAAGATGTCAGGAAGTTAAAGGCCGAGAGTCATGAACTCGGTGTAGCCGGGGTTCTAAAAGATGTCAGGAAGTTAAAGGCCGAGAGTCATGAACTCGGTGTGGCCGGGGGTTCTAGAAGATGTCAGGAAGTTAAAGGCCGAGAGTCATGAACTCGGTGTGGCCGGGGGTTCTAGAAGATGTCAGGAAGTTAAAGGCCGAGAGTCATGAACTCGGTGTGGCCGGGGGTTCTAGAAGATGTCAGGAAGTTAAAGGCCGAGAGTCATGAACTCGGTGTGGCCGGGGGTTCTAAAAGATGTCAGGAAGTTAAAGGCCGAGAGTCATGAACTCGGTGTGGCCGGGGGTTCTAGAAGATGTCAGGAAGTTAAAGGCCGAGAGTCATGAACTCGGTGTGGCCGGGGGTTCTAGAAGATGTCAGGAAGTTAAAGGCCGAAACATCTAACGAAAGAATCTACTCTTCCTCTGAAGATCGTCATCTGCCTCGCTCCACCTGAGGAGTTTATTACCACTGTTAGTAGTGCATGCAGTGAGCCGAGGCTGTTTTGTCCACAGAATAAATATAACACAGAATTACAAATCGCCTCTTCGGTATGTTCCGCCAACGCTTGGTCCGCCATTTTAATTTGTCGTATGCGACAGCTGGTTACATCATTCTGTGGTTTCCTCGGGACCTCATGGTCATTACGCACATTTTTTTTATATTTCGGCATGGAGGAAAGTAGGTCTAATTCTACATGATAGCAAGCTAATTAGATGTCGCCATTCATTTAGCCATCCATCTATCCATCCACCCGCCGGTCTGTTTGGCCGTCCATCCACCCATCCACTCATGCATTGATTCATCCATCTATCATCCATTTACCAGTGTATCCGTTCATTAATCAGTCTCCTTATTCATCATCCATCAATTTAATCCATCCATCCATTCATTCATCCATCCATCCACTTATCCATCCATCCAATCATCCACCCACTCATCCATTTGCAACACGTGTGTTCGTAACCGTGCCACAAATTTCGCAAATTATAAAATACTCGTGATCTAGATAGCCTATGGTGATGTGCCCACCTTTCGGAAGATTCGAACACTGGAAATTACTGACAAGCCTTAAATTATTTTTTATTTCAGTCTGAACACGGAGAAGGCACATGTTCAAATGAATCAATTGTTCTTTATTAGGCTAATAAGATTGCAATTTTAAAAGCGTTAGAGGCCAAAATGAGGGTACATCACCATAGACCTAGATTTTCCTAACTTAAGAAACTGATTACATTTAAAATAGATCTATGTCTAGATTTAGCATCTCTAGTAGACCTCTAGTCTTGATTTCCATTCAGTTGAAATCTTTAAAAAGACACAATACACGATTAACAAGGGTACACGGTATGATGTTCATATTGATAGCCAACTTCGCACAATGCAACGCAACACACAGTGGGCAGCGTCTATAGATACGAGGTATCATACGACAAAACAAAATGGCTGGTCGAGAACCAGTTTTGTGACGTCACTCATAGGGATTGTGCGTCTGCCTAATTATAAGTCTGTGGTTTTGTCTAAGCTTTAGAGCGGGAGCGAGAAAAGATTGGGAACCGCTGCTTTAGAGTGAGATATCGTCCGTCGGCTGATGAAATCGTGAATTCTACATTTTTTTTTTATATACACTGTACCAATTCTCCTAAGTACAGTACAATGTTCTGACCAAAAACCCGAAGTGAAAAATTGCGCAATATACAAAACGCGAATAAATGCCGGGCGCCGAAAATTGTCTGATGAAACCGTGAATCCCACCTACGGCTGCCCTGGTGTGGAGTTCACGCTTTCATCAGCCGCCTCTGGATCTAGATCCTTCTGTCCTATCATTCTGTTATTTCCGTCTTTCTTTTTGTTGTTGTTTTTTTCTTTTTCTAGCACAATATGACCAATAGCGCGTCGGCTTGCTATCTCCAAACTCGAACTTCAAACTTCAAACTTAGTGTGAAGGGACACCGTGGTCTAGAGGCAAAGTGCTCGCCTCTCATGCGGAAGGTACCGGGTTCAATCCCGGCCAGTGCAGGCATGTCGGAATTTTTGGGATTTCTCTCATATTTTCCTGTCCCTGATCCAATGGGAGGTAGGATCGAGCATTAATTTGTGCCCATCCGGGCTAAGTTTGATACCTCCCTTACAGACCTGACCATATTATGAGTCATTTATGACTGGCAATGACTCAAGGTACATCACAACTTGCCTGCGTGCATGTCTATTCTTGTTTATACAATTAAGTAGATAGCGACGCCCACTTGAGATATGAGAGTTGTTATAGGATCTCATGTTCGCGGAAGAAATAGTCATAGGAAAATACGATTTCATGCTAATGCGAGAGAAAGTGAGAAGAGGGGAGGCGTGTTTGTGGGATCAGTACCGACGGCTGTAGTGTCCGTGTACTGGCAATAGGAGTATGTGTCACGTCGGGGGAAGGTGTCATCCACAGCGAACGTGCGCTCGATTTTTACAGTTTTCTCTGTATCTCTTTTTGTGCGAGGTGCGAGGGACAGACAGATAGGCAGACAGGCAGAGACCTAGAGAGAAAGGAGAGAGAGAGAAGGTTGAGCTGAGAGAGAGATACAGACAGACAGACATAGAGAGGGAGAGAGCGACAGAGAAAGGAGATAGAGAGGCTGACAGAGTCACACACACATACACAAAGAGAGAGAGAGAGAGAGAGAAAACAACACCGATTTTGTGTGCGTGTGTGTGGGGAGGGGGGGGGGGGAGTAAGTGTGTCAAGGGATCTTACTTTTTCACACCTTCCTTATTTGGCTCCATCGTTTTTGAAGTCCGTGAAATTATTTATTTATTTATTTATTTATTTATTTATTTATTTATTTATTTATTTACTTATTTCTCCTCCCTATCCAGTTCTATGAACACAATGACTAACCATCTCCTATATGTTCCATTTCAGATATGATGATTTCAGAATCCAGCCGTTATCTGAGAAGTGTCCTTTTGCTGACCTCACTTCTTGCCGTGACGCAGTGTCAGTATGATGACGACAGCAGCGATAACGGGTCTTCCAGTGACGACAAGCAGTACCATCAAGGTAAACTATAGAGTTAGTGCTGTAGTGCCTAGTTAGTGCTCAGAAAAGCGAAGAAGAAAGACAAGTGATCAAGATGGGGATCGAGCCCGCGGCCTCTGCTACGGCATGTACCTTTCACCCACGCTTCGCTGTTGTGAGCACTAACTAGGCGCTACAACGTTAATTCGCCTCATATTTTCTCTGAATTATTACCTTAGTGCTCTGTCTGCCCCCAAGCTTTTACTTATTTCTCCAGAGTAGTGTATCTATCTGTCTATCTATCTGTCTATCTATCTATCTATCTATCTATCTATCTATCTATCTATCTATCTATCTATCTATCTATCTATCTATCTATCTATCTATCTATCTATCTATCTATCTATCTATCTATCTATCTATCTATCTATCTGTCTATCTATCTATCCATCCACCCATCTATCCATGTACCCACCCACGCACCCATCTATCCATGTACCCACCCACGCATCCATCCATCCATGTACCCACCCACCCACACATCCAACCAGCCATCCCGTACACCCACCCATCCATTCATCCATCCATTCACTCGCCCACTCACCCTTCACACCGGTCCACCCAGCCACCTGCTGAGCAAATCATCCACCCACACCCAAACACCCATAAATCGTCTACTGATCAGTCAAAATGAAAGAAAAATAGGAAAGAACTGGGGAAAAAATCAATTTCAGCTGTTAAGGAAGTTATTGCAGATCACGCCAAGCAGTCAACCCCCACATTTGTCATTCATCTTCGTTAACAACAACAACAACAACAACAGCAACTACAACTACAACAATATAATTGAGTCATGTTTGATTAATTGGTGAAATATTGTACAAAAACCACAGAAAATCTGACGGGGCGCAGCAAAGCTTGAGGCAACGCGTTTTACAGTATCATTTCTGTACATTTTCTCATGCGAGGCTTGCCACATACAGCTTTTCCTTGTTCTTTTTTTCCATATTTTGACTTACATTAATTGGCATCGTGTAATTTTACAAGCCTTCCTGAACTTGAAACGAGTCATCAATTAAAAATTCACGATACAACTGGCTTTTCTGAGTTAGAATAAAAGAGTTGTGCATGTTTGTTCCCAAGCTTGCCAATCCTTTCACAGTGGAATAATGACGAATACTCAAATATTCAGTATGTCTTTGTTTTTGAACGGAAAAGGTAGGGCTTATTCCAGTTGCTCAAAGGAAACTGTGCGATCAAGTGCGACGGTCCCTCCTCTACTTGTGAAGTTAGGCCTTATTCTTTCTAGGCACTAGTTAGCTGAGTGGTAGAATACACCGATGTGATATTTCAAGTTGATTTTCGGCCAGAAATGTGTAGAATCCCGGTCGGTGTAGTTATGTTGGAATTTTGGGATTTTTCTCATATTTTCCTGTCCCTGATCCTGTGGTAGGTAGGATCGAGCACCTAGTCTTCTCGGATAAGGACGAAAAACTTGGCGGGCCCGTGTACACGTTAAGCCCGTTAACGATACTTCGGCAGTTGGAAATCGAGAAGTGCATTCCGAACAGGCCGCTGCCCAGGCAAAATTAAGTAAAATGTATCCCTATCACTCTTCCCCCTTCCTCTCCCCCCACTCCTCCCCAAAAAAACAAGAAACCGCCAACCGACGCTGCACTGTGGCGACAACGTTTCTGCTGCAGTTGTAACTGGGCTGCAATGACACTGAGGCAGAATGACACTGAGGCAGATTTCCCAAATGGGGTTAAAGAAGTTTCCAAAATACAAAAATACAAAAAACAACCCACAAAAAAACAGCGGTAATTTCTGGTCATATTTTTCGATTCTACCCGACGATAATGCGTCCCTTATTTTGCGGTTCAAAAATGGTGAATAAATAAACTTAAAGAATGGATTGTAACCCAAAAGGATGCGTTCAGGTAACTTAACATAAAAAAAATTGAGGCAGTACACAAAGTTACATAATTTTGGTCGCGTAGTCAGGAAGTTTTAGGTGCCTACATTTTCACCCTCTAACTCCATCAAAGTCTGGTTACATTTTGCTTTACTTTGTCAAAAGGTAGTGACAAACAAAACGAAAATAATGGTCATGACCACAATCGTTTTACAACGAAACAGCGAATCTACTAACATGTAATCCAAAAAAGTGGACCCTGGTTTTCGAATCCACGTGTGTAATCGTTAACTACAAAGCAGCGAATCTATATATTTAAAAAGCAGGACCTCGGTTTTCGAATCAAAACTTCTCTGTTACTTTGCTCCGTTCAACCTTCAACTTTAGGTGCCCCGGCTCTGCTCAATTTAAGTTTCTACCCAATAAATGAGTTTGTACACGCTGCTTCGATTTATTTGAAAAATGATTCGCGGAACACACTGTTCGGAGAAGACACGTTCAGCAAACTGACCTATGCGGGCACTGCTGCTGGTTTTACAGGTGCGAAAAAGCTTGTGTAAATCTATTATATTTCAATTTAGTGCCATTTCTCAGCCAAGAGAGGAATGCGTTGTGTTCCGTTCCCCAGAAATCTGTAGCAATACTGCAGATGCTGGAAAAACATTCTAGAAATTGCGCCATTTGATGGAGCAGACATTCGACCTCTGGTCTTCTTTGTCGTCTCTAAGGGAGCAAAAATGAAAGAGTGAAGGGAAGGGATAGGAAGAGAGGCGGTGAGATTAAGGAGAGATGGAGAGAGAGAGAGAGAGCAAGAAAGAGAGAGAGACACACACACGCTCAGAGAGAGGGAGAGACAGACAGAGAGAGAGAGAGAGAGAGAGAGACAGACAGACCAGGGAAGAGAGAGCAAGAGAGAGACACACACACACACTCAGAGAGAGGGAGAGACAGACAGAGAGAGAGAGAGAGACAGACGGACACAAAGAGAGAGAGAGAGAGAGAAAGAAGAGTGGAAGCAAGTTTATCTGGAACGAAGCTGAGGATTAATTCTATTTGCATACAGCTCGGAGGGAGTGGACTCTGCCGAAATGGTCATTTTGACCCAATTTGTGTTCACAGTTGTTTATGTATTATCTTTATGTCAATACTTCTTTTATGGTCCAAGTCTCCTGCCATACAAAACCTCTGGCCACTGGGCGTAAGAATAAGTTGACGTGTTGCACCACAGAAAGGCAACGGCGATGGCTGCAGTTTGTTTTGCCACTTAAGTTGAAAAAGATTGAACACGATATGGACATCTTCAGGGAGAGACTGTTTTGGGCCATATGAACAAACTGAGTTTCTTTTGCAAGTGAAATTGCAAGGATTAGAGTAAAGATTATGTTTGGCCCAGCCGGCCTCGGTAAACTTTTTGCTGTAGAAAGATCCCAGTCAAATTTTTTGATAATGGCCACAAATTCGTCACAAAAGAAGCAATTTATGGAGAATTTGACGAAATATTATAAACACCACAGAAAAAACTGTGGGGTCGCAGTGAGGCTTAAAGCAAAGTCAAAAATCGACAAAAAGAAAAAGTTGTATGTAGCAAAGCCTCGGGTGAGAAATAATATCTAAACGATTCAATGAAAAAGGGGAGACAAAAATAAAAAAATATCTCAACATTTCGATGAAGTATCTTTTTCAAGAAAAAAAACAAAACAAAACAGAAAAACAAAATGGAAACTTGAACAGAGAAAACAATTTAAAAAAATGAAGAACGTGTAATTTATATGTCAGGCCAGAGTTTTCTGCTATTGTATGACAGTACACAATACAGCCTGCTACTGTCACCCCCACTGCCTTGTGGGTCATCTCGGGAGAGAGGAAGACTAGGGGAAGGTAACCCTGAATACAAATACCACACTGCCTTGTGTGTTGCTATGATAGCAAAGGCTATGGGAGTAAACCCAGACAGAAAATCAGGAGTGGAGACCCGAAGGTGGTTGTCAGGGAGAACTGCATCAAACTGGCTTCCAGCATCTTCTGCAGCCGGACTAGTTCCAAATGTATTGACCTGGTCTCTCCCTTGGGTTTAACTAGAATGGCAGAGAGAGGGGTGGTGCCTCTGGGCAAAGCACCATCTCTTAAAAATAGCCCAGGCAAGGCAGCAAAACGAGGAGGCGTTTGCTCGGGCTTGGCAAGCGTCTGTCTCTCCTCTATAAGCCCACCCATTTCCAATTTGGAGAGGACACTCCAGCCATCCGTTACGGATGGGCACAACACGGGAGGTGGCAGTTACCGGTGATAAGCTCAATCCATTTGGCGTACGGATGAGCGCCAGGGGTCCCCTCTGTCGGTGGGAGCGGCTTTTCAGCTGCATTGATCAACTACCGCCCGCCGTAACCTGGGCAGCCCCCAGGCAGTTGGGTGTTGTTCCGCCACGTCAGCCTGCTTCATAAGGTGGTTGGAGCTAGACCAAAAGTCAAAAAGCTGACGTAAAGTGTGCACCTGGCAAAAACAGAAAAATACTAAAACTTGGTACCTGGAACGTCAGAACAATGCGCCCAGGCTTGCAACAGCAAGATCTCACTGATATTGACTCCATCAGGAAATCCCAAATTATTGATCGAGAACTTCAGCTACTAAACATCGACATCGCTGCCCTTCAAGAAACTCGACTTCCCGACTCCGGGTCAGTCAAAGAAGAAAACTACACCTTCTTCTGGCAGGGCCTTAGCAGCGAACAGCCGAGAATCCACGGCGTGGGCTTCGCCGTAAAAAACTCCCTTATCAATTCGATCGCAACTCCAATTGGAGTGTCAGAACGCATCATGACACTCAGACTGAACACCCGGTCTGGTTTTACCAACGTTATCTGTGTCTATGCCCCAACACTTACCTCCTCTGACGAAACCAAAGACATTTTCTACGAGGCATTGCAGAGGACTCTCCACAACATCCCTCTCACCGAAGGCCTGCTAATTCTGGGTGACTTTAACGCTCGAGTGGGAGCAGATCACTCCGCATGGCCAAAGTGCATTGGGCACTTCGGCATTGGCAACATCAACGAAAACGGGCAGCGCCTTCTGGAGCTATGCTCCGTAAACTCATTATGTGTTACAAACACGTACTTTGACCTTAAGAGATGCCAAAGAACATCATGGCGCCATCCCAGGTCTGGCCATTGGCATCAATTAGATCTTATTCTCTCAAGGAGGAAGAGTTTGGGCTGTATAAAAATAACTCGTTCCCTCCACAGTGCTGACTGTGACACCGACCATGCACTGGTAGTCAGCAAAATCAAAATTTCGGCCAAGAAAATATACAGATCAAAAGCCCCTTCAATCCCTAAGATCAATGTAACAGCAATCAGAGATGAATCAAATAGAAAGTCATTTGAAAAGTTATTTGCTGAAAGCATGGATAATGTCAGCCAATGTGACTCGGTAGATGAAACATGGAACACTCTCAGTTCAAAAATTCATGACTGTGCCATCAAGTCTTTTGGACAGCATAAAGTTTCAAACAACGACTGGGTAGCCCAGAACAGCGAAATTCTCCTACCTCTCATTGAGCAAAAGAAATCTGCTTTCAATGAGTATAACAAAAATTGCAATCAGAGTACAAAAACTTGTTTGAAAAATGCAAAAGCTAAACTTCAGCTGGAGGTAAGACGTTGCGCCAACAAATACTGGACAGACTTGTGTAACAGCATACAAGAGGCAAATGAAAAGGGAGATATGAAAACCGCCTTTAGTCAGATGAAAGTAGCTCTTGGGCCAATCATCACCAAAAGCGCCCCACTTAAGTCTGTAAATGGTGAACCCATCACAGATAAAAATGAACAACTGAATAGGTGGGTAGAGCATTACTCTCTGTTGTATTCAACTGAGAAAAATATTCCACCAGATTTTGAGGAACACCTCCAAAAACTGCCAATAATGGCCGAACTTGACGCTGAACCTTCCTTAGTCGAGCTTTCCAATGCAATCGACCACCTGTCTGCTGGAAAAGCCACAGGAAGTGACAACATTCCTGCAGAGGTATTAAAAGACCTAAAAGGCCCACTATTACCACACCTGTATAATCTGTTACTGCAGTGTTGGAAAGAAGGCGTGATACCACATGATATGAGAGACGCCAAAATTGTCACACTTTACAAGAACAAAGGAGACAAAGGCGACTGCAACAACTATCGAGGCATATCCCTCCTCAGCATTACTGGAAAGGCTTTTGCTCGCGTCATCCTCTGCCGCCTTCAACAACTGGCGGAAAAAGTCTTACCAGAAACACAATGTGGCTTTCGAAGCAAACGATCAACTATTGACATGATATTTGCACTTCGGCAAATCCAAGAAAAATGTAAAGAACAAAACAGGCCGCTTATAACATGCTTTGTGGACCTAACAAAGGCTTTCGACACCGTAAGCCGATCTGGCCTGTATGCAGTCCTTAAATCCATAGGCTGTCCACCAACATTGCTAAAACTTATTGCATCCTTCCACACTGATATGAGGGCATGTGTCAACTTTGAAGGCTGCACATCCAATTCATTTGCTGTAAACAGCGGTGTGAAGCAGGGATGTGTTCTTGCTCCTACCTTATTTGGTATATATTTTGCAGCCCTACTCAAGAATGCCTTTGGTCAATGTTCAGGTGGAGTACTTATTAACACCAGAGTGGACGGCTCCATTTTTAATGTTGCCAGACTAAAAGCAAAATCTCGTACAGAGCATATTATGTTACAAGAGCTCCTCTTCGCAGATGATGCTGCAATCGTGGCCCACGATGAAACCACGCTCCAGGCTCTCATCAATAGCCTTGCCAAAGCCTGTGACAAATTCATGCTAAGGATCAGTGTCTCAAAAACTGTAGTTTTGACACAAGGCTTGAGAAACCCCAACCCAATCATGCTGAATGGCTCTCCTCTGGAGCAAGTGGGAAAATTCTGCTACCTAGGCTCAACCATCAGTGGTAGCACAGACATAACAACTGAAATAAATGCCAGAATAGGAAAGGCGGCCACAGCTTTTGGCAAACTCTCAAAAAGGGTGTGGAACAATAGCAAGCTGACCATCAAAACAAAGGTACTCGTGTACCAAACTTGCGTCCTAAGCACCCTGCTGTATGGCTCAGAGACATGGACCACCTACTCCAAACATGAAAGATCCCTCAACTCCTTCCACCTGCGCTGCCTACGCAAAATTCTCAAGATCAAGTGGCAAGACAGGATCTCAAATATCGAAGTTCTGAGCCGAGCCAACATTCCATCAACTCAGGCTCTCCTAGGCAAAAAAAGACTGCGGTGGCTTGGACATCTCCACCGTATGGAAAATGATCGCATCCCCAGACAAATTCTCTACGGGGAACTTGCTACTGGCAACCGACCCAGAGGTAGGCCACATCTGCGATTCAAAGACACTTGCAAGGTCACGATGAAAGCATTCAACATCGACCCCAATGAATGGGAGAACCTTGCAAATGATCGAAGCAGATGGAGACAAAAATTGCGCAGTGGCACGCTCGCAATAGACTTCAAGGCAAAAGAAACATACCTGACAAAACGACAGAGGCGGAATGAAAACACTCGCCAAAGTGAACCCAAAAGACTGACCTGCAATCACTGCCATCGCACTCTCGGGTCAAACATTGGTAGAATAAGCCACGAGAGAAGCTGTCAGTCAAAGTGAAAGTGAATATTCTAGCTGCTAAGACCGTCTGTAAAGACGCTAAAGGCCATATATATATATTTCCATTTCATTGTGTCGTTTTGATATTATTTCTTACGCTAGGCGTTGCTACATAGGCCCCTACAACTGTTTCTTTATGCCAATTTTTGTCCATGGATAATTTGGGATATTTTGTCTAAAAGGCCTCTACCAAAATATTACATCAATGTATCTAAAAGAAAATTGTTTAAAAGAAAAAAATTAGAACAGTTTCGACGATGAAAGAAAATTCGGAACTTAAGTGAGCGATTGCCTGAACAAGGCTGAGAACTATTGCTGTAGGTCCTAACTGAGGACCTATGTCTTGAACAAGGGCATTGTTCCATGCTCAGTTTGACATTTGAAACTGTTAAACCCATGCACTATTGTTCATTCACAAAACGATAAGACTGATAGCTGGAACCTCCCGCCCCCCCCCCTTCCAAAAAGTCGTTCATGTGTTGACAGTGAAGCCAATGCCTTTGTTCATTTACCGTTGCTTTTGTTCAGATTTGGCTAGATAATGAATAAGCCAACAATCATCCATGTTTGCTTTAGCATACACTTCAAAGAAAACTGTTAGCACCCTTAGGTCAGTTAAACCTTCATGTTATTCTAAAGATTTCCAACTGGCTCAACATTTAAATATTAAGTACGAAAACATGTCAGTCGCTTTTTTTTTTCAGAGCCATGGTGGAAATGTATTCTTTCAACAAATGTCAGCGTGCTGCATGTAGCTTAAGAATGGCTCAAATCATGAATTCTCAATGATCCACAAATCTTCAAGTCTTTGGTCAGAGGTTCCCCTCTTCTTTTCAATATCTTCAGCTTCCCGTCCTGGAAGAGGTCAAAATTATGTGGCAAGACGGAGAGTCCATCCATCTATCTATCTATCTATCTATCTATCTATCTATCTATCTATCTATCTATCTATCTATCTATCTATCTATCTATCTATCTATCTATCTATCTATCTATCTATCTATCTATCTATCTATCTATCTATCTATCTATCTATCTATCTATCTATCTGTCTGTCTGTCTGTCTGTCTGTCTGTCTGTCTCAGTGTCTGTCTGTCTGTCTGTCTGTCTGTCTGTCTATCTATCTTTCTATCTGTCTGTCTGTCTATCTATCTATCTATCTGTCTGTCTGTCTGTATGTCTGTCTGTCTGTCTATCTATCTATCTATCCATCTATCTATCTATCTATCTATCTATCTATCTATCTATCTATCTATCTATCTATCTATCTATCTATCTATCTATCTATCTATCTATCTATCTATCTATCTATCTATCTATCTGTCTATCAATCTATTCGTCTGTCCGTTCGCCTATCTGTCTGTCAGTCTGTCGGTCTGTGTCTGTTGGTGTATCACTGTGTAGTTAATGTAAAAAACAAGCTTACAGCCTCCAAACTACCCCACTACAAATGGGTGAATGTTTAATTTGCAAAAGGGGCGAAGACAGCTCATCTGCTGGAGTAGTGATCCCCACTCATGGTGTGGGTGTAATCCACATGTGGGAGTATTGCCTTGCTCAGAGACGTGTATTGACTGGCTGTTATTCTGGAGTTCCTGATCTGTCCAGACTAGTGGCTCTGTCTGGTGGCAGATTGGCGACATTCGGTGTGCCTTTGTGGGGGGTTCCATGCTTACATTAGTTCCATGCTTACATTAGTTCCATGCTTACATTAGTCCATTAGGTCCCATTAGAAACCGGCTCTTTTAATGTATGGAAGCTGAGAGCAAGAAAGTACGACAGAGGTAGTCTAGCATAAAGTGAAACAATATTGTATCAACTCTAATATTTTACCAGAGAAGGAAATTTGGACGGTAAGAATGAAAGGGACCATAGCATGTATTTCCGCTTCTGTACAATGTGAAATATTGTTTTTCCAATAAGATTATTGTACGGGTACATTTGACATGTATTTAATGGAAATAAACAAATTTGATATGTATGTATGGATGTATGTATGTATGTATGTATGTATGCATGCAGGCATGTATGTATGTATGTATGTATGTATGTATGTATGTATGTATGTATGTATGTATGTATGTATGTATGTATGTAGGGATGGATGGATGGATGGATGGATGAATGGATGGATGAATGGATCTGCTCATCAATTGTAACCTGTTTAAAAATTGCTAAGCTTGCACTGTTCGCGGTTCAGACAGGGACTGGTGCCAAGAATCGGCAAGTCCTGAAGTACATAATTATGGCACTGACAGGACTTGGGATCCTTTTTTATATACGTCACATTTCCTTCGAACTGTGTAGTAGTCGTGTCATACCTTAAGGGTGATAAGGAGTAGGTGAGTCTGGGCATTTACTGGCGTTGCAGAACTTTGAACATTTTAAGTCTTTTTCCTAAGGCGGAAATAATACCGAGGTGCCACGTATTTCGTCATGCAGCTGACATAATGGCGTAAGTCAAACTTACGGGCCATCTATAAAATACCTAGGGTCAGGTGGAGGAAAGGGGAGGGGTTACTCACAGCGTACGAAAAACATACATTAATAATACATTCGGTGGGGCGGTGTCTAGATTGCAAAGGTAAGAATTATTCAGTTCTGGCGAGAGTTTTTTAAATTTTTAAAATAAGTTTAGTTTAATTTATTTTGTTTTTGTTTCCTCCCACAAAATAAGTCGTAGGATTATATAAAACTTGAATGAAAGCTATGAAACAAAACAATCAAATGGTACCCGCAAAATGCCACTTACTGTTTTGAAACATCAGGGCCTTAACTTGAACATTCAACATGCTAATGGTCGTACGCCCGTAGATAATGGGTGGATGGTGTGTGGGCGTCTTGAAACCGAGCGTATGAAACGGGCACGTAGGTGAGTGGGATCAAAAATTGGCAGAGTCGAGTTTAGGCCCAAAATTGCGTCGGTCCTTTATGTTTTTCTTGAGACCAAACCTAACACCGTCAGATGAGCACATAAATAGAAACAAAACAGATATATACAAGCCCGCATCTGCACCAATGAATAACATTAACAGACACTACAAGATCATTCTTTTTTAAATTCGAAGCAGACAATTCAACAGTTCATCACCTTAATTCTAGTTTGTTCTACTTCCATTTCCTGATAAACTGGAGATCTTTTAGTTTGTAGAAAAGGTGTAACAGATGCACACTTTGACACTTGTGTAAAATGCGTTGTACCACTTTCACAGTTCCGATTTATTCTAGCTCATTGTCATAATACTGAAGACCGAAACGTTTTAGAAATTGCAGTTGGAACAAATAAGAACTCAGGTCGCGATTTAATTACAGTGAATCTGGAAGCTTAAATTGGCCACGATAATGACCACACAAATGGGATAATTTTAACAAGATAAATGTTTCATCTTGGTATAAATTCAAATTCATTCACTGGCTTCAAAACGATAAAAAAAAAATATGAACCTAAGCCATAATGGTATCACAGTGATGATTTTTCGTCTATGGGCAACTAGGCCCGTTTACAGAAAGGAGTAAAAATTTTTAAAAAGTGAAAGTGACTGGGTGCAGTGACTCGTGGGTTGCAGTAAAATATCCATTTTTTCCTCTCCTTGTACACGCAATGAGACGTGTACAGTTAATGGCGCGATATTCAGTCTACCGACGATACCCCGTCGTGCTCACACCTCACAGCTCATTCGTTGATCATCGTGTCGACAGGAAAATGGAAACAAAATCGACAAGAAAAAAAAACGGCAGACCAGGTGTGCTGGCGATATCATGTCGATTATTTATTTCGGTATACGATATTAGGAACCGAGCCTCGATACTGATCTGCTCCTGGGAGTTGGAGCCACTCCGTCTTGGAAATTTGTTTTCCCAGTTTTAGCACAATTTTAGTGATCTTGTCTACGGCATCCGATCTTCTCCTGAAATAGTAAAACGTGTAGGACTGACGTCAAGTTAGCACATAGCAATGACGTCGTTCCTACGAAACTCCGCTGGTTAAGACATCGTGCCGACGTTAGTTTGATGTAGGGAACCCGCAACTATTCTGCCAATCCTGCAGAAATCTAAGTCGGACTGACATAGGGATCTGGCTGGTAGTTTTTTCTGGTATCTAACTTAAGACGATTTATCTCAGGGATAGGTGCCTGTATAATAATTGTCGGGGTGTTAGCAGAGATACTAGAATTGACAAGATAAGACAGCTAGTGCTTTTAGCGTGCACAGATTTTGCACCGCTACCTATCGGCAAACGCGCGGAAGTCATGAAAAATGCCGTATTTTACAAAGACTAATAGGGAAAATATTGAGTTTTGTTCACCGTCCAGTTATCGCTGTAGGTCTTGATTGATGTCACCTATTGTGGAATTATAACCTCAATCGCTGTGGAAAAACTCTGGATATTTTTTCTTTTCTTTTCTTTTTTTTTTAGTCGCAGTAGCACTGACACAATTTTGCATCATAAATTTACCATTATATCAAGCATTCTTTTTCATACCAGGCGCCACGGGCCCCGCCCCCGATCAGCGCACAAATTGTGTGCACGGTTTTTTTAATGGTGAGAAGAATACAGTGTCTAATCTTATTGTTTCTGGTATCTTTGGTGTTAGGCTTATAACGCACTGTCTCAAGTGTGTTTTCTGTCGGTTTCCATTCACACTTGAACTTCCCTTGGATCAGATTTGACGAGACAGATATGTTTCAGCCTCACTAAAGCGCGGGACCCCATTTAACCCCATAGGCTACAAAATAGAGGCAGAACAGACTGGACTCGACCAGCTACACATTGACAAACACATGTGAATTCATATCCCTATGGAATGGCTAAACACACATCATCATCATCATCATCAGTTGCCCTGTCTGGAACAGACATTGGCGATCATGGCTCTCCACTCGGATCTGTCATCAGCCAACCTCAAGAAAGAGTTGTTGTTGTGACGTTTATTTTTTTGTCCATGAATTAAGACTGTCAGTCAAAGTTTTTCTCTGTCTACCCTTGCTTTTCCTGCCTTCGATCTTCCCTGTGACCGCTAGATGTTCGAGGCTCCTGAGGCGACAGATGTGTTCTAGAAATTTCAGTTGCCTCTGTCTTATTATTTTAATAAATGATCTTTTCAGATTAGAGTCTCTCAGTACTGACTCATTTGATTTTTTCTCCATCCATGATATTCTCAGTATTCTTCTAATAAACCACATCTCTACTGCTTCTAGTTTCCGCTCTGTTTCTTTGTTCATTGTCCAACATTCACATCCGTATAAACACACACTCGAGGTGTAAATGCTAAGGACAGGGATCTTCCATAAACAAGGACCTCAAACCCAACCACTCGCTCGGCATCTAAAATATTAAGTTTAATACGAGATTTTTAAACAATTTTTACTCAAATTGGCAGTGAAACATTGCATGCTGGTCTACATTCCAGTTTTTGTTGAGGTCTCTGAAAGATACGAGATTTTTAAACTACTTTTATTCGAATTTGGCGGCGGAGCATTACAAGCCGGTCTACATCCTGATTTTTTTGTGACCTGTCGAAAATAAACCAATACGCCATATTCGCATTGGCATTGTCAGTTACCAAGTATTCGATACCACCACATCAAACTGCCCCCTCATTGGGCGATGGCTACTTGTTAGTTGGTTACAAAAAGTTAATGGCGATACTTTCCTGTTTTTGGGTCATTTATCTCTGCTGTTTTGGCACCGACTGTTTTCACACCGGGGCTGAGACTGTTTTACACCCACCGTCTGCGCCACCAGCCGGCAAATAAAACGGGCTTTCAGTACTAAAAACTTTAGCAAGTCCCCATATCTCATTAGAACTTTCTAGAAGTCAATGAGCATGAGATCTCTGCTGAGAGACAGGACACACACAGGGCGGATCTTATTTATAGTTGTTGTCGTTGTTAATGTTGTTGCTGTCGTTGTTGTTGTTGATTTTGTTGCTGTTACTGGTGCAGTCGTATGTGTGTGAGTGTGTGTCTCTCTCTCTTCCTGTTTTTCACTTAATGAACACGAAGGAAATTTTGATGCCAACGGAGAAGTTGTTCTGTGTTGCTTCTGCGTGGTTGTAAGCTGTTGTTGTTGTTTTTGGCGCTGTTGCTCGTTTTGTTGCCATTGCTGGTGCAGCTGCGTATGTCTGTCTGTTTGTCTCTCTTTCGTCCATTCCCTGTTTTGCGCGTAATGAACATTAAACGATGTAAATTTTGACCCCAACAAAGAAACTGTTCGGTGTTGTTGGTGCGTGGTTGTAAGCTGTTGTTGTCGCTGTTATTGTTGGTGGTGTGAGTTTTGTTGCTTTTAATGGTGCAGATGCGTCTCTCTCTGTCTCTCTCTCTCTCTCTCGCTCTCTCTCTCTCTTTCTCTCTCTCTCTCTCTCTCTCTCGGTCTCTTTTGATGTCAAATTAGAAGTAGTTCCATGTTGCTGGTGGTGCATGGTTGTAAGCTGTAGTTGATATTATTGTTGATGTTGTCAGTTTTGTTGGTTATACTCGCCCAGCAGCGTCGCTCTCTCTCTCTTTCTCTCTCGATTGCTCGACCACTTCCTGTTTTGCATGTAATGAACATAAAAGGAAATAAATTTTTGATGCCGACGAAGAAGATGTTTCGTGTTGTTGTTGATGGTGTGGTTGTAAGCTGTTATTGGTAGTGTTGTTGATTTTATTGCTATTATTACTGGTGCAGTTGGGTCTCCATCGCTCCCTCTCGCTCGCTAGCCCACTTCCTGTTTCGCACGTATTGAACACGAAACGCAGTAACTTTTGACGCCAAAAGGGAATTGTTCCGTGTTGTTGATGCTTATTTGTCAGCTGTTGTTGTTGTTGATAATTCTTGGTATTGTTGCTGGTTTTGTTGTCATGACTGGTGCAGCAGCGTTTCTCCCTCTCTCTCTCTCTCTCACTCTTTCCCTCTCTCTCTCTCTCTCTCTCTCTCTCTCTCTCTCTCTCCCTCGCTCGCTCGCCCACTTCCTTGCACGAAATGAACTGAGGTCGCGATAAGCATTAACTGAATATTTTGTTGGATTCTATTGCCGTTTTCTTTGTTGGGTAATGAGTTTCGCTGCTATTGGCGGCACAGCTGCTTATGCCACTTCTCCCTGTACAGCCGTCCCTAACCCCCCCCCCCTCCTTTGTTTTTGGTTTTAGTCTAAATAGCAATTTATTGTTCTTTTCCTTCCTGCTTTTGTCGTACTGCGATCTCGGTTCTTGTTTGTTCTATCCCCATTTCCTGATCAACTGAGTATCTTTTCCTATGTAGAAGAGCTATAACAAATGCACTCTTTGACAGTTGTTTATAATGCGTTGTGGCACTCATCAAGCTGTTTCATAGTTCCGATTTATGCTTCCTGCTTATCGTAATGCTAAAACCACAAACGTTTAACGTCGAAATTCTCAGTTGTGCAAAAAGTGGAGTTGGAAAACACAAGAAATAAGGCCTTCGTTTGGTCTTCTAATTTGAGGGGGAAAAATTGGCTCAGACCAAAGTCTGACAGAAATCTGACAGAATTTGAAGTCGTCTATCTTTTGCCAGTAGTATGATATTTCAACATAGTAGTGCCACTGAAAGGATAACGAAAAAAACAAAAATAAAAAAACACAAAAAGGCCAGGACTCGCCAGTGACTTGACAGAGCGGGCGGACGGAAATGGGTCTGTCGCCTTGCGTGCGCATACCGGAAGTGCTCATGCCGAGTCCATTTAGCTGAATTCAAATTTGAACACGATTTGACAATTTCACGGCTTAGACTTAACTCCTGTGTGATTCCAGCACTGAAAAGACAATGGTGAATGTGTCATTTCTTGAGCACATCTGATGGATAGACTTGTGTTAAATTGCACTGCGCTCAAATGAAACGTTGAGTGCTTGTTTGTATCTGATGTAACGAGAGCAATGGAATGTTTTGAATCTTCGTGACATCATCTGCGCGAGGGACTTGCGGGGCCACCCATTAAGTGAATATGCTCCGACGGGGGAAGGGGGGAGGGGGAGGGGCACCCCCGTGTAGGGAAAGTAAATACTGGGAGAGGGCGTGTTCTATGGAACGTTCGTGCCCTTTTTCAGTTACGGTAATGAATTAAAAAAAAGATTTACTTTTATTTACATTTCTTTCAAGAAAATAAGTTTCAATGATATAGTATAAAAACCAAATATGGGCAAAGTTTCAAATGAAGCAGTCACAAAGTCCGTGCGTAACTTCACATCAAGTTTCAGAATATCAAGATCCTGTCATGGACATTGAAGATTCTAATGACCGTGCCCTCGTACGGGGGAGGGGGTGGGGGGCAGGATTGAAGCTGAGTGTATGAAAAACGTACAAGGCCGGAAAGGGATTGGGGTAAGGGGGAGGGAGATGTATCGCCCAAATTGAGCGTACGTATTTTATAGATGTCCCCTATATAAGGGGTGTGAGAAATGAGTTCGGGAGGGGAAGTGGGAGTTTTCCATAGAGATACTATAATAAACTAGAGTCCGCACGCATGCACAAGTGCAACGCGTCGCAGTGGCCCCAATTGGCCTACATGCGCGCCATGTTGACTTGGGAAGGATTCGCTAGCGAGCAGGCGCTGGCTGTTCGACGTCTCAAGGAATAGTAATCCCATCCCCGCCTATAATTATGTCAAAGTCATAATAGATATACTACAAATACGATGCAACACAGGCTGTTGTTGCGGAGACAGTTGTTTTTTACATAGAAAGCTAAAGCTGAACAGTGAACACCGCAATATTTTCTGTTTGGTTTTGTAATCAGACTACGTCCCCCAAACAACGTTCTTCAAAATAACAAGTTCATAACTGGTAAAACTAGTAAGAGTCATGAAAATTACAACATGCATAGCTTTGAACAGAAAATCATGAGAAGGGCATGTTAGTAGTATATAACAAGGAAAAATGTTCACCTTCATACAGAAACAAAAAATATATATATTTTAGAGGTATAACTGGATCATATAAAGAAAGAAAGAAAGAAGAGAATAGACATGAAAACTTTCAATTTTCTTCTCTCTCTGCACCAGCTTTTTCTTGCTATTTCTTAATTCAGCGGCCTTTGCACAGCTTTCTTTTCTTTGCATAAATTAATCTCTGCCTTTGTCCTCTCAAGATGATCTTCGATTGAGTGGTGGGCATATGAGTGATCTAGATCATACATACATGCCTTGGCCGGGGGGGGGGGGGGGTGGGGGGTGTTCAGCTCTCAGGATTTTTTCCTCTTTTTGGGAGATGGTCTTCTTGGAGTTGGCAGTTTCTGCTTGAGGGAAGGATAATTTTCGAAAACAGATGGAATTGCCTTTGGTCTTAGTGTCTGTTTATCGAGCCCTGCGTAATTGTCAGAGCTTAGGAAGTGAGCACTACACACTTAGTCATTCTTGGTTGGATACCAAGGCTTCCCATTCTCAGTTTGTCTACTTATTCTGGCAATCCATTTAGCCAATCTCTCAGATTCCTTCCACGGAAAGCAAAAAAAAAAAAAAAGCAAAAAAATAAGTCACAATAAAAAATTGTTGTTATTGTTTGATAAATAATATCGACTGGCATTTTCCATATTGTTGTATTATGTGCATCTTTGCCTTTTCAGGAAAATGAGGATTGAAAATTCGAAGAGTTGTGTAACATCTGGGGTTTGTTCCAGACCTTTCAAAATCGAAAGTTAAATATTGGAATGACACTTATAATGAAAAGAGGAGTGAGAGAACCACTTTCATGACAAAGGCTAAAAAATCAGCACAGTGTCGCAAACAACAATATGGCAATGCCCCACGATATACTCATATTGATAAATATATTACAATAGGTTTTGATCTATAGCCCTTCCCTATTGTCAATCCAATGCACTAAATTGATCAAGTTGTTTGGACGTACGTTTTATTCATATCAAAGAGGAATTAGGCCTATGGAGATCACCTTGCCACCCAGTCCCATCATGGCCGTCTGTTTTAACTGAGACAATCCAAAACACAAAGGTGATGGGGGTGGGAGGAGCATGATGCAGTACGATGACACGTAAATCTAGACATTATTAGCCCAGAGCATTTAGCATCCTATCTCCTTGAAACTGAGCCATCACTGTGCAGTCAACTCGGGGCCGCTTCGGCACTTGTTCATAAAAGACCCAGGTCTTTGATTCTCTTCTGCCTTTCCTCTCCCCCCCCCCCCCCCGCCCCGAGTCTTTCCTGTGTTTCTTCGCAAATGTGTAATTATAATTAAGACAAATGGATGTACAAATCACAGATGGCGTGCGTGGGAGAGATTGAAAGACGTTGTTATCGTAAACTGGGCTTGCTCAACCTTAGATGGGAAGGACAGAAGGATAGAAATGATTTATGGAATTCTGAACCATCTTGCAGTTGCATACAGAAAAAATAACCCTCTGACTTCTGACATCGCCACCCCAAGTCAAAATGGCCGCCACGAGACTCTAATAGTTCCACGTCGTGTGACACCGTGCGCACTCTAGTGTAATAATATCTCTATGGAGTTTTCTCACTGATGCTTTTGATGTTCTTTATATTTTAACTAGATGAGCTACCGGGCATTGCCCAGAATAAACAATCATGTGATTCCCCCCCCCCCCCTAGTATAATAAAAGTAATAAACTACAGTCTTGCTTCAGAACTCATGCGCACCAGAACACTACGCACCAAACTGAACGCTTGATACGGTTACTTTTTATGACATGCACGGTACCTTATATTACGAAACAAACATGCAAATATACAGATGTTACATGGCAATAAACATTGTTATTTTTTAAAAATACATGCTTGAAGTAAACAACTTTTAATTATAGCCATCATCTTCCTTATCTCAATTGCCACCTTCCTGCCAAATTTAAGGCCTGAAGAGTGTATTGTTTGGTCAGTGACTCATGCCAAAGGTTGCAAGTTACTGAAATACATAATAGACTAGAAGACATACCGGGCATTGCCCGGAATAAACAATCATGTGCTCCCTCCCTCCCCCCCCCCACCTCCCCCCTCTCTCTCTCTCATATAATAAAAGTAATAAACTAAAGTCTTGCTTCAGAACCCATGCGCACCAGAACATTGCGCACCAAACTGAACGCCTGATACGGTTACTTTTTATGGCATGGACGGTACTATAATATATTACGAAACAAACATGCAAAAATACAGATGTTACATAGTATTCAACATCGTTATTTATTAAAAATACATGCTTGAAGTAAACAACTTTTAATCATAGCCATCATCTTCCTTATCTCAATTGCCACTTTCCTGCCAAATATAAGGCCTGAAAAGTGTATAGTTTGGTCAGTTAGTCATGCCAAAGGTTGCAAGTTACTGAAATATAGATATGCGTCATTATACAACACGATTTCTTAATCTCTTCCTTTCATTCTCTCAATAATCCATTTGCGTCTTCTCCTCTTCCTTGTTTTGCTGTTCTCAGAATGTCACCCCTTTTATCTTTTTCTCGTTCATCTTTATCACTTGAAATTGTTCGAGACTTTTTGGATTTTTTTGGTGCCTTTCTCTAGAATTATAGTTGAAGATGCACTCATTAACATGATTTAGACAACTTCCTATGTGTTGCCAATCATTCTGTCGGTGTAGATCTCATCAAGAGTTGAAACACGATTTCTTACACGTGCCAGGGGATGAGCGGGGAAAACAACTCTTTTATTTGCTTTACCGTATTCAAAGAAATTCATAACAGAGCTAAATCAGTCCTGTGTCGAAAATATCTACTGAAATAGGTTCCCCTAAGGCCTGTTTGTTTTGTACAGCAGGGAAATTTATATGTACGTAACATGTTTTAGCACATAGCATAAATTATGTCACTTTTCAACTTCCCAGAACTCGGCCGGATCCTCTTCAAACACATGCGTTTCCGAGACTTGCCGGAGTTTGCCGAAGCCTACGAGTCCCCTGCCTACACTTCCTGGCAAGATGGCAACTCTTATGGAGACGCAAGGTCAAGGCTAGATGCTGGTACAAAGTTCTTACGCGATTTGAGGGAGGACCCAAGTGCTCTATGTGAGTGCTTTTTTTTTTTTTTGGCTTTTTTTCTATAAGATTACTATTGCCGCAATTATTTTAAATTTTACTTTTGTTGTTGTTTTCATGTCTAGAATGATAATCCTATTAACTGTATCATTGCCTTCGTTCTTGTTTGTTTTATCTCCATTTTCAGGAAAACTAGAGATCGTTTTAAATAGTATGTAGAATAGGTATAATAAATGCACACTTTTACACTTGCTTAAAATGCGTTGTGACACTTATCAAGCTGTTTCACAGTTCCGATTTGTTCTAATTCCGTATCATAATACTAAAGCCGCAAACGCTTAACGCCGAATTTCTCAGTTGTGCAAAAAGCAGAATTTGAAAAGAACCCAGGACGCGGAGAGAAAGCCCCCTCCAAATCGTAAGTCCGTTTCAACTGTTCTTGATTAGAAAATCACCAGGTAAGCAACATTTTACAAAATACTCATTCGTGAGTCACTTTAGGATAATGAAAACCGTAAAAACTGCATTCGTCCAAAATGTCCAGCTTTTATGAGAAGGGATAGGAGCGGATCATAAAGACTCGACATTTGAAATCGAAGTGTCTAGGCACACGACATATCGTGGAAAAGGCGTGGAGAGATTTTTTCACGACACGTTTTTCATCCAATCAGAGTTGATCGTTTTCTGACTCAAAATGGCGGCTCCCACTGAGCGGGAGGTCGGAACCTGGAGGGCGTGAGGGTCTAGTCAGTTTGTGTCAATGGTCGGTAGTCAGACTGACTAATCAGGCAAAAAGGGGCTGGGGTAGCTGTAATAACTCGTGAAACGCCATGAAAAATTTCACCAAGGCCATTTTCATGACATGTCGTGGAAATATAGACGAACCAACTATAAAAAAAGAAGAAAACTTCACGGAGGCGATTTCCACGACGTGTCGTGAAAATAGCCACTTCCTTTGAAATTGCCCAAATCTGATGAAATGGACTATTCATTTTGTATAATGCACATTTTGTGGGCTGATAACCCTTTTAAACTTACTTTGTCTGAATAGATACCACTGGCAAGAGACTGTTTCATTCATTGCAATCCTTTTGGTCTCTGTAAAATTTCCGAATATTCTTGTCTTGCGAATAAATGAAAACAATCTGATCAGATCAAATTTAATTTGACAGCAAAGTAGAGCCTTCCTCGTTTAACCTGATTCATTGTACGTTCTTAAAATTGCCATCCCTTAAATCTTGAATGATATTTATTTCGCGACCTTACTTCCTGTTTGTTCTAACTCCACTTTTTGTACAACTCAGAAGTTCGGCGTTAAACATCTGCGGCTTTAGTATTACGATAAGGAGTTAGATTGAATCAGAACTGTAAAACAGCTTGATAAGTATCACAACGCATTTTAACTCTTTGTGTGCCATGACTTTTTCCACGTTTTGCCGATACAGGAAGCAAATAATAGGGGAGATGAATGAAGACTAACTACAGCAACATTTATTAATAGACTGTCGACTTTCTTTCTTCCCGAAACAAAATAGCCTGGCATTCTTGTTCACCAAATACATCGGTGATTGGCACAAACGTAACCAGCCGAAGAACCGATATACCGGCGATTGGCACAGAAAGAGTTAAACAGATGGCAAAGTGTGCATTTGTTATATACATCTTCTACATACTAAAAGATCTCCAGGTTTTCAGAAAATGGAGATAGAACAAACAAGAGCTAAGGTCCCGATTTTAGTTCCTGTGCTGTTTTTTTTGTTCTTCTACTTCAAATGAATCTATCAGAAATATATTTTTGTTTTGTTGTTATTGTTTTAATAATTGTTTTGATTTTCATCTTCAGGGCCCAGACGGGAGCGGAAGTCATCCCTGGTTTCAAACCTGGCCGCAGTACTTACAGACATCAACAAAAACTCGAAATCTTCAGCTCAGTCAATGCGCATGCCCAGTTTGCGGTTCGGATAACGTCATTTCGCACGTTCTTGTGAAGCACCACAGGACAGCCACGCATGCGTAGGCTGCAGTGAAATATATTCCTTTTTGGTTTCATTATTCTTTTTCTTCTTCTTCTTATTTTTATCTTCAACATTTCGAATTCCAAACGTTTCAGATGGCGATTTCTTATTTGAATAAATAAAATAAAATAAAATGAGACAAAATAAAATAAAGGTATAAGTAAACATTCAAATAAATAAATCAATGAATGAATTAATAAATAGATAAATAGTAAATAAGTAAACAAATAAATAAATAATTAAATAACGGGCAGGAGTATGAAAAGCGTTCATGGGGTGTTCTGTCAAAAATAGGCAAAAAGGAAAACTTGTATGTAGCAAAGCCTCGCGTAAGAAATAATACCCAAACCATACAATGAAATGCAAACTAAAAGGGAAGACAGAAAATGCTTTAAGCCTTGGTGCGACTAGACATTGCACAGTTTCTCTGTGGTTTCTATAATATTTCGTCAATGGAGTGTTCTGGCAAGGCTACGTAATTTGCTTTTCATTTATTTAAAAATGAATTATTGCTTGGCTTTATTTAGTTGTAGGATTATATAGAAATCGAATACATGGCATGAATTATATAAAAATCGAATACATGGCATGAATCTATTGAAATGTCAAACAGTCAAAGTAAAATGACGTTTAAATAAATGAAACATTTAAAACAAAATTATTTCCAATTACAGCTCATCCTTCAAGGCAAGAATGTTTTTAATAACTGTAAATAGTAGTTAGACAGTCAGTGTTTCGACGAACCATTCTATTCATTTGTTTTGTGACTGTCGATACATGACAAAAGGCCAGATGAAATCGTAGTTAGTCTTCTATGATAGATTTGCCTTTCTCCAAATAAATTTGAAAGACTTTGTAAAATGTGCAGTAGTAAAACTTACCAACAAAACCAGACGTATTGTCCTATACAGCTTGTATCCCTGTCTTCAAGTTGGTGAAAAAGACATAGTAAAACTTACCAAATAAACCAGGCGTATTGTTCTATACAGCTTTTGTCTGTCTTCAAATTGGTTAACAAGACTTTGTAACATGTGCAGTAAAGTTACCAAATAGACGTCGCTGTATTCAACGATCTTACATTTCATTTGCGTTTCTGTTTCACTTGTCTAGTTAAAGTCATAAGAGAGAAACTGTGGCTATAACAACACTGTCTTTGAGACATTTTAAAACTAAATTTCCTCTGAATACGTGAACATCTATTGCTAGCCTAAATATTTGCTGGTTAAAAATGTTTTAAGGTTACGGGTTCTCATATTGTCTTATTGCATTTTTGATTTTGTTTTTCTTAATGTCCAGAAATAAAACATTATTATTTTAGCAACAATCCGTGTATGTTAAAGATGATAAATCTTTCACATTAAAGAAAAATGTTATTAAAATGTAACTTTACTAACTAATTACCCATTTTGAAGAAACAGAAACAATTTTTTAAAAACAAAATTTGGAAACTGCAAAATTCCAATGATTTATAAAATCAAAATGTGTCTGGTATATAATTATGACAAAGTAAACTTTTCTTTCGCTCTGTAGTTATGGATCAGAATATTGCAAATTATTCAAATAAATGCCAAATGTTTATCACAAAGAAAAAGTGTGTATGAGTTTTTCCCTTTACAGAAAGTCTTGTTCTCTCAATTTGCATCTCTCTCTCTCTCCTTCTTTCTCTCCCCCTTTCTCTCTCACTCTCACTCTACCTCTCTACATCTCAGAGATTACTGAAAGAAGTCGGGTCCAACCAGAAGAAGTAGAAAAGGTTGTGTTTTTCTTTTTGTCTTCGTTCGTTTGTTCTTTCTTTCCATCTTTTTTTTGTGTGTGGATATATAACAATAACCCGAACTGACATTATCATGGGCACACAATCCATCGTCTCTCGAGATAGAAGGAGGCCAACAACAACAACAACAACAGCAACAAATAATAATAATAATAGTATTAATACATAGCATTAAATCTATATAGCGCTCCATCCCATCAGCAACCATGTTCTAAATGCTTAACAACATTTATGTCAAATCTCACACACAAAATGCACACAAATACTCAGAAAAAAAAATCTTACCACAAAAAACAACAACAACAACAACAACAGCAACAACCGCAACAGCAGCAACAACAAAAACAATCAAACAATTATATCTGCTGTCCAATCTATCGAAAGAAGTTTTCAGCTCTTAGTCACAAAACTAACATATTATATAACATAAAGATAATTCCGGACAGAGACAACAGAACAAAACTTCATAAATCTTGAAAATTACTGCTTATAAGCATATGAACTAGCTTCATACATATTTTTATAAACATACATACTCTCACCGGATCCGAGCTTGGCGTGGAGTTTATCATTTTAAAATGTCAAAACTAACGATGAAAGACAGAAGAAAATAAGAAAAAGATACATTTTACAAGAGTTTGAATATTGCCGATAAAATAAACAATCTAAAATACATAATTATGTCTCTGCAAGTTCACACACAGTCTTGGTAGAAATCTTGAACCGTAGAGTAGTCGCTGGTAACCGGAGTTTCTAGATAGTCTTCATTATTAAAGACAAAATTCATTTTCGTTACACCTACTAGACTTAACATAACAATCACATTCATGACATTTTGTGACTGACGTTTTTCCATGATATTATCCTTGAATGTAGGATGGGCGGTACCTTATAGTGATAATGATAATGATGATGATGATGACTATGATGTCACTGTTTCTGGGTTGTGTATGATGTCCAGCGGTGTGCATCATGCACAGAGCCAACTCCCTGATTGGATGCCCCAAGACTCAAGTATAGGGCCTTGACACTCTTTGATTGGATGCCCCCCTGAAATGGATGCCCAGGGCCGTCGCCTCTCTGCCCCCTGCCCTTTCTGCACGCCACTGTTGTTGTCTGTCTTCATGCAATTCCTTCACTAAAGGCTATGATACTGATCTCAGGATGATGATAATAAAGAAAATGATGATGTCGGTGATGATGATGATGATGATGATGATGGCGATGATGACAATGGTGTCGATGATGGATGTGGTTGGAAAAACGAAGATGGCTATAGATATGGTAAATGATCAAAATAGAAATTTGTTGGTAACATTAGTGAAGGTTATGGTATGACTATGAGAAGCACACATTCTCACACTTGTTATTTTTTGCACAAACAACACGTACAAACAAAGAACAAAGACATGTATGTCTTGAAGCAAACGTTTGTAACCTTCATTGGCAAACACTGGTATGTTGAATGGTTTTTGCATTTTCTTTCACTGATATATTTTAAGTTACAACCAGAAAGTATAGACTGATGTATAGAGAGGTTTCACTATTGGTCCATTTGCACTTCGAGACACGGGCGGCTCCGCGAAACCATTGGTAGCATGGAGCGGAAAGTGGGTCGCTGCAGTAAACAATATCCGTTTGTGCATTTCCATTGGGCGTGAGAGCTTACAAACGGCTCTGAATAGTTTCAGTCAGCCCAAAAAATATGAACAAATCACACTAAACATATATGCACATTATCTTTGATGAAAGCGGTCTCTTTCAATTCTTCAATTTCTTGTTTACCGCAGCGACCTAGTTTCGCGATTTGGCAGCAGTGAGACCTCCCTATACATCTATACTCTCTGGTTACAACTTTGTCGGGAAGAACAGAAAAGTTGAAATGAGATACGCGAAATACCAATTCAACTTTTCCTTTTTTTTGACCCCTTCTCCAACTGTTTTTTTTTTTTAAAGCAGAATTTGGGGCACTTTCATTCAGTAGAAAACATTCAATAAAGCCTCGAGAAACTGATACACTGGTAGCAGAGACCGGTGGGGTTGTACTTTTTATAAATGATCAACCGAAAGGCTTACTGTACATTCTGTATGAGTGTAACCTACGTCCTCAAAACATAATAGATATTAACAAAATCTGGAAGTACTGTCGTTCAGCATGTGCAGCATGCTCGCCACAATATCAAGTATGTTTCATTGCGGGAAAGTCGGAGCAACACCAGGAACAGCCAAGCTGACAGATGTCACAAAGCTTTCTAACCAAACTATGAACATTCTCTGGAACGAACAGAGCAGGTTTGTTCACAGGACGCTGTCCATAATAAGGTAGAGTATAATGAATCGCCTATGCATGTAATGTGTATGGGAAAAAGAGAGAGAGAGAGAAAAGAGAGTAAAGAGAGAGAGAAAAGAGAAAAAGAGAGAAAGGGGAGAGAGAGAGAGAGAGAGAGAGAGAGAGAGAGAGGGAGAGAGAGAGAGAGAGAGAGAGAGAGAGAGGGAGGGAGGGAGGGAGAGAGAAGGTTCTAGACCGCAATGGAAACAATAAAGAAAGGCTACACACACAGACATACACACACACACACAATATAGAAATGAAAAAGGAAAAAAAAACACAAGGGAAACAACTGCAAAAACTAGAGTGTCACAAATCTCAGACTGGGAGATGCGATGGTTATAACAGGACAACAATCACGAACGAACAAGTATAACACTTAACAGAACAACCCATCAGACTCACACATTTATTAAACATAAATATAAAGATAAGGATAACAGTGCAATTACATACATACATTATATTCTTCAAGTTAACTGCCGTCCACGGCCTTCTTCCGTAAGCACACTTCCTCGGGTCCACAACCCGGTAATTACTCTAAAGACACCTCGGCCCCAGCCTCTCCACTCAGGGTCTTAATGACACACTAATATTCTTTCACACCACAGTCTCTCAATAGCACCTCCCTATGGCAATACACCTTAGCCTCCTATACACTTCACGTGGCCATAGCATGTTAATACTTCAATTCACATGAATATCTCATTCGCACAGTAATACATCCATGTCACAATAGCACATCTTAATAGCACATTTGTCACGAGCAGAGTTAGGGTCTTGGGGATGTTACGACTGCACGAGAGGCAGCTAACTCACACTCGGACACAACCACACAAGAAAAGTATTAAATAACTAGAGCGTATATATGTCAGGCCGGTCAGGCCATAGTTTACATAAATATTAATAACAAAACAAAAGACAATAGAGGTATATATTCAAACCAAAAAAACTCTAATTAATAACTTAACCAATGATATTCATGTAACTATGGAGGTACTGCAATCAATAGCAAATAGGTATATTATACGAAACTAGATATCAATTTAAAGTGACAGTTGAGTCGCCACTGGCCAGTCGCCAGGCAAACTCTCCCTAAATCATATGGGCTTGAGTGTTAGGAGAGCCCAGTATGTTCAAAGCCTACAGAAGCACTCTTCGGCTTGTAGGTAATTTAAGCAGTTGCCAAAAGACTATATTTTATGCACAATCACTATTCAATTCATCAACAATGTGCTATATTATTCCAATCATACTATGGCAATAGATCTATGATACAGGACACTCGTGGTCGAGTGCCAGCTGGGGTTTCCTTAGTCTTCCTATGAGGCTGTAGTTCTCTCTCTATCTCCGATCTCTATTATGCTTGAACAAATAAGATATATTACCATTGGTCACGCCTACTGGTAGGCGCGAACATCAATATAGCTCAGCGTGGGCTTTCAAAGGTCAGCCCACTCAGACCTTTCTTTCTAGAGCTCAGTCAGTCCGTTAGCAAGGACTTCTTGTCTTCAAAGCACACAGTTCAGGTACTGGTCAACCGGAGATACTTCACGACACGATGCTTCTGCTCGTCTGTATTCACTAAATCTGAACGTTACACGATGTTTTATACTATCTAACTACCCAGCGTGCTAGTCCGCTGGCCCAATTAGTTCAGCTATCTCATAGGTCGAAACCTCCCCCCCATTTTAATTGTAGTAATACGTCTGCACTATTCTACCAGCCAGTTAACGTGCAAAACTTGTCTAGTCATAATTAACAATGTCAACTAGCCCCACCTTGTTTCACCCCTACTCCATTACTTATTAATCACGAACATTAAAACCGACAAGCGTGCATCTAACAGTTTAACTTTACATTTATTTACTCACCAACTATAATTCGCGAGGGCCGTTCAAGGCCACCAGCCACTTTCTCATGGCCCTGGTAAAACAACAACAACTCACTCTCTGCGTGAGTTTTAACAACATCTGAATCATGACAACATTCACAATCCTATATACATCCCTGTCTGTGGCCAGACTGCCACGACTCATGTGCTGCGACTGTCCTACACCGACAGCTTCACTCCTGGCCTATGTGTGGCCTTCGGCCCTATGCTGGCCTATCCCCTGTGCTCACCGTAGGCGGCGCCTCGGCCCGACCCCGGCACCTACAAAAATAACATTACATTGGTATAATACCATACCATTTCTAATCACTTCACCCCTCATTACAACTCATGAAGCGTACACACAATAGTTCACATTCCACTCACCAAACATCTTACGGTAACACCTCCACCGTATTACACCCTACTCACTCTCGCTACAAATCCATGAAGCTAACTTCCATCTATCGCTCATGGCGCACATTGCTATATACAGTATCAAGGACTTCCACATTCCTCACATATACTTATTTACATCATGGTCGTAGACGAATATAATACATCAATCATAATTATCAATCATCGTTCCACCTACCAGTCATCACTGGAAACACTGTCACAATCTCCCGACTGTTCTCACTCACGTCCGTCCCCTAGGACTTTCTAACTTGCAGTGATAGTAGTACAGCGCTCTCGCCTCATGCAGACCCCCCCCCCCTCCCCACTCACAACATGCACGCTTTTCATTACCCGTGGGCCGTGGGTTAACTTTACTCTACCCCCTTCCCCCGTAACTACTGATCCCAGCTCACCTACTCGTGACATAGAGCTCCTCCTCTTTAGTTACATCTAATGTCAACTTTGTTTGAAGCCCCGTAATGACTCTACATTTTTGTTTTGTTTTGTCAGTTGTCTACTTTCCTCGCCAGGAACCCTACGGAAATCAGGCGCGTAGGCATTGCCCCTACGTAGGTCCACTGGTTTCGATAATATGCATTAAGGGATGGTACACAATCAACATGTGGGAGTATTGAATTTGTTTTGTGTGTGTGTGTGTGTGTGTGCGTGTGTGTGTGTGCGCGCGCGTGTGTGTGTGTGTGTGTGCGTGTGTGTGTGTGTGCGTGTGTGTGGTGTGTGTGTGTGTGTGAGAAGGTCTATTACACTGTCCAGTTCTCGGAGATTGCATCCTGTTAACGTTGTGCAATTTTATGAATGGAGTTAAACCTAGTTTACTGTTGCAACTAATTCAAACCCATGTTTTCCCCCTCGTACTGAAGACTGCAACACAAACTTTTAGCAAAGAGCACAAGATGCCCCCCCCCCCCCCCGTTACAGTCTAAATTCATCTACCTAAAGCTCTTTTCAAAATAATCCCTGACGGTTTTTCTTAAATATCTCTTTCGTATGATTCCACCTGTGTGATTGTATTTTTTTTATTCCCAAGTCATTCACAATGTAATTCCTTATCAATTTCTCACACACTTGTGCATTCACTCACTGGCTCACCCATCTCTACTCACAATCACGGAGATACTCACGTTGCACTAGGTTAGGTAGCTTATATTATTTTATTTGTCTGGGACAAGGTTACCCTCGTGATTTTGGAGAAATGATTGCCTCACTCCGTTCCACCTTAAGCCCCCCCCCCCCCCCCCAACCACCCTTTTCGTTTTAATTTGCAAACCAAGGAAGAAATGAGTTTTCTGCACGAGGGTTGTGAATTTTTACAGACTAAAAGAAAACAGTAAAAAAAAAAAACGCTTTTAATGAAATGAGAATGAACATACGACGTCTTTTTCACAGACTTGTATATAGCTACTAGAGGTGTGTAAAGTGCAAACATCAATAGAAACCTTTTCCTTGAGTATGGAATACACGAAGAATTAATAGATCTTGCAGTTTTCATTATGACCAAGAGTGACAATTGTCCAGTATGAAACGGTAAGCTTATTATGAGACTGATTGCTTGACATAATTATTTTGTTTTGTAGAGATAGACATAATTTGTGACTCACTAAACAAAAAAATTGAGGTTGAAAAGAGGGAAGATGTAAGCTTGAAAACAAACGGACAGTGCTTTAAAAACAAATGTTCACAATGTAAGCAAAGAATCTTGATGTTAAATTATTTGTATTTTGTATTTGTATTTGTATAACTATTTAATCCCATTTGGGAAATTTGCCTTTGTGCCATTGCAGCCCAATTACAACTGGAGCAGGCATGTCGTCGCCAGTGGTCGGATTTTTTTTTTTTTTTTTTCCAGCAATTACACAAATTATTCCCGTTGGTGGACATCCATAATCACACTAGTTCGTCCATCAAACTTTAAAAAAAAAAGTTGAGACACACAAAGAGTTTGAATCACAAACTAATTTCTGTTGACCGTTTTATCCATTGTTGCGATTTACATCGTTGCGAAGCTTGCAGCATGAAGAATTTTGCCACTTAGATGAATCAAAGTTTGGCGGGAAAAAATAGAACAACGTAAACTAATTGATAGGTGAAACAAAGTGAGAGCTGGGCGGTGTTTCGTACTTTTTTCTTTCTTTTTAGCTAAGGACAGCTAACGACAGAATCGGGAAGAGGCAATTTAAGAAAAAAAAACTGAATAAAGATTGTAAAATTATCATACCTATTATATTACTTTTCAGTATGTTTGCCTTGGCCAGCTGTTAATAAAACTGACATCATTCTTACGTAGAATTTAAATCAGAAGGAAGTAATACTCTGATCGGATTTGCCAGCGACAGAAAACAAAGTGTCATTCCTACGTGCAAACTACATGTCAATTCTATGTAGGATTCCTATGGTCGGATTGATATAGTAAAAATGACATTGATCATTTATAGGATTTAAGTCCGAAAAAGTAGTAATCTCATCAGATTGCCATCATTGGAATGATGTCATTCCTATGTGTAAACCGGATGTGAATCCTAATTTGAGTTCTTGCATTCGATTGATTTAGAAATAATGACATCATTCCTATGTCAGATTTAAGTCAGAACAAAGTAGTATTCTGATCGGATTGCCAAAATTGGAATGATGCCATACCTGTGTGCAAACTTGATGTCATTCCTACACATCATATTGAATTCGAAAAAATGATGCCATTCCTATGTCGGATTTAAGTCAAAACAAATGAGTAATCTCATCAGGTTACCATTATTGGAATAATGACATTCCTACGTGCAAACTTGATGTCAGTCCTACATAAAATTCTTACATTCGACTGATGTATAAAAAAAATGACATCATTGCTATGTCAGATTTAAGTCGGAACAAAGTCGTATTCTGATTGGATCACCAACATCGGAACGATGCCATTTTTACGTGCAAACTTTATGTCAATCCTATGTAGAATTCTTATTTCATATTGAGGTAGAAAAAAATGGCATCATACCTAGATCTATGTCGGATTTTAATCGAAAGAAAGTAGTATTCTTATCGGATTGCCAACATCAGAATGGGGACATTCCTACATGCAAACGTGATGTCGTTCCTATGTTCAAATTTGATGTCAATCCTACATAGAATTTTTACATGCAATTGATATAGAAAAAAATGACATCGTTCCTATGTCAGATTTAAGTCAGTACAAAGTCATATTCTGATCAAATTGCTAACATATCAGAATGATGCCATTCCTAAGTTCAAATTTGATGTCAGTCCTACATAGAATTCTTAGATTCAATTGATATAGAAAAAATGACATCATTCCTATGTTGGATTTAAGTCAGAACAAAATAGTATTCTGATCGTATTGCCAACATCGGAACGATGTCATTCCTACATTCAAACATGATATCAACCTTATATAGAATTCCTACTTCATATTGCGGTACAAAAAATGACACCATTCCTATGTCAGATTTAAGTCCAAACATAGTTGTATTCATATTGGACTGCTAAGATCGGAACGATGTCATTCCTATCTGCAAACTTGATGTCATTCATATGTGCAAACTTGATGTCAATCCTTTGTAGAATTCCTACTTCATATTGAGGTACAAAAGATGACATCATTCTTGTGTCGGATTTAAGTCCGAACAAAGTCATATTCACATCGGATTGTCAATATCGGAATGATGTCATTCCTACCTGCAAACTCGATGTTATTCATATGTACAAACTTGATGTCAATCTTATGTAGAATTCCTACAGCATATTGATGTAGAAAAACTGACATTATTCTTATGTCAGATTTATGTTGGAAAAAGGTAGTATTGTCACTGGATTGTCAACATCGTAGTGATGTCATTCTTATGTGCAAATTTGATGTCAATCCTATGTGGAATTCTTACATCAGATTGATGTAGAAAAAATAGCACCATCTCTTCATAGGATTGAGGAGTAAGGTTGTATTTTGATCGGATTCGCTACGTCAGAAGGATGTCGTTCCTATATAGGAATTTAATTGGCCTGAGATAGCTTTTTGATTGTTTTTCTGACATTGAATTTTCTACGTCGAAGCGATACGATTCCTAAGAGCAAACTTCATATTGAGGTAGGAAAACATGGCATAATTCCTATTTCGGATTTAAGACAGAACAAAGCAGTATTTTAATCAGACTGCCAACATCAGAACGATGTCATTCCTACAGGCAGACTTCTGACAATCTTTTGTAGAATTTTTACTTTCGATTGATGTAGAAAAATGACATCATTCCAATGTAGGATTTAAGTCAGAACAAAGTGATATTGTAATGGGAGTGCCAACATTGGAACAGTGTCATTCCTGCGTGCAAACTTGATGACATTCCTGTGTATAATTCCGAATGCCGAACACACAGTGGAAGTTTGTCATGTCTGTTTTCTTAATGTCCAGTATGCAAGAGGCTTCTCTTTCTCCTCAATTACTTTGTAATTTCTTTAAAAAGAAACAAATAAGAGAATGAAGAAAGCACTAACACACTTTAATATCCATGTGTTTTTTCTTCCTTTTTGTGAATGCCAACTACACAAACGAAGTTCGTCATTTTCATTATATTTTTGTCCAATTTGCAAAAGGCTTTTCTTTCCCTTAAAATTTTTTGTAATTTTCATATTTCATATTTAACCCTCGTCCCATGTTGAGTGAACTCATTCACGTTAACGCCCCGTATGGGGATAGCCAGTGGCCAGTCATCCAATTGTTCACATGTTGCCGATAACCTCAGCGGTCGGGTCAATCGGGTCCTTGTGAACAAGTGAACACGCAATAACCCAATAGTGGTGGATAAGTCGTAAGTGACCCCTATGATATCTGGAAAGGGTACTTGTGGTGATATGCAGTAAGTTTTATTGTTAAATGGAAGGCCCGAAATCAAGAATTTTCTGCATTTAATACACGTTTTATCATTTTCCCAAGACCTCTGCGCTTTATCTGCCCCTAAGTCAGGCCATTCAGGTGAACAAAATGATTATTTTTTAAGCCAGGTACTTACTTTACTAACCACATGTATTGTGGCACCGCCTTCTCCCGCCTCTACTATGTAAAGCTTCCACGTACTATGATATTAGTTTTAGCGAAAGATTTGATTTCCAGGTCGCAGAGTACATACATGTACTGAAAAGCAGTTTAATCAAAGCAACACAATATCTCTCTATTTACCACATCAAATAAAGACAACGACCAACAACAAAGTCGGTCATTTTTTCCCAGTTTTCCTTGATGAAAAACCTACAGACAGACGGCCGTATGTAGCATGCCCTAGTATTACATCGTAATTCATAATTACAGACATAGAATGGTGTCTCAAATACGCGCATGGCCCCTTTCTTCTCATTTAACATGTAGACGGCAACCAGCATCAAAGTAAAAGTTTCTCTAAGAATTTCCCCAGTTCGAACTTCAGACCGTCCATACTATTACATGAATATGAAGAATATTTACAAATAGTTGCATCGTAATAAACGTAATCTTACAATACCATTTTGTTAGATATAGTGGGGATGGCAGGATAGATAAACAGGTAAAAATTGTGTGGAAAAAAAACGTGATAAAAACGCTAGTCGCGGCAACCGAATAAACAAAACACGAGGAGCAGCACTGCCATACAATATATTGGCCTCCTACTGGACCCGGTTTGCAGTATGTAGGCCACAATATTGGCCTCGCATGTCTCGCGTGTTGCGTGGCGAGGCCAATATAGTGGCCTCCCGCAGGACGAGGGTTAAATGATACATTCTACTTTATTCTCCTTAAATTTTCTTCAATGTTTTCAATTTCTTGGAATGTCTGAAAATTTATATTTTTCATCTATTTGATGTGTTCAGACAGATATAAATAAGTGAAATTTATTTATTGTCATATTTCATGCTATTTTATTTAAGTCCAGCTGATAATAAGAATATCTGTGTGTTCAGTTGTTAATTTTAAATTCGAGGAGACAAAGTGACGCATGAGCCCCTCTCCTGAGTGATGGATAGTTTTGTTTTAATATCGAATTTGTTTCTTAAAAGTGAGTATCATATAGCGTAGAAAACCAAGTCTACATGACATTTTAATTCCCCTATGGACTTTACATTTTTAATGGGTGTGAAAAAAAAAAGTCTGCAGGAGGTATTTGGAAAGTATGTACAAGAAGAATTTGACAGAAGTACTCTGCAGTCTGTGGTAGTTTAAAAGCTTTACTTGCATAAGTAGTGGTATCGATTCCCACTTCCGGTTTGTGACAAGGAAATGAAGCTGGTGACATGGGGAGAAAGGTAGATAACCATGCTTACAATTGATTATTTTTTAAAGGGCTAATTATGACGCGATTTATATTAATACTCATCTGCTTTATATGCATTAACGATTAACAGGTGTGTTTCAACGATAATCAAATGCTTTGAGTGAGAGCCATGCAGAAATTAATTTAATAACAAATGTTAAAGCATGTCCAGTTCAAATCTTGTCAACCCTAAGGCCAGATATTGTAAGGATTTTGCGTTATATAAGAAACCCCAACCCTATTTATAGTACAGAACAGCCACTTGTGGGAAACCTGGGTGGTTACTGGCTCCTGCTTCCATGTAGCGTCGAGGTCGGCGGTCGACCAAGGTACTCGCACGGCTAGTCATGCCCAACTAGTCTGTAAAGCTTAGGGTCTGGCGAGTTTCCTCCCTTAAGGCGCAACTGAGGGACTGAGAATCGGGGTGGAGTTTGGTCGGGGGTAGGCCGGACAAAACATACGGATTAGAACCTACTTCCTTAGATCTTAAGGTACTTTAGGGTATTAGACGTAGGGTCGTCCATGTCATGGGAAAAGTGCTCTCGCAACCAAATAGTCACACGTACCTGGTGTGCTAGGTAAGGTAGTGTGCGCTGGAGTCCCCGTGCCACTTTTTTTTTCTTTTCTCTTTTTTAAAAATTAGAATAAAATCCGCCCTGAGGTCAGCTGAAAAGAAAATATTAATCATGAGTTTGCGTCACGTGAAAACCAGGGTGTTCACCAAAAAAAAATTTTTGCCACTTTTATAAGTTCTCCTTGGGGAGAAAGTGTGAGAAAAGTGATAGTTTTCAAAACGACTCAAAATTATGAAAAGTGAACGAGATTGTCGAGAAATAATGTGATGTTGCACCTTGTATTTCAATTTTGTCTTTTCCTTTTTCTGAGCGAATATATAATTGCACATATGATTGAATGTGGCACACGAATATTTGGACCCATAAATGGAAGTCCTGATCATTTTCTTTGTTTTTGTTTTGATATCAGTTTTGACACAATTGTCTTTTATTACATTATACTGTCAAGCTGATTTAAGCTTCCTGTTCGTTTGTGCGAGTTGTCCTCTTTTCACTTGGTACTGCCTTACTTTTTGCGCTTCTCGTTTATGTTGAATTGATAACAATATTTTCATTCTTGCCAGACATAAGAAGCAATATCTTTTAAAAGGGAGTGTACTATGTTAAACAACAACAACAAAAACGCAAGAAGTCAAATTGGAAAATGCTCTCCCTCTGTTGCTACAGTGAAGTCTAATGATAGTAAGTTTTAAGAAACCACTAAAAAAATCTCTGGAAGGATTTTTTGAGGTTAAGAAGAGAAAGAAAAAAATTAGAAGGCGAAACTGGAAAAGCCGTGGGCCTTTGCCATCGAGAATCAAACTTGGCACCTCCGCTAACTGGGTGAATACACTATCGGTACAACGCAGATAGCAGAACGGTAGATGAACACAAACCAGTGCATCCATCTTTCGTGGCGATATGCGTAATGTAAAATGCCTTTAACATTTTGAATTTTAGCTTATTGCTTGAGTACACTTCTCCCACCTCCCCCCTCTCTCTCTGAATTTGTCATACGTACACTTTTGATTTTGCAGAAGCTACTAACCCTAGTCTTCTGAATTGAATTTACTCTGTGTTGACATCTGATTTGCTTGGACGATTACATTTGCAGAGCGATATTTGAACTCTAGTGTGGCAATTCCGAAAGTACGTCAGTTTAAGTTTCGATGTGAAAGTCGCCGAGGGTAATTTGTTCCCTCAACGTAGGGCAAGGGAGAACGGGAGTCGAATTAAACTGGGTCGACACATTAGTTACAGAAGAGTTTCCAGCATCAAATTATTTATGGCATCGATGACAATGTCACTCATACTGCTTAGGCGAATACAAAATTTAAAGACTGCTGTATGAAGCTGAATTAGATTTTAGAAGGAACAGTTGATTACTGGTAAGTTTTTAACCATTCACTTGTTTAGGACGAACTGTATCTATGATGTAAAAATCTATTTTGATTCTCATCTTTTTTATTACAAACTGTGAACACGTTCTACTGCCAGTGGAAAACGAGAAACGTCTACCTTAAACCAATTATCGATAATTGTTTTTGACGGGAGAGTATTCACTGGTACTGGTATGGGCATTGTATGGTAGGTCTTGTACTTCAGTGGCAATCACATCTATGGTCAATGCACTAGGTGCGGTCACGAGGCAGGAAATGGTAAATACCCAGAAGTAAACAAAGTTCAGCAAACTTCTGACTGGCTCAATTTATCCACTGAACTTTGGGCTTGTCAGTGAACACTTAAAATTCTGTCAGTTAATCTGTGCTGGTCAGAACACTTTTCATGTGTAAGCATCAACTGCATGTCTGTGCGGTCACCTGCTGGTGATGCAGTCACAGGGGAAGGCACTACCAGATAAGTGCGGTCCCTATCTTGCCCACTCCAATAGTCGATTGTCAGATTGATATGTAACGACGTGAGGGTCTAGTCAGTTTGTATCATCGAGGCCGTAGGCCGATGTTCGTCTGGGCAGTAGTCAGATTGATATATCAGGGAAAGCCGCCGGGGTAGCTATGTGTTTTTTTCACTCGGACTGGAACGCATTCGGAAGTCCTTCCGTTAACTAAGGAGGATCAGTTGGGGGCAAGATAGGGACCGCACTTATCCGGTAGTGCCCAGGGGAAGGTCTTCCGCCCGTCCGCGCCAGTCAAGAAAACACAACTACCCCAGTCCCTTTTCGCCTGATTAGTCAATCTGACTACCGGCCATTGATACAAACTGGCTAGACCCTCACACCCCCAGGTCCATCTGACCATTCCAATGCAGGTTGTTTAAGCTTGTATCTTAATCATATTATGTTTGTTAACTTTTTGGTAAGTGGCGCGGACGGGGGGAAGACCTCCCGTCACAAGTTGCTGGTGGTGCAGTCACCTGCATGTAAGTGCCATCAGTGCATGATCTCGGTGTAATCAATATCAAAATAGATCTGATATTAATCAACCTTCCCATCCAACTCTTTTCCAATTCCCTGTCTTCCCACTCTTTCTTGTCCTCATGCTGAATTTACTAGACTTATTCTTTGATCAAGTTGCAAAATGCCTTGAAATATAGATCTAGCCTATGTATTTAGATTTTACCATAATATTATTCATTGTTTCTCATTAAATTCAGTTGTTTACTATAGTAGTATTAGCTGGTGTGCTGTGGCTCTTTTTTAAAACTCTTTATTATAATAAAATAAATGTAATCATATTAATAATAAGTAATAATGCTGCTAGTGATCTCAGTTGATGCAAACACAACACTGATGTCACACTGCAATTACCAGTGACTGCACCTCATGCAGGGTGTCAGATGAATGCATGTCAGTGCAGTCAGCGCCATATGTACATAATCACGCTCATAATACCCAGAAAACATATTTTTAATGAAAATCCACTCAAAGTAGAGTGTCCAGGGCACTTCTGTGAGCTTACACCAGGTCACTAAATTGAGAAAACTGTAGGGTCACAAATTTACCTTTAAACTCAAGATGGAAGTTTTGGGGACACAAAACTTTGAAAAGTTATTCAAGACAAAATACAAGCTTAGATAACAGTCATATGCGAAGTGATGTTGTGATGTCTTGATAAGAACATCACAAAACGTGGATTAGTCACAAAAACACCCGCAAATGAAACTGTATGGAAAAACAAATATTGACCGCACCGACATGCTGACCGCACCTAATGCATTGACTATAGATCTACTTAGGGGATATTTTTTGTTTGGATCAATGCCTTTTACCTCCTTTTGATCTTTGATATAGATCTAGGATAGATCTAGATCTAATTGTATTTAGTAACTGGCAGGAACAACATATGGGCCATGGGGCCACCAGAGGCAGAACATCCCTTGAGCACTCTTAGTCTTAGTCTTAGTCTTACTCAGGTCTCTCAACACATTAGCCCCAATCAAATTTAGGATTGGTGTATTATTTAAAAAAAAAAAATTGACTCAGCATATCTCTGGGGTCCATCGCTGCTTTATTCCACTATTCCAAAAGCGACCGTCTCTAGGAGTTACTGGAGTAGGACTGAGTGTAGCCTGTAGGAGCGGCCATGCAAGTTAGTCCTCCAAAGGGACATGGTAAACGAGTGGTTTGGTGATTAGATCTACCTGTTGAGAATTTTGTCTAAGACCATGTGTCTGTGCCGTTTATGGACCGTGTGAAAATGTAATGGAACCTGCTTAAACCGAAATTCAATGGACCAACAATTGTTTTTTGTAGCCTATTTTTAAGTAATTCGCATGAAGACTAATTGGTTTTTAAAAAATAAAATCACAATTTTCAGTCCCATAAAACTTTAAAAGTAAATTAAAACAAGACACCATGGTTATTTTACTTTATTAAATCCCTTGATGCACTACTGTATCTTTCAAAGAAAGTCCCCCTTTCTCTCCCGTTCGTTTGGACATTTTGTCCGACACAGAGATGAACAGCGAATTTAAATAAAAAAAAAGCAAAAGTACAGCCACGTTTCAGAAACAGCCACTTGTGGGAGAAGGAAAGCGTTTCTAATGTATGTTGGTCTAAGAGAACCATCAAAACAGTGGGTGGTAATTGACAAGTTGTACGTCAACTACTCAACAATTACTGTAACTAGTGAATGTATTGTAGTTTATGTATGATCATTTCGCAATAGCCCATGGAAATGTGTAATGACGAAAGGGTGGCGGATGGTAAGCTGGTTGCCGCTCCCTTGTCAATGATCTTCGAGGCGCAATATATTGTATCCCCTCCTCCCCCGCAACCCCAATAAGTAAGCCCGCATTGTCGACATGAAATGAACAAAGTCTGAATGTTCTGTTTCACATCGAAGAAAACAATTTTGAGATTTTTTAGTTCTTGCACTCTTGCTTGACCGAGTAAATGAAAGAGAATCTTTCGGTTTTAAAGAAGGTATAATATTCATATTGCGTACAGTTCTGTATAAAGAGGGGCAAATGTACAAGAAGTAAAGAAGGATATGCTGAGACAAAGGAATTATTTTGGTTAAAAAGGATTTTCTTATCATCAGCTTTCAGTTTAAGTGGATTTCACTGTATCAGCATATGAATGAATGAAAATATGAATGAAACTGAGGGTGTCAGAACAACTGGAACATGCATGACCTGTACAGCAAGAATTTGTGGGGCTGAAAAGTTCTGCACTTCTAGAGTTACAATTTTTGTTTATAAATTCTATTTTGTTATAATAATGGCAACACCGAAAGAGATTTCTGAAGTTTTGCTTTAAGATAGTGTTCTTAGTTATGTCGTGCAACACCCTAAACACAATCACCATTAAATCTAGACCTATTCTAGATTTATGTGCACCGAAAACCTGAGATCAGCGCACATTACCCAAGGTTTATCATTATGAGGTTAAATCGATGTACTAGTACTACTTCAAACTGAGCTAGCAGTGACAAGCTAAAATTAAAAAATAAAATAATAATAATAATAATAATGAAGATCATTTATATAGTGCCCAATCCAAGCAGTTTGCTCTAGGCGCTTTACAAACTTTAGGCGTGTCCTCTCCATCTGCAGCTCACTCTCTCTCTCTCTCTGTCACCCTCTCTCTCGGCTAGACATACATTGTATACATAGACACACTCACATTACTATATAAGGCAGAAATTAAACAATAAAAAATCAGCAAATTAAAGTGAAGGGTAAATAAATGCCCCCAACTTGGCAATGATATTTCACAGGTAATATTCTATAACAGGCTGTCACATTTATCCCTTTGAAAATGAAATATTAGACATACATATATAGATCTGGCTGTGCAGTATTGTGGTAACAGAGATGCCTTAAATTTTAAATATTGAGTAAATTCTCCATTTACATTAAATTATGATTTCAAGTTTCATCTTGAGATGCAAATGTTGTTAACAGGACATTGTACATGTAGTGACAGTTGATTCATGGTACTTGCTTTACATAATATGTGTTTGTTTTTGTTTGTGTGTGTGTGTTCTTTTGAACCATTGTTCATGCAAGATTTAGATTGCTCCAAAGATAAAAGTTTTGTCAGCAACAGTGACATAATTATGTTAATTATTCAGGCTTGCTCATTTGCAAACCAAATTTTTGGTGGAGTGTAGAATTTCACTATCAGCCAATAACACTTCTACTTCTGTACTTCTAATTATCATGTGAAATGCACGTTTCCTGATTCTTGTAGCACAGTAAAATCTGCATGTGGAAGAGCCAATATTAGAGTATGTGTTGGGGAAGGGGAAACAACAACTAGCATCCTTTTGAAATGTCGCTGATGCTGCAGAATGCGTACTGCCTATGGTGTCCCTGCTTCAAATTTGGCTGGTCCGATAATTGATTCGGGAATGAAGGATCAATATTATTTAATTTGTCATAACCGTCAGTCATACGTCATACGTTAATATACACCGATACAAGGACAGACATTCGTGCATGCAAACATTATTTAAAACACATATGAAACTGTTTGGTTGTTCTCAATGCATGATTGTGATGAAAGGCCTGTATTTGTGGTCAGAATGTACAATTAGCACTTAAGATAAATAGTGGATTTAAGGTGTAATATGGATAATTCAGTGCAGTGTTCAGCATAATGTCCTTCATGTTTGAGGTTATTTTGAACATTAGGAGTAAATAAGTTGTCATGGTGGTGTAGGTGTATTGGAAAGTAATTTGTTTCTGGTGGTGCATGGTTGCTGTTTATTTCCTCACCAGAGTGGTTGAAGATTTCTTTTTTTTTCTTTAATGACCTAACGTGCAACCCAGGGATTTTTTTCAATTTGTGAATTTGCATCACACTGCATTTTTCATCTTATTCTCCTTGAATGAGAACCCTGTCAGTTCAGTACCAGACCTGCCAACTGTCTGTGTTTTGCAAGACTGTTCTGTTTAGGTTATAGAAGGTGTCACAAATCCCAGACTGGGAGATGTAATAATTATTATAACAAGACAACAATCACGAACGAACAAGTTTAACACTTAACAGAACAACCCATCAGACTCACACATTTATTAAACATAATTATACAGCTAATAGCGCAATTACATACATCATATTATTGAATTTAACTGCCATACAACGGCCTTATTCCCACATGCACTCTTCCTCGGATCCACCACCCGGTAGTTACTTCCTAAAGACACTTCGGCCTCAGCCTCTCCCCTCAGGGTCTTAATAGCACATTAATAATTCACTGGCACCGCAGTCTCTCAATATCACCTTCCTATTGCCATAACACCTTAGCATTCCACTAGCACCTCAGCAGGGCAATAACACATTATCATTTCAATAGCCCATCAACATGGCAATAGTACCTTATCATTTCAATAGCCCCTCAACATGGCAATAGTACGTTATCATTTCAATAGCCCATTAACATGGCAATAGTACATTATCATTTCAATTAGCACATTCACGCTCATATCTACGTCCCTGTCCGTGGCCCGACTGCCACGACTTTATGTGCTTCTACTGTCCTGCACCGACAGCCTCACTCTTGGCCTATGTGTGGCCTCCGGCCCTATGCTGGCCTATCCCCTGTGCTCACCGAGGTGGCTTTTCGGCCCGTCCCCGACACCTACAAGAATAACATTACATTGGTATAATACCATACCATTTCTATTCACTCCACCTCTCCTTACAACCCATGAAGCGTACACACAATAGTTCACATTTCACTCACCAAACATCTTACGGTAACACACCTCCATCGTAGTACACAATACTCACTCGTGCTACAAATCCATGAACTCAACTTTCATCTATCGCTCATGGCGCACATTGCTATATCCAATATCAAGGACTTCCACATTCCTCACATATACTTATTTACATCATGGTAATAGACGAATATAATACATCAATCATAATTATCAATCATCGTTTCACCTACCAGTCATCACTGGAAAAAACTCTCTCACTAGTCTTCCGACTGCTCTCCTTATGTTCGCCCACTGGGCTTTCTCTTGCGTCCGCTCTTTAGGACGTTCTAACTTGCAGTGATAGTAATACAGCGCTCTCGCCTCATTCAGACCCCCCCCCCCCAACTCACAACATGCACGCTTTAACGTTAACTAACAGAAGTCAATATAGGTGAGCAGCCTCACTATCCCGTGAGTCATTCCCTCACTTCCATGCCCCCGTAATCTCTGAATTCCGCTCACTCCACTCGTGACAGAAGGGACATGAGAAATGGAATTGTTTCTATGAAAAAGAAATTCGTGCCAGATTTGAGGATGAAAGCCAGTTCAGTAAAGTGTAAGACAGTTGTAAAAACAGTCTAATTACACTGATCATTATAGAGTACAGTGTGTGATCTGAAGTGTACTACAGTGCTTTGTATTTATGTTCTCCTGTCTATGGAAATTATCTAACTGTCAGTTTGACTTTGCCTTTATATTGCGTGGGTTTATTTTTTGTATTTTGTATACTTCTTTAATCCCATTTGTGATTTGGGAAATTTGCCAAGTGGCATTGCAGCCTAGTTACAACTGGAGCAGACACGTCGTCGCCATAGTGCAGCGCCTGTCAACAGTTTTTTTGGGGGGAGGGTGGGAGTGGTAGGGATATATTTAATTTAATTTTGCCGAGCAGCCGCCTTATTCGGCCTGCTCTTCTCTATTTCCAACTGCAAGGTATCTTGTGCGCAGTGTGCACACAGGCCCTCCTAGTTTATCGTCCTTGTCCGAGAAGACTAGCTGCTCGATCCTACCTACCAGAGGAAAACATGAGAAAAAAATTCCAACATGCCTGTACGTACCTCACAAGGTGTCCCTTATTGAAATTGTCACTCTGGGAGTTATTTATTGAAATTGTCACCCATGTCATCCTTTTTATATTGAAATTGTCACACAGATGGCAGGTCTGCAGTATACAAAAGTCAAAACACAAGACAAAATCACTCCGTACATAATAACATAAGAAACCAAAATATGCCACAACTATTGCAATAAATAGTTATTAATTTATTTGTGGTTGCTGCAGAGCATCAGAGATATTTGGTGACATCGACAGCAAAGTTTTTTTTTCATCACGGGCACAGTGGTATCATTATACAAAACAGCAAGTTTCTTTTGGCATTGCAAAAAAAAGGAGAGATCTGAACAAAAATTGAATCTTTGAAAAAATAGTAAACGTGGTCAGAATTGAACATTATCGGGTATGATGCAGGAAACAAATAAGGCATAAAAGCAGCACTCTGTATGAAATGTTCACTATGCAATTGAATGATATATGAAATAATATGGACTTATCTAACTTTGATAATGACATGAGAAAACCTACAGAGCTTATGTATGATAAAGCGATATTTCAATGAAAGCATATTGTGAAATAAATAAGGACTTAGTTGTAAAATATGTACATCGGATGGTGAAGAGTTTTTGTATTTGTAGTGCTGAGACAGTTCCATTTCCTTGTTAATGTTGTGCAGACATCAGTACTCAGTATTGTCTAATATGGATAGGGTCTCTTTCTGTATAGTCCTTTTTGGACATCTTCGAGATACACCATCCAATTTAAGGCCAGAAAACAAATGACTGTCAGTTGTGTCCGTCGACCTTCACCAATAAACTTAGACTTTACGCTGATTAGAGTACATGTATTACATTGGTTCTAATTAAAAACGGCATTTTTTTTTTTCTTGATAAAGGCGAAAGCCGAAAATTAGAACATTTTTTGTCTTCTCTTCAGTTTGCTTTGTATCGTTTGGGTTTTATTTTTCACGCGGGACTTTGCAACATACAACTTTTTCTTTTTGCCCGTTTTTGACATTGCTTATAGTCCTGCTGCGACCCCACAGTTTTTCTGTGGATTTTATAATATTTCGTCAATTGGTTCTAATTAGAGTTACTAGCCGACTGAGATAAATCTTACAAATTCTTTGTACCAAGCCCATGCGTGTAATTTGATCTAGGACGCATCAATAACAGCACATGGATTCGATGCAAACACATATAACTTGCAGTTACTCCATAACTCCTTGCAGAATAGATTAAGATGTGATAATGTTGTAATGTGTAAAGAGAGGCAAAGAACGATATTTCTCACAATTTTCGATTTAACTCTACGAAAATGCTTCTCTTTTTTTGTTGCGGCTCAAAACAATTGTAAATAAACGAGTCTAAATGTTGTCCAAAATGGATGTGCCCAAAAACTTGGGCGGTATTTGAAATTTCATAATTTTTGGTACCGTAATGTGCTTATATGTTCACCGTCTAGCTCCACTATAATGTGATGGCTAATAATGATATAAATTGAAAGTATTGCAAGACATTGATGAACTTAATCAATAGATCTGCTTTGGAATGAAAAATTGTTGAACATTTTTGTGGCAAATATTTTGGCAGAGCATTCATTAGTTATTTACAAAGAGCGTCACTAATCTTCTCCCCGGCCATTATATTTATCGTTTGTGATAGTGATAATATAGCAAGTAGAAGTGGTCTAAATCCCCAGGTGCAGTTCTAAAAACCAAATGTGAGTACAAGTTTAATGGGAGGAAACAGAAGTTTATGATTAGAGTGGATTGGTTTCAAGTACAGGTATCTAACGAGCAGCAGGTGTTCTCTTGTCTCACTTATGCTTGATGGGGATCAGTCTTTCCTTGCCACCATCTGTGATGGGCAGTGGGGCTTCGATGCTCAAAACTCCGTCACGGGTCAGTTTAGACTCGAGTGTCTCGGGATTCACATTCTGTCAGACACAAAAATGGGGAAAAAATGATTATAGTCATTTAGAGAAAACAATACTTACTTACTCAGAAAAAAAAAATCAGTCAGTTCATAATTTTATGTACAATAGAGCGGGCCTGCATACACTGGAAGGTTGTCGTAGTTCATCATGTGTGAATACATGTATTATTTCTTGTGCCTTCTCTGCGTTATAACACAGAGGTTTTGAATTCTAGGAAGACCAGGGCATTTGTCTTGAGATCTTGAAAATAGAGTCCACTCGATTCCAGGCTTTGGGAGGGGGGGGGGGGCTGGGGCTGGGAGCTATTTGAGACGCAACTCCTTCCTTATTATGGGGAAAAAAACTGCTAATGCTAGAATTTATGATTACATTATAAAATAAGAGTATATTTTATTGATATATGAAATCGTAGATTATAGTGCTGAATAATTGCGTTTAACCGTGTTCTCTGCTGGCTTATGGAATGCTGCTGATATTTTCTATTGTTTTTGTATTCATCACTAACCTTAGGCAGGGTATACTGGCGATAGTATTCTCTTTTCAAGGCCTTGCCCTCCGCCTTTTCCTCGTGTTTGGCGTGCACTGTCAGTTGGCTGGAAAACAGACAATTCAGTAAGATACGGTTATTAAAGAGTCATTTTTTTTCTCGAAAGTTATTTCCATCATGAAGATGTATCGGAATCAGGGCCGTCTTAAATGGGCCCCTGGGCAGATTCTTTTGTATTGCGCGGGATTTTCTTCCCCGTTTCAGAAAGTCTAATGTAAATTTGCATGCATGGGGCCCCAGGGCAACTGCCCATTGTGTCCATGCGTTAAGAGGGCTCTGATGGGAATAATTGTGTCTTGAGTAGACACTGGTCATGTTGACGAGCCATGCATGTTTTGATCCGTTGCGGAAGAAATGCAAAAAGGAGAAGTTGTTTTGTGGGTACCTGTGTCATCTCTAAATACACAGCATTTAGGTCTAGAAGCCAGATCATTTCTTCATCGTGTATTCTGTCCTTCAAATGCAGCACATTTTGGCCTTTATTTGAGTCATTGACTGTCATTGATTAGTTTAAATCGGTTTTGCATATTTTAGACATACGTATTGCAATCAGGCAACCAGTCTGTGGACACTAGAGAGTTTAGGCATACAAGAGTTCATCTTGCTAAAGAAAAGTTTGTAAACCTGTCATCAGTTGAAATGCATAAATCGTGCACTTTAAACTAAAGGGGTGTAACAGATCAAAGCTGGCGCCTACACTTTTCTTGAACAAATTTGGTTTTCGAGAAAAATCATTCTGGGTCCTCAATAGATCATGTAATTTGGATGTACTCATTATAGACTGCAATCAGAATTGCTTTGCATGTGAATGTAGAAACTATTATTTTTCTTCTCATTTTCTCAAAACTTGTCAAAACCTCGCATTTGACCTCTAGGCATTTATCTTAAACAACTGTCGACATAAATTTCCCACTGGTCTTGTGGGGGTGAGCACTGGCAGGCTTTAAGAACACGTTTATCCTGGGTTGCCATATTCTAAGACCACGAAAGGGAACAAAAACTCATCGTGGACTTCTGGCTTGACTTACTTGTTTGCGGTGTCGACCTGAATTTCTTCTGGTTTGAACTGACGAACATCAAACTGAAGCTTGAACATGGATTTGCCAGAGGGATCATGTACCACAGGGTTGTCCAACAGGAAGTTTTCCTATAGTGAAGATAGAAAAACGCTGTTTAGTCAAGGGTATACCGCCATAGAGGCACAGTCTTGTTGGGGATTTTTTGTATGATCTGTTAGTTTGTCTGCCTTGCTTGCAGACAGTTCACGTTTACGCGTGTATGTACATTGTGCATTTGCTTCGGTATGTCTGAATTTGTATAGCAGGTGGTTGGTGGGAGCTTCTGGTAGGGTCCCCTTTGGTCCTATCGATCTGCTATTTTCTGTCTATCGTCTGACTTTTTCCTAATTTTTCCAAATTCAAACTCAAAATGAATGTATTTGTATATAAATATAATATATAAACAATGTAATGTAATTGATTTTTGTGGTGGGACTCATAATACGTATGTGCACATCAGCTGTTTATTTACCTGTCTTCTTGTGTCTGAGCGTTGTTACCAAGGAACTAATAGGTGTATGTGACTATTTATTTGTGCGCGCTTGTAAATGTATTTGTGGAAGTATTTTAGCAGTGCTACTGTAGTTATCTCCCCTCACTCCAGGGTGCCTCCCTCCCCCCACACTTTTTTTTTTCAAGGATGTAAATATTACGACGCTCAGCAGAGACAAGTTATAACTGACTCTCCATTACACCCAGTACAAAGAATATCTAAGACATGATGGCCAAAGAAGATTGATTTATATAATTGCCTTGCAAGGGCATTATGGGACTTCACTGGTTAAGGGGGCAGATAGGTTGATTTGCCTGAAATTTTGCACAGTTAAAAATACAAGTAGGCCTTTTAGTTTTTCATGAAAAGCCCTTTGTAAACTCCTAAATCTTCTTGTGGTTCGCTTGGAACGATCATTACAACCACTTATAATGTTGCATATTAATGGCCATGTATCTGAGAAGACATAACAATTTGTCTATTTCCGAAAGCGAAGTAAGTTATTTGAGATCTATTAAAGTAAGCCGTCAGTTTTAACGCTTACCGGCTTACAAATACACGTATTAGAAAAGTTACATGGGTCTCCTTTCTTGTGTTCAGTGTTGATTCAAAAGTGCACAGGGACATTTTCCATAAAGATCATTCATTAGCCCATGAATGCATTCGGCCGTGCAGGAAAGAAAAAATGCAACGCTGAAATGTAATGTAAAGGCAGCACATGTGTTGTGTGCTTGTTTCGGAAGGCATTCAGGCGGTGAAATAAGACATTCATAATGTCTCTGAGTTTAAAATCTATGGTTTTACAGAAACTCTGTGTACAGCTTCACGTGTGTCTCTGTGAGGAAGCCCAGAGAAAGAGGTTTTTGTCTTTTTTTTTGTTTGTAATCTTAACCACTAGGAGCGAGGGCGATTCATGCTTTTTAAGTCATTTTAATAAAGTGTGTGTACATAAGAGATTTTGCGATGGCGAAAGATAACACAATTAAAAAAAAATGAATTCCTAGCGTCTTCTGAAACAGCCGCATCCAAAGTTTCATAGTAAAATTCGTGCGAGAAATTGCCGTGGACACCGTAAGCAAGATTTACCGCCAATACCACTCTACCAACGCCATCAGAATCCCATCCTGCTGATATTATGGTCACAGGTGAAAGCAAACGTCTCCAGAAGCAGCAAGCTCATTTATTAACTCTTTACAATTAAGACAACATAGAAGCTGATGACACAAGAGACCATTTGCAGCATAGTTGTGTATCGCGACCTTACTCCTTGTTTGTTCCAACTCTACATTTTGCACAATTGAAAAATTCGTCGTTAAACGTTTGCGGCTTTATTGATATGATGAGGAGTAAAGTAAATCGGAACTGTGAAACAGCTTGGTTAGCTCCACAGTGTAAACAAATGTCAAAGTGTGCATTTGTTGTACCTCTTCAACGAATAGCACTAAAAGATCTCAATGGAGATTGAACAAACAAAAACTAAGGTTGCGATATGTGTTTAAGACCAGAAAAATTCTTGCCAGCACATGAGGGAAGTTGAATTTACAGTAAGCATCAAATCACGGCACCCCTCTGGCATTACGCCATTAAACCATATTTCATCCTCATCAAGTCCTCGGTTCCCATATCTCTTTCAGAATCTTAATGGCTGACGTCCGCCGAAAAATGCCAAATAAAGGGTCTAATTTTGTTCAGTACAAGCAAATCCTTTGACTGTGGCTGCGCAGTTGCAAGTTAGACTCGGTTTGTGGACTGTTCCGTTTTGGTGTTCAGATATACACAGGAATTTCGTTTCATGCTTTTTTTCTTCTTGCTTTGCCCCCCCCCCCCCCACCACCATCTATGATTTCATGTCCAAATGCACTGCCTCTTCCATATCTGTAGCATTTCGTCCCTTTAGAATGAAAAGATTCTATCTCCACTTTTGGGCTGAACTGAGTTACCCACTGCTTCTATAGACCTTTTCCAATGTATGTCAAAGTATCAGGTGGATTGGTACATAATTTGCAAGTTTTACCAAGCTGTGGACATATAATGAAAGAAGGAATGGTTTGCTCGGTATTCCGTGTCTCGGATCAAACTTCAATCATCAATTTCTCAAACGTCGACGGAAGGGAGTTAGAATTCTGTCATTTTAAGGGGACAATAATTGTTTAATGCCTGTATATAAAAATAATAAAAAGGGTCGAAAGAATTATCAAGACTGAATGCTTTCGTACAAGACAATAATCTGAAACCATCAATGAAGGTTTAGTAATAGGGCACAGACCTTGGTTCTCCAGCTCTCAGGGTTTGCATCCACGGGCACCAGATGCTGCATTTCACTGAACACTCTCTTCATTTCCGTGGCCATTCTCTTCATCTCTGCATCCATTACCGACAGATTTCTCTCTGGGTTGAAGAAAGATTGGGTCAGAGGGAGGCCAACAGGATGATACACTGAAATGGATGTTTAAAAAGTTAAAGGAAATTAAGTTACAGGCCGAAACATCTAATGAAAGAATCCACTCTGCCTCTGAAGATCGTCATCTGTCTTGCTCCATTTGAGAGTTTCTTGCCACTGGGACAGAAGGACGCCAAGAGGGGGATACACTGAAATGAAGTACATTGTAATGATTAAGCAATTGGAGTTCTTGGATAAGTTATGGATTCGGGGATTCAGACAGAGCATTCTGTGTATTTGTAAGTGGATCATGGCGAAGTCGGGCTTAGGATGAAAGACTAAATCCCTGGGAAAACGAGGGGACAAAAATGTTCTGTCGAAATTGAGATTTGCTTACAATATGAAAGATTAGCCGTGTTTCTACTTTCAGGTAAAATACTTTACTTGAAATCGTCTTAGAAATATTTTATTTTGATTTTGTAAAGTGGCATAAAAATTTCACTTTAAGCCCGATGTCACATTTAGAAAGAGCAATCTGTGAATGGGCGTCATTTTGTTTTTGTCTTACCTTCAATGCTGAATATTTACCGGTGTGTTTTTGTCTCGATTTTATAATTTTAAACCAGTTTCGGACAGGTCGGAGGTTATGCAACATGCAACTTTTCTTTTTGGCACATTTTTACTTTTGTTTCAAGCCTTATTGCGACCGCACAGATTTTCTGCGAGTAATATTTTTTGATTATATTTGCCAGTTGTCCCTTCTTGTTACTGTGCGGAAAGTTATAGAGTCATGTTAGAGATGGATTTGGCCAGTTGGCCATAGTAGCAGTTTCGTAGCTATTCAGAGTATATGGCACCCTGTAATTGATCCTCCCGTTAGAACTAAACTTGGCCTCAGTTTGTGTTCAGACTTGACTGACCACCAAAGGTGGAGCGATAATCTTTTTCTCCCTTGTCCTTGAGAGGTAGGTAGGTAGGTAGGTGTGTGGTGTGTGTGTGTGTGTGTGGTATGTGTGTATGGTGTGGGTGTGTGATGTGTGTGTGGTGTGTGTTGTGTGTGAGTGTGTGTGGGGTGTGTGTGTGTGTATTTTTGTTCGTTTGTTTGTTTGTTTGTTTTTTAGGCGCCAGCAAACTTGACACTAGATAAAAGTTTTCTTCAGAAACAATTGTACTGGGGATCTGGAGTAAACCATGACTGTCACACAGGTAAAGTTTCCTTAGTTTCTCATTGACGTGCCTAATTTTATATTCTTATTGTTCTCTACGTGCAACAGTTACCTGGTATATATTGTACATCCTGTACGTGGTTTAGCGACGGTATTCTGGTTTTGCAAATACATTTTTACTAGTTTTAAAGTTGCGCTTGCGCGGATCCCCAAACCACTGCTCCGCTCGTCACTTTCTACCCTCTCGACATCTGTCTCCGCATAGCAAACAGCAGGGTATTTCTGTGTTCTAATTTAAGCGGCGAGCACATCGAATAATTTAAATCAGCAGACAGCAGTGACGGCATTAAGTGTGCACGTCACGAATTATGTGCTCGTGGAAAAAAAAACAAAACAAAATGATCGGAGGCGAGCAGTTAGCGACACAAAGCAAACTTTAAAATAATGGAAGAGCAAATTCAGTGAAAAAATCCCAACTTCGGTGCACCCTCCAAGGTATTTGAAACCTACATGCAAAATTTGGTTACTGTAGGTGACCTAATAAAAAAAGCCTTTTGCGTTGAAAGGTGGAGAATTAGTGAATTATATTATAGATGTCGAGGGTTAGCAACCAGAATATTTATGTCCAAATAGTGAAACTGAGAAAAACTAATTTGAACTGTAATTTTAATGGAAATTCAAATAATTGCAAAAACTTAATGCGGTTACGTGAATAGTTTGATTGGGCTATGGAAGGAAGTCACACACTTTATGTCCTGGATATGTACAGGCATTTAAGAGCAATTCAGAAAATTGGACATACTATGATACATTCTGGTTGGTAACCCTTGATATGTAATGATAGTAAAGAAGTGGTCAAGCACTGCCATCTCATACCTGCAGGTTCCCTAAGAAATTGGTCTCTGGGCACGAGATCTCTGAAGGAATTCCTCTCGGGCTCTCTGTAAGGGTCTCTGTAGGGATCTCTGCTGGCACTGTAGGGATCTCTGCTGGAACTAAAGGATTCCCTGTTGGCACTGAAAGGATCCACGTGGGCACCAAAGGGATCCCTGTTGGCACTGTGGGTATCTCTGTTGGGACGGCCCCAGGCATCGTCCCGGAAGAAAGGGTGCGAAAAGTCCGGTTGCCATCTGCTGGGCTCCATTCTGATAGGAACGGCACGTGGGACTGACATCTCGCTGCTGGCCGGCGGCGGCTTAGGAGGAGGAATAGACGAGCTGTATGCGTTGGACAAGTTGAGCTCCGCTGGCGGCGTAATGTAGGGGATTTCGCTTCTGTGGATGGAGAAATACCTGCTGGAAATTCTGACTACCATTGAAAACAATGCCTGTTGTGAGGGGGACATAGTGTTTTACAAAGAAAGTCATAGTTATGCAGTGAACACAACTCGTTTTTTTTTTCTCTGTTTGTCTTTGCAATTGGACTACATCCCGGTAAAAACATCCGAGAACATAGAATTAATCTAGATTAACAAAATGAAAACCTTACAACAACGCAGCAAGCCTTTTCCTGTTCTTCGGTTAAGATGGTAGTAAATGTATAACCCTCAGACTTCATACATTTCTTACTGATGATCGTCCTGAGGGCAGCGTTGCTTCTAAACTCACCCAAATATGGGAAATCATGGAAGCTTCTTGTTAATGCTTTCAATAGCATCAATATCATCCCTTTACTACTGACGCAGACTTAAGTTATGACACAATGGTCAAGGAAATCACTTTTACGTTCACGAAATAAACTACGCTTTTTGTGTACTGTTGCAAGTCTCGACCGGTATGCGCAGTTGGTTCAGAAACTTTGCAAGACGTTATTGCGGGTTTTTTTTTTAGGTCTTTATTTTGGGATGTTCTCTGCCATTGGCATTTACACCTCACTTTCCGAGTTTTTTCTTTTTCTTGTTCTTGTTTCTGTGCTTTTTTTCAGGTAGGGATTTTTTATATTTTTTTAGAATTTTGTCCGGACAGCAGCCTTGTACGGACTGCTCTTCTCGTCTTTTAACTGCCGAGGTATCTTTAATGTGCGCAACGTCCACACGAGCTCTCCGAGTTTTTCGTCCTTATCCGAGAAGACTAGATGCTCAATCCTATCTACCATAGGAACAGGGACAGGAATTTTTTTCCCTGTAAGAAAATTCCAACATGCCTGCACCGACTCGGGGTCGAACCCGGTACCTTCGGCATGAGAGACGAGCACTTTGCCTCTAGACGACCGTGTCCCAACGTGTTTCACTCAGTCACATTATTGCGGGTGTTTAAGTTTAAGCTCACATGCGACATGGCTCATTTGTCATGCTTGCGCGTCGTAGTCGTGGCCAACTAAGCGAATGAATTGAGATACACACACTTGCAAGACAGAGGCTCATCATTTTGGAGGAATGTGGAACAACGGGAACATGAAAATGAGACACGGTTGCAACACGACAGCAAGTTCCAAGTGTGAGCCTGGCTTAATAGTTAGCGAGTATACGCTGGAGTAGTCAGATCACTTGTCTGTAAAATTGATGAAACTGAATATCAAACATGAATAGGTCCCAAGAAAGACCGTGAAAGGTGCAAGGTGCAGAGTGGCCATTCTCGTGTCGACTCGCGTTAACCCTCTAGGCACCTTAATGTATCATCAGTAATACAGAGACATATAATGTCAACTCTGAATATCAAACATAAATAGGGTACCCAAGAAAGACGGCGAAAAGTGCAGAGTGGCCATTATCGTGTCGACTCGCGTCAACCCTCTAGGAACCTTAATGTATCATCAGTAATACAGAGACATATTCATTCGGTTGCTGTTCCCACAAGAACTCAGCGCGAGAAGAGTAGTTTATTTTTTTAATGTTTTCTACAAATTACACAATAAATCAGCGAAACGATCATGGAAGAAACCCTTAATTATGTCTCTAAGAACAAATTTTCAGGAAATCAGAGTTCGCTGACAAGCAGAAATGAGAGCGGAGCCTAGCGGGTTAAAACCTTAACTCAAAAATCAAAGCTGTTCAAACGTCAGCCCATTGCTGAATTTCAAGAGTTGATTTCCAGTCATTTTCCAGTATAAAGTAGAAAAGGTCTCCGAGTAAGAAAAACACACCACAATGCTTTTTTTATATTTTTTTAAACGATATTTACAGCTATTCCGCACAGGTCGAACGTGTTAAACTGTAAGTTTGGGGCCTAATGGATAGGGCAAGCCCCATGTGTTTTACCCAGTCACACAAGGTCTGTATTAATGGCGGAGGTTTACCCAGCTATCTAAATTATGACTTTTTCTCACGCGGTGTCTGTTTTAGCACAGAACCATACTCTTCTTCACTGAACCGAGCTAGTCATGGTTGAATTCAAAGATAGCAGTACCTCCCCTCCTTTTCTCCATTCCAAATATCAAAACAATGGGGGGGGGGGGGGTTGGGATGACGCTAAGTTGTGTAGTTAGCAAACTGTGCACGTCGGTAGGACGTGTCACACCATTAGCTTTTTACTCATCAGGACTTTTCGCTCTTCAAAAGTTCAACTTTGTCGCATAGCATTACCATGGCAACCATTTCGTGGCTGTGGGCAATTAAACACAGTCTCCAGCATTGTCCACAGGCAGGCGATCATTAAGCGCTTTGGGCGCTAATCTTCCAAGCGAATTGCTTTATTTACAGTGCGCATGAAAATGACACTGTATAATATCTCCACTTTACATGTGTCAGATTGCCATTTTGTATACACACGAATCTCCTGCCTGTAATTTTAGCTTTTTGAATCACGACGCTCCTGTTGGCAAAGAATGTTATTTCTACAGTCTTTGCTGATGGTTTTACAGAGTGCAGTAACACTTTTTTTCTGTTACCGCTGACACGTTGTTGGGCTCAACAAGGAAATGTGCAGTTGCTTAGGCCAATGGGCGTGGGCGGTATCCCGGTGCGGCAAATGCACACGAACTTGGTATTCCATGGCTGCTACTCAGTACCTAAATTGTAGTTGTTCAACTTCGTCTTGATCTTCGTCGGTGTCCACATTATCGCATCTATCTATCTATCTATCTATCTATCTATCTATCTATCTATCTATCTATCTATCTATCTATCTATCTATCTATCTATCTATCTATCTATCTATCTATCTATCTATCTATCTATCTATCTATCTATCTATCTATCTATCTGGCTCTCTCTTTCTGCCCCCCCCCTCTCTCTGCCCCCTTAACTTTTCCAGAGTCTTCAAACCAATTGTTACGCCTTATGATGTGTTTTGCATCGTGAAGTTCGGGATACAAGCTTTGTAAAGTTCACAATGCGGAAAAATATACGTGCAGTAAGCAGAAAGAGATGTAACCATAGATTATTGTTTGAACCGTAGGTTGGCTGTGGAAATGAAATACGTAATGGACATGCATGTACTTTGAAATGTGACTCGTCACCAGATAAAAGGCAGGAGCTTTTTGCTTTAAATTTAGAGCCGCTGTCTGTTTCCAATTTTTCCGGTTTTTCAGCATTCCTCCTCACCGCCCCCGCGGTTGGTTGGTGGGCGCTTCTGGTAGTCTCTCTTTCTGTCCTATCTTTCTGTTATTGTGTCCTATCGTTTTGCTTCTTCTTTGCACAACATGGCCGTTCTGGTGTCGACATGCTTTCTCCAAACTCAAACTCAGACTTAAACTCCAATCTCCTCCCCCCTTTTTCCCCTCCCCCCCCCCTCTTTTAAAAAAAAAACATGTTGGTCTGGAGGCTAAGGTATTCGCCTCTCATGCCGAAGGTACCGGGTTCGATCCCCGGTCGGTGCAGGCATGTTGGATTTTTTGTGGGGGTTGGGGGGGGGGGGGTGGGATTGTTGATCTATGGCATGTAATCATCAAGCATCTAGTTTTCTCGGATATGGACGAAAAACACGTACGTTAAAGATAGTTTGGCACTTGAAAGTTCAGGAGAGCAGGCCGAACATGGCCGCTGCCCGGGCAAAATGCAATAAAACTTCATCACTACCGAGAGAAATAAAATCAGGAAAAAATAACAACGAACTTCCTAAAATAAAAACTACCCCCCCCCCCCTCCCAACCACCTTTTTTTTTATTTAATGCTACAAATTCTAAAATTCCATGGCCTAGATCTCTAGATCTGTTTGCACTTCTGCCACCTGGAATTTGACATTGCATCGTTTGAATCAGGCCCGTACGAGACTGGAGTGGCGACTAACTTCTGTCAAAAAATATCCCTGCTCTGTGAACCTGGTTGGTCCATGTTTCTATTATTAACCCCAAAAAAGTTTGTCCTAGGTACGAACATGTGGAGAGACTGGTTGGTTGGGATTTTTTTCTTTTTCAATGTTTGCTGCCATCGGCATGTACACGTCGTTTTCATGGTGTGTCTTTGATGTGTTTTTGGTTTTCACCCGGTCTCTTCTTGTTCTCGTCTTCTTGGGCCCTGGAAAGGACTGTAGCGTAGTAGCCCTGAAAATTGCCCTAAAACGGACAGATTTTGACTAGTCTTTCCGCGGTATTTTGTTTGCCAATGAAACTTCATGAGCTGCCTCAAGACAACAGAAATGTTCATGCAGGCTCTAGAGATAACTTTGCATGTCTGTCTACCCAGTAGAAAAGTGAGACGCATGTCCATCGTATGAGCGAAAATAGAGATTATGTTACCACAAATTTGTCCACTAAGAACATTGAGACCTTAGAGACAGGTAGCATGCGAAACGAAGATAATGCAAGAAGTATAAAATGCGGTGAAGTTACTCTTCAGTGGCTACCTTTCCATGTCCTAGCTTCCGACGGAGTGGCCTCGTGGCTAGAGTGCTTGGCCTGAGTGCGAGGAGGCCCGAGGTTCGAATCTTGTCACTTTAGGTATGGGTCCACCCTTACTAATCTCGCGCGGCGTTTTTAAGGCACCCACTCGTCGGAGGCTTGACGGGACCTAAGCCTCGTCTGTGATACATAATATATAATAATATGTGTAGGCACCCGACCAAATGAGGCACTTCGTGCATTTTGGTGGTATGGAGATATTGATATCACCAAATGGGTTATTCAGATTCCTTTCACTTGGAAAAAAAATTGCTTTGATTTAATTAGCAGAGAAGATAATTATGGCCTCTCAAAGACAGAAAGTGACACAATCACAGTTTTGAGAAAAACGCTTTTAAAGTTTCAGCTTTTAGTCAAAATTGTTGATGATGGCTCTATTCAAAGTCAGTTTTGGGGCATTTATCCTTCTCAAACAGGATTATCATTGAGGAAAAGAATAGTAAAGAGGTTAAATTTTTTAAAAAAATACTGAAACCGAAAATCGATGAAACTGACCCTTTGAGGTCTTTTAACGGTTTTCTCGAATCAGGTAGTGCCGAAATGTGCCTCATTATTCGGACGGCTACACATTATAATAAAGTAATTTATTTTCCATTTAAGATTTACTTTGTAGGTTTTTTTTTTTTTTTTGTTAATGTCACTAACGCAAGGCTTTCACAATATTTAACCTCTCCCCCTCCCGCCAAATTTCCTGTCTGCTAATCATAAACGATTGGTTGTGGTTCAAAACGACGTGGAACCTCAACTCATTCACACACCATCTTTAGGCTAGTGGTATACTGTTAAGTCTGGTTTTACGTAGTACGCAAAAGGTCTCTCTTTTCAGCGCTAAGTGACGCAAGACAATTTTGACGCGGCCGAACTGATGAGACGAGACTTGTTTAGGTCTTGCAAGTGCGCGAGGTCCCGTTTACAACTCCACAGTTCTTTGTATTACACCAAAACCGAGACCAAACAGATTTGACTTAAAATCAGGCCAGTTAGGCAATGCTATGGCTTTAAACCATTGAATCATTCTCGCTACCCAATGTATGACACACTACTGTTTTCAGAATATAATGGCTACATTCACCAACAGTAATCTCAAAGTAATCCCGAGCACACCTGAGCTGTCGCTAGCACGTCTCTGTGTTGCAAACAATCCATGCAAGAGAATCTTGAGACAGTCTAAATCAGCGTTTTTCAAGGTGGGGCGCCTGCCCCCACCGGTGGGAACGTGGTAGTATTTTGATGGAGCGTGGGACTTCAGAATGGGGCGTACAGATTTTTCACAGAAATCTTAATTTCATAGTGTATTTTAACTTAACTGGATAGACTAAACTGTTGTTTGTTTATGTAAGGTTGGTGGTTTCCTTGTTTAGCCTGGATTAAAACATCGAACTAGACACATGCACTTGAATGTATACATACTGCATTTTATAAAACATTTTAAAAATCTTTTTGCGTATCGATGGTGTCAGGAGCAAACCGGCCAAGTCGAAATAAGCAAATTTTACAGGAGAAACAAAAAACTGCCGTTAAAACTAATGGGAAATGGACCTAGCCGGTTTGATCACATGTTTATTTTGAGTATTTCTACTGGATACTGGTAACAGTTACTTTTACATATGATGCAGGATTCCAGGCTTCATAAATTGGTACTATATTAAGTAATATGAAATTTTTGGACTTGGCCGGTTTGCGCCACATCATCGATATGTTGTATCCTAACTTTGTCTGATCATGGTGGGGTGGCCGTTTTTTGTTTTAGTTTGGACAATGAAGTGGGGCATGGGACAAAACAGATTCTGAAAAAAAAACTGGTCTGAAGCCACCCAGATCTTACTATCTTAGTCGGGGAGCTAGAAAAAGCAAAACGTTTCTCGATAGATTAATAATAAATCCACATCAAAGCTTATACTTATAACATAAGCTACCCCCAGCTGCACAATAACATGTCTAAACTTTAACTGGGTCATCGTGGCGTTGAGATTTTGATCTCTGTCATTAGCTGGGGTTTTTTTTTCCTTTTTTCTCTGTCTCGCCGCTTTGAACCATCCAGTCCCGTCGTTTGGATTTGGTTCACTAGACAAAATCAATGGTCTTTAGACGGTTTGCAGGCAATGTAAAGCCTGTCAATACCACCAGTTCTACCATCATAGGATTCAAAATCACAACACATCTGACATGGAAATATACACAGCATTATTCTCAGCGTGATAGCACGAAAAACGTCTTTATTTGTGTTGTACTGGACCAGTTCATCACTTACTCTATCACTCCCGTTCAGTTGAGCTGACTTAAAGAAAGTTCGGTGTCTCTACTTGCGAGCGGCAGATGTAAAAGATGTTCAAAGAATGCTAACATTATAGAAGACCAAAGCGTGAAGAGGTCTTAACACATAGGCTACACCACGCCCCCTCTACTTTGTAAAATTTACAACTTTTATACTACATGTAATCTTAATTTGAAAATTAAAAAAGAAAACCCACAAATTTCACCCAACAAGACATATTGGCCACGGTTGTTGGGCACAATAACTTTTATAACGCCAGTCCAGTCTATTTTACAGTTCATTATGTCACCATTTCAGTCACACATAAATGTGTTGGACTGAAATATGTTTTATAAAGGACATCATATTTGACAGCAAATTTGAGAATATTTCTTCATCGCAGCTTGAAATCTCGTACATCATACAGTTTTAGATACAAGGATTACACTACAGCACCATAAGGTTTTTGTTACTCACGTTGATTTGAAACAGCAACCAAAGATGGGGAATTTTGGCTTGGGTGTTAGTACTGCCGATGCGAGCTTCAAATACGTTCAGGTAGCGCCAGCGTCGCCTTTTGACATTTACCTGCGGTTACGTCGTGTGCTGTCTTTTATGTCAACAACTGTGTCATCGAGAAGGTTCTCGTTTGAGCCCCTTGCCTCCCCCGCCTCCTCCTACAACTGTACTATCTAGCATTGGCAGAGCAACCTGGTTGAACTAGATATAGCTGGTCGTGTTGATCTTTCGCCGAGGATTGCCACTAAAGTGGAGGCGTTTTAAACCAACATGGATGTGATGCAGATTTCTTTCAGGCCCGTTGTTTCAGAAGAGTGTTTGGGAAAAGGTTGGGGGGGGGGGTAAGTAGAACGGTGTGTTTGGGAAACAAACAGCATGTGTCTGTAATTTTTCTCTTTTTCTTTCTCTGCCGCTCTCTCTTACCAGTCCCTTTTCGCCGTACCTACCTGTCAACCGACCTGCCCACCTGCCTATCTACCCACCTACCTGCCCACCCACCTGCCTATCTGCCCACCAACCTATCTACCTACCTGCTTGCCTGCCTGCCTACCTTCCTACTCTCCTACCTACCTACCTTTTTTTGTGTCTGTAAGTTTATCAGCTATCTATCTATCTATCTATCTATCTATCTATCTATCTATCTATCTATCTATCTATCTATCTATCTATCTATCTATCTATCTATCTATCTATCTATCTATCTATCTATCTATCTATCTACATGTCTGTCTAACTGTCTGCCTGCCTGCCTACCCGTCTGCTTACTTGCCTGCCTGCCTATCTATCCATTTATCTATCTATCTATCTATCTATCTATCTATCTATCTATCTATCTATCTATCTATCTATCTATCTATCTATCTATCTGTCTATCTGTCTATCTATCTATCTATCTATCTATCTATCTATCTATCTATCTATCTATCTATCTATCTATCATGCCAGACGTTCTGGTTAGCGGTGCTACTGTTTACATAATATTGGGTATGAGGTCGGTCTATACATATCATATAATATGCTATTATTAGTCGAGATTATTGGACATGAGAGACGTTTTTGCGACTCAAAATAACCAGGTGTCTAACCTACGCTTTAAAGTTGTACAAAAATGAATGCAAAAGGTGAATGGCGTAATGGATGTTTGCCCCGGCCATGTGTAAAAACTACATCATAAAGTACAGGCGGTGTTCCGTGGCAATGCTTGCACAGTTGAATGGAGGGATGCACATCTCTCGCTTCCCTCAACCCTCTTCCCGGGATAGTTTGAAACTTGGTATGCAATGTAAATACGAGAAGATTTGGAAGGTTTATCCCCAGCCTCACAGTGCATTTTCTCATTTCCACTATTTGTTTTGGAAGTGGCTGTTGTTAAAGGACTGTAGCATTTTACACAGCAAGCTATAGATGACAGTTCGCTTGTGTTTTGTAATCAGGGTGCGGTCCCCTAACAACAGCGGCTTTGAAAGTGCTTCAGCAGTTGTCTCTATGAGTTTTGGTTTGGCTCAATTCTCCCTAGGGTTAGGTTCAGGTTTAGGGCTGCGATCGTATTGTCTAGGTTGATGCCTTAAAATAAAAAAGCCAAACTGCTGTGCGTATGCAACTGTCTCTAGTGAAGCCATACCCCGAAGATGGAGAAGATCGCTCTGGCCCTACGCAATTCCCCTCAGCAAGACATTTTAGCTAGATGTATGCTACATTTACTAAGACTCCTTACCATGTCAGTTCCTGTATGCCTGTTATTAAGTTTATTGAGTTGTGATATATATTTATGTAATGATGCATACTATGTGTGTGCTCTTAAACGCTATGTGAAAGAGAATTTTCCTCATGCGGTAATAATGTGATTCTTATCGTATCTTATTGCACGTTAACTTATCTTAAGAAAACCATTAACTAACCTTACCAAATCCTGTGACCTAACGCTGACCCTAATCCTACGCCGGGAAAGTTCTCTCAAAGTGACTGTTGTCGTTCCGACACGCTGTAAAATGTTAACTCAAACTCAAACGCACTTGGTGATACAAGCGGGTGGTTGGTGGGTGCTTTTGGTAGGCTCTCTTTCTGTCCTATCTTTCTGTTATATTCTGCCTTTCTCCTTGCTCCCCCCCCCCTCCCAGCAATATGTGATCGTCCAGTCGATGACGTGCTTTATGCAAACTCAGTCTTCAAACTTCCCCAGTGACACGAGCCTTTTTAAATCATTCAATGGAAATAAGAGCAAACAAACTGAATTTCATTGAGCGTGGATTCTTTCTGTTATACCGCAACGAAAACCCCGAGAAATGATATCTAAAGGGAAGCGTACTTCAGGAGGGCCAGGCGCGGTAATGCTGTTTTTGTCTATTCTTGACTTAAAAATATGCACCTAATTTAATGTCCGAAACGCTTATAATTGTCTGCTTCACCAGAGCCAGATATTCGATGCTGTTTTAGTCACTGTCGGGATACTCTTATCAAAACCGTTTTCCTCTACACGGAGAACCCTTATGTTAGTGAGGTTCACTTCGACCAGTGTTTCTCAAGGTGGGGTGTGGCAACATCTTGGTGGGATGTGGGACGTCAGAATGGAGGGGGGGGGGGTTCAAAGAAATCCTAGTTTCATAGTGTATTCTAACCTAACTGTATAGATAAACCGTTGTTTGTTTATGTTGTGTTGGTGATTTCCTTGGTTACTGCTCGGATTAAAAAGTCGAACGTAACAGACGCGTGACTGTGCTGTTGTGAATGTTTTACTCTGCTGAAATCAGTAAGAATAAAAGAAACAACAACAACAACAAAATATGTAAACGCTTATAATTGATAAAGTGTTTCACAATGATCAGATACCCAGCGCTTTTGTTATTCTCTGCGTGAATAGAAGTACATGTATACATTCATGTCTGAAACGCATAAGTTGCTGCACTTCTCTAGGCCCACCAAATAAATATACCCAGTTATTGTACTCTATCCAAATTGTTATCCGCTGCCCAAAACAAAAGAGCAAATGTAAACTCCCAAGTGTGTGTGTGTTTCACTAAGACTAGAAACTCGGTTCTGTTGTTATTTTGTGCCCAAAACAGAGGAAGAGAAATGTCGTAAACTCCTGTGTTCGTGTGTTTCAATAAGACCAGAAACTCAGTTCTGTGTTATTCTGTGCCCAAAACAGGAGTACTTAATGTCGTAAGCGCCTATGTTATAGAAAACTGTGGGTTAAACAGTTTTTTTGTAAAAATATCATAACTTTTAATTCTGATAAGGACAGCTATACGGTTTTTTGGCTTCTCCTGAAAAATTGTCAAAACGGAGTTACGATGGTTTATCACGCGGCCCTCGTTTTGTTTGTGTGCCCTCACTAAGACCACATAATCGGCTCTATTGTTATTCCCCGCTTTAAACATAATAGTAAATATTGTATAGATTCTGTATTCGTTTGCTGTTGTCTGCGTATTGTTATAATGACATAAATCTCTGGGCCCTATGTATCACCAGTGATGCACGGAAACTTATCACTCAGCTGCAGTTCCCATAAGAACTCAAAAACTACATAGAGTGATTTCTACAGTACACACTAAATCAACCAAGCGATCACGAAAAACCCTTAATCATGCACCTAAAAACAAATTCTCATAAAATCAGAATTTCTCCCATAGGCAAATGGGGCTGGGGCCCAAAAAGTTAACGCACGATATATATATATATTTTTTTTCTCGAAAAGTGCGTGGTTATAAAAAATGTAGCTTTTCTTCAAGGGCATGCAGGAATCCTGTTGATGAATATGAGTGGCGTCATTTGGCGACCTGGGTTCTTGTTCCAACAGACTCTCCTTTTTTGCACAACTGAGAAACTCGACACGAAACGATTGCGGATTTAGTACTTCTAGCTGGCCCGTTGACTCGGGGAATACACAGATGTCACCAATGTGTACATTGAGTCGCAGAACGAACTTTCCTGCCATACTTTTTAATTCTAATCGAAGAAAATCCGTATTTGTTTTTCCTACTCAAAATGTGGGAACACTCACTTGTGGCTAAAAAAAAACAAACAAACCAACAACAAAAAAACGAAAGTAATACACATGTAGCGAACTTCAAGACCTTTTGAAATATGCCCACGCACACTTTTACTTTCTATGCGTTATAATTATATCTTATGGAATTTAAGGCTTAGCGGTTAAAGAAGCCTTTCATGGATACAATGGAGATCTTACTTCTTTCATAATGTGATGATAAGGAGTTGTAATAAATCAGAACTGTTATAAGTGATTAGCGTCACAACCCCCCCCCCCCCTTGTAAACAAGTGTCAAAGTGTGCATATGTTATATCTTTTCTATTTACCAAAAAATCTCCATTTTTTTTCTGAATGTGGAGACAGAAAAAAACAAAAATGGAGTTGGCGTTTTATTTATTAAACAAGCATCTAAAGCTGCATGTGTGATATCTCTTTTACACTCTAACAGATCTCCATTATTTTTTTTCTTCAGAGAATAGAGACAGAACAAACAAGAACTAAGGTCGCGATTTATTTAAGCAATACGGAACAGCAGGGAATTCATTCACATCAACTGCCTCACCTCGAGAGGGGGAGAGAGGAGAGAGAGAGAGAGAGAGGAGAGAGAGAGAGAGAGAGGAGAGAGAGAGAGAGAGAGAGAGGAGAGAGAGAGAGAGAGAGGAGAGAGAGAGAGAGAGAGAGAGAAAGAAAGAGAGAGAAAACGACTACTCACCGGTCCATAGCGCCGGAATGCCCAAACTACCGTGCTAACATCCACAACGCGGCAACTACGACTGAATCGTTCTGAGGCCCCTTGCATAACCCAGCTGTGGTTATATTTCAGCCACAGCAAGTAAGCTACATTGTACCTCACGCCCTTTTGAATCGATAGCCCCTTTCATATTAAAATTAGGGGGGGGGGTGGAGCAAGAAGCCCTGTAATAGGCCCTATTTTTTTCTTTTTCTTTTTAACATGGGTAGGGAATTTGTAAAATTGTAAAAGTAATTGAAAAAGTAATTAAAAAGCAATTGGAAAAAAAATATGTACCAAGGAATATGTTTGCTGCACTGGCACGCTCCATTCATTTTCAGACCTAGAAGGTTATGACCCAGAGCTTAAAATAAATTATTTCTTCAACCCGTGCAAACATGAACCATTGCCAAAATAAAAACAAAAGCAAACGAGGAGTGCATTACTCGTGTAATGTAACTTATTAATATGTTGGTTTGTTTGCTTTTCTTTTCTTCCGTAGTTGGAGAAAAGAGCCAGAGGTTGTTTATTAATTTATATTATTATGTTTGTTTACTTGTGTAATTATTATTATTAATGTATTTGCTTTCTGAATTTGTGCGTTTCTTGTGTGTTGCAGGAGAAGTCAGACAGGTTTTTCATTGTTATTGGGTTTGTTTTAGTTGTTGTTGTCTTGACGAGGTGGGCTGGACCAAATATTGTTCAGCAGTTCAAAGTTCAATGGACATACTCACATAGATAGGTGGTTGACCTGTGTGGTTAAATATGCTTGAAGAAGGCCCAAGATGGGAAAAAAAAATTGCGCCCTTTTCAAATTTTGTCTTTATGGGTATCAACTCGAGGAAGGCCCCAGAGGCCGAAAAGTCGAACCCTTTCCAAGTTTGTCTTGTTAGGTATCAGAAATCGAGCCCTTTTCCGTTTGTCTCTATGGGTATCAGCTGGAGGAAGGTTCCAGAGACCGAAAAACGGCACCTCTTAAGTTAAAATTTGTCTCTATGAGTATCAGCTCGAGGAAGTTCCCAAAGACTGAAAAACAAGTTTTGTCTTTTATGGATATCGGCGGGAAGAAGGTCCGAAAAATGGCACCCTTTCCATGTTTGTCGTTATGGGTATCAGCTCGATGAAGACCCCAGAAACCGGAAACTTGCTTCCTTCCAATGTATGGTCTTCGTCAAGGAGCGCTCAGTTTTCTCGTGCCCTTTTCACTCCTGTATGTCTTTTTAGCAATTCTTCTCACCCTCTCCCTCCCCCTGCTCCCACTTTTTGTGTGATTCTTTGGTAACCAGTTGTTCAGAGACGGCACGGCAGTGTGACATTTATAGTATACAGGTAAGAAAAACATGGGGAAGGTAGGAGTGGCTTGTAAAGCAAAAGTGGTGTCGACCTTTGAAGGGTTGATGTAGTGCAAATTGACCAGTTGTCTTTCATAGTTGTCTTTGGCATAATAGATAGAGAGAGGTAGAAAGAGAGTGAGAGGGAGAGAGAAAGAAAGAGAGAGAGAGAGAGATGCAAGTCGAGAGAACAAGACGTTCTGTAAATCGCCTAGCCCCTAGAGCGAACTGGTTTGGAATAGGCGCCACATAAATGATCTCCATTATTATTTTTATAATTGGTACCGATATCCAGTATTCCGTAGGCCCCATCATGAAACGGCACAAATGTAGAAGCACCAGTGCAGACCACATCTCGTTTTTTTCCCCCTATGGGTTTACAGGTAGCAGGTAATACAATTATTTCAGATGTTTGTAACTGAAAATGTTGTGGATTCATCCCAAGCCCCCCCCCCCCCCCTGTAAAAATTAAGCCTTTGGCACTTGTGTGATTCCACGATATAGCCATCAAGTTACAACAGCCAACCTTTTTTTTTTTTTTAAAATGCCAACCGTCTTATTTATCCCCAAAATTAAAAGTGCAACATGACAAAACCGAACATGCTAGAACAGTTGTCGACCAAAAAAGCAGCAGCAGCAGAAGAGGACATAAAACTAAAACTGAAAATTCAAACAAAGACAGCCCCACTTCCACAGTTTTCTGAAGCTATTTGAAACTGCCCACATTTCAATTCAAGTTGGTCGCTTTAGACATCTGAAATTTGCTTACTGGGAGTGGTGCATATTTGCTCAGAGGCCTGGCTGTACCTACATTGTATGTAACAACTCACCTGAGTAGATAAAACCACCGACAGGCACTGTTTTACCACCCGACACAAAGCACATTCTTCATGTGTTTAATTTACCAGCGCCAAAAATAACGCAACTTTTTTAACCAGCCGTTCCATAATATCACCGACATATCCCCTTAGAATGGCTAGGTTCTCCCTTCCATCAACTTTTGAGAAATTGAGGATTTAAATATCATGGGCTACGAGAAGAGATCAGGCCATGCCCCCCCCCCCCTCAAAAACAAAAACAAAAAAAACTTTATAACGATGTGTTGGTTGTGTAGGCTTCTGAAGTGGGTCGTGACTCACTCGCTTAAAGACTTTTACGCCACTGTCCAAAAAAAAAAAAAAGGGCATTTCTTAAATAGAAGGGACTCAAATTCTTTGAAGATGACGGAGACAGGAATTTGGATTGACCGTGACGTCACACAGACATGACTTCATGAATGGAGTTGGCATCGGGCACCAGCAGTTACCGGAAGTTGATGTGAATTTGGAAGTCTGTTATTGTACCGATGCTGAGTGTCACAGGTTTTTTGGACTGTAAAACATGTGCTACTGTTTGGCGTTTTGAAACATAATAATTTATGTATACCAATCGGCTTTTCCAGGCTAGAAAACCCCATCTAAATGTCTGGTCGCAAACGAAGAGTGGAAAATCAGTTGTTGTTGTTTTTTTTGAAGTAGGCCTACATGTTATTATTGTTAATGTTTGATAATTGAAACTCCTCGCTGTCAATTTGCATAGTAAGAAAAGGAAACTTTACTTTTAAGAATGTAATGTGTGTCTACTTTCTTGCAAAAAATAGTCTCCAGTTTTGTATTTTCTTGTGATGTTCAGTTGTCTTTGCCTCTGTCGATCAGGCTCTCAGTCCTGTTTGTATGTTTGTGTAATACCCGTCTTTTCTGTCACTCTGTCTTCCTTATTATGTGTGCATCTCTCTGTTTATGCATCTGGTTTGTCCATTTAGTTCTAGCCTTCCATCTTTATGTAGCCATCCATCCATCCATTTATCCTTCCTTCCATTCATCCACCCATTCATCTACCCACCCCTCCATCCATCCATCCATCCCTCCACCCCTCCATCCATCCATCCACCCATCCATCCATCCATCCATCCATCCGTCCATCCATCCATCCACCCACCCGCCTGTCCTTCCGACCCATCCTTCTGTCCGTCCGTCAGTCCGCCCGTCCATCTTTCTTTCTTTCTATTTTTCGTAAAGTAAGTTAGTCAGTCTATCCATCCATCCATCTGTCAATTGCCGTTCATTCACACAACTGCTGTCAAAAGAGAGTCACTGAGGCACCTTCGGCGATTAGGAAACTAAACATTACACATGCCCTTACCAGTGTGTCGGCATTTTGAACAAGACAAGAATCGTCCATTCATCCGTGTCACTTCATCTTTGTATGGAAATAAATCTTTAATGTAAAACTCTGTACTTTGAACTATTGTGCAAATGAATAAGGGCACTTTTATGATGTCTACATTGTGCTCGTGCGAACATCACATTATGGCAAAAACTGCTCTGTGAGGATTGAATTTTTGTGTGAAAGTTGACATTTGTTAGGGCATTTAATCCAGTGTCAGGTCAGACGTCTAACCGGTTTGATCACATTTGCCTATTTGAAATCAAATCTTAATTTGTCAGCACATTAAGTGCTTGTTTCAGATCAGGTACTTGATCTGCGAGGATATTTTCTTATTATGCAAGATGTAATGCCCGACCTACTTAGGATTTTGCGCAAGTCAAACCAAATGACCGATCTGCTAGGACATTTTGCTTTTGCCAAACCAAATAATTTGACGTAGTAGGACATAATATATTTTAGTGCCGGATCAAATGCTTAACACTAGCAGGACATGTACCCTTGTCAGATCAAATGTTTTACTTGGTGGGGCATTTTTGGCCATCTTAGCTCTTGTTTGTTCCAGCTCCACTTCCTTTGCACAACTGAGAAATACGGCATTGAACGTTTCAGGCTTTAGTTTATTATGATAAGCAGTTGGAACAAATGGGAACTGTGAAACGGCTTGATAAGTGCCACAACGCATTTTAAACAAGTGTCAGAGTGTGTATTTGTTGTACCTCTTCTACGTACTACAAGGTCTCCAGTTTTTTTCCGAAAATGGAGATGCAACAAACAAGAACGAAGGTCATGATTTGTTCATGTCCAATCAATAGTTTGACCCGCTAAGGCAAATACTCATGTCAGATAAATGTTTGACCTGTTAGTGGTGTTACTGCTACGACTTTATGGTGATGCTCGTTTCATATACGCAGGTGGTTGGCGAGCGCTTCTGCTAGGATCTCCTTCCGTCCTAACATTCTGTTATTTTTCTGTCTGTCCTCGTGCTTCTTCCCAGCACAGTGTGACAGTTATTTGGTCGGCATGCTTTCTCCAAACTCAGCCTCATTTCAGATTAAAGGCTTGATATTTACAGCTTGGACTTGTTAGCGAGCAAATGTTTGACAGTATTAGTATCTACTCATGTCATGTCAGATATCTGACATACGTTCGTACGTTTGCTTATGGCAGATTAAATGATTGACTTTATTCAGGTAACAACTGTTGAAAACATTTCAGTAGTTTTTGATGGTACTCTGCCAGGTCGAGAAGGGACTGGAAAGCTGGAGAAAGACTAACAAAGTTCTATAAAACACCTCTTTCATTACAGGCGGCAAACGCTTCATGACTAACGTCTTTAGTATTCCAGCTATACCTCCTTGTTCCCTTCTCTCCGTCCTCTGCATCTACAATATGAGCATGACGCCTTTTTCACTGCAGGTGGCAACCAGTTCATGACTAACGTCTTTAGTATTCCAGCTATACCTCCTTGTTCCCTTCTCTCCGTCCTCTGCATCTACAATATGAGCATGACGCCTTTTTCACTGCAGGTGGCAACCAGTTCATGACTAACGTCTTTAGTATTCCAGCTATACCTCCTTGTTCCCTTCTCTCCGTCCTCTGCATCTACAATATGAGCATGACGCCTTTTTCACTGCAGGGGGCAACCAGTTCATGACTAACGTCTTTAGTATTCCAGCTATACCTCCTTGTTCCCTTCTCTCCGTCCTCTGCATCTACAATATGAGCATGACGCCTTTTTCACTGCAGGTGGCAACCAGTTCAGGACTAACGTCTTTAGTATTCCAGCTATAATTCCTTGTTCCCTTCTCTCCATCCTCTGCATCTACAATATGAGCATGACGCCTTTTTCACTGCAGGTGGCAACCAGTTCATGACTAACGTCTTTAGTATTCCAGCTATACCTCCTTGTTCCCTTCTCTCCGTCCTCTGCATCTACAATATGAGCATGACGCCTTTTTCACTGCAGGTGGCAACCAGTTCATGACTAACGTCTTTAGTATTCCAGCTATACCTCCTTGTTCCCTTCTCTCCGTCCTCTGCATCTACAATATGAGCATGACGCCTTTTTCACTGCAGGTGGCAACCAGTTCATGACTAACGTCTTTAGTATTCCAGCTATACCTCCTTGTTCCCTTCTCTCCGTCCTCTGCATCTACAATATGAGCATGACGCCTTTTTCACTGCAGGTGGCAACCAGTTCATGACTAACGTCTTTAGTATTCCAGCTATACCTCCTTGTTCCCTTCTCTCCGTCCTCTGCATCTACAATATGAGCATGACGCCTTTTTCACTGCAGGTGGCAACCAGTTCATGACTAACGTTATTTGTGTTCTAGCTACGCCCCCCAGTTCCCTCCTGTCCATCTTCTCCAACTAATTCATTCAAGCAAATAGTGTGTCATATATACCTACAAAAACCAGTTGTATGTCTTCGTTTTGGCTCAGAACTGTTACTGATTCAGTGATTGCGTGCGTTGGTCTGTTTGTTTGTAAATTGCACGGTGCGTGAACCGTGAGGTGGTCTACTGGTCAGGGTAAATGTTGGTCTGTTGTCTTTGTTTCTTGCTGTTGTTGTTGTCGTTGTTTGTTTTGAGGTAGGATAGAGCATGGATTGAGTTGGTATATTGGTCAGTTCATGTGTAGTTTGTTTGTTGGAAGTTGAATACTATAATTATGAACGTAGAGGTGGTATGTTGGAGATGTTGGCATTGGCAGAACGTAGAGGTGGTATGTTGGAGATGTTGATATTGGTAGAACGTAGAGGTGGTATGTTGGAGATGTTGGTATTGGCAGAACGTAGAGGTGGTATGTTGGAGATGTTGGTATTGGCAGAACGTAGAGGTGGTATGTTGGAGATGTTGGTATTGGCAGAGCGTAGAGGTAGTATGTTGGAGATGTTGGTATTGGTCTCTTTGTTGCAAGTTGGATGTACACGAATTTTGATGTGATATGTTAGTCAATGCATGTATCGGGTTGTCTATTAAGTAGAACATGAACGTTGAGGTGGTAAATTATGAAAGTCAATGTTGGTGTGTCTGTCAATTGGAAGCTGGCTAGTATTATGAACTTGGAGGTGCCGAAAAGGCACTCAAAACCTCCACAAGGTCAAAACAAGGCCCTTTAATCTCGTTTTGTCACAGAGTATCCGAGGAGGCAGTTGGCGACCTTAGTTCTTGTTTGTTCTATCTTCATTTTCTGAAAAACTGGAATTTTTTTAGTATATAGAAGAGGTATAACAAATGTATACTTTGACACTTGTTTAAAATGCGTTCTGGCACTTATTAATCTGTTTCATTGTCCCGATTTATTCTAATTCCTTATCATAAAAACTAAAGGCCCAGAATCGTCGATTTTGTCAGTTGTGCAAAGCGTGGAGTTGGAACAAATAAGAACTAAGGTCGCGAGTTGATACTGTACTGAAAACATTGGACATGTCGGACATTTTGTCCTTGTAGGTTCCGCTTGTTTTGGTCAACTGTGGCGCTGGATCGGGCTGTGTCTCAAAGGTTTCTTCACTACCGGGGAAGCAGGCATAGTAGTGTAGTTGTATGTTCGTTCACTCTGTCACGGTGATCGTACACAAGAGGGCGGGGACGAAAGGGGAGGATCAAAGAACGCAATCAAGTAAAAAGTGCGAACCCGTTTCAGTTTGCCTGAACGTCAGTGGACGAACTTAACCCCAAACGTAATCCGCAGAAGCCCAGGCATGGATTTGCCAGATCGCGACCTTAGTCCTTGTTTGTTCTGTCTTCATTTTCTGAAAAACTGGAGATCTTTTAGTATGTAGAAGAGACACAACAAATGCACACTCTGACGCCTGTTAAAACTGATTTGTGGCACTTCCTAAACTGGTTCACGGTTCCGATTTATTCTAACTCCTTATCATAGTATTCAAGCTGCAAACGTTTTAACGTCGAATGTCTCAATTGTGCAAACAAGGACGAAGTTGCGCACGTTAAAGATACCTTGGCAGTTGGAAATCGTAAAGAGCAAGCCGCTCCCCGGGCAAAATTAAAATTAATAGATTAAAATTTCATTATTCAAATATATATTAATATATGCTCAAATACTATAAGATCTATAATACTTTATAATACAGTTGTGAGTTGTGAACTGCGCCTAACAGGCTGCGTTACAATTTGCTCTGAGATAGAGAGAAGTAGAGATGCAAATTAGGCGCTATATAATTTATGATCTCCACTATTATTATTATTATATTGCCTTAACCAAAAATTGTGAAACTTTCAAAAATGATTTGAAATAGTCAGAGAACCTCAAAAAAAAAAAAAAATTATAAATATTTATAATGTAAGATTTATATTTCTTGATATGATAAATTAGGACAAGGTTCACCCACAGGAGTCTGGGCACCAGGTGACGAGTTTTTGAACCGTGGAAAACTGAGCATTTGAGGGTTAAACGAAATCTTGCCATGACGTTAGTTTGGGCCGTACTATTTCTGTCACCGTTGAGTGACCTCTTTAATAGGAACTGTTGCGTAGATTTATAATTTTAATATGCCATTCAGTTACAAACACACAGCAGCCATCTTAGGACTCTCAAATTACAAAGGCAAGAGTGACATCACCTTCCCTTTTTCCGCAGCCTTTCCTGTCTTCTATATCTACTTATAGACCTAAATATATATATATATTTTTCTTCTTTTTTTTTCATCTACCAAGAGCGGGTGGTTGATGGGCGGTTCAAGTGAGGTCTCCTTCTGTCCCTTCTATATCAACCTATATATATATATATATTTATTTTTTTTTCTTTCTTTTTTTTCGTCATCTGCCAAGAGCGGGTGGTTGGTGGGCGGTTCAAGTGAGGTCTCCTTCTGTCCCTTCTATATCAACCTATATATATATATATATTTATTTTTTTTTCTTTCTTTTTTTTCGTCATCTGCCAAGAGCGGGTGGTTGGTGGGCGGTTCAGCTAGTGTCTCCTTCTGTCCTATCATTCTGTTACATTTGGTCTACCGTCTGGCTTCTTCTTAGCATGATGTGACTGTTATGTGTCCATGTGTTTTCTCCAAACTCTAACCCAAACTTAGTTCTAGTAAGAGACTGGTGATGATTAGTCACTGGAAATAAATCGCTACAGGTGCATCGGATTCCTTTATCTCTTATTGTCTGTCAGTCTTTCTGTCTCTCCCTGTCTCTGTCTGTCTGTTTTTCTGTCTCTCTCTCTGTGTTTTTCTGTCTGTCTGTCTCACTCTCTTACCCTGTCTCTGTCCGTCTCACTCTCTTACTCTGTCTCTCTATGTCTGTTTGTTTCTCTCTGTTTGTCTGTCTCTCTTTGTCTCTGTCTGTGTTCTGTCTGTCTGCGTAACCCTCCCCCCCCCCCCCCCAGTCCTCTCCAAAACCGTGCTCACACGCAAAGTATAGTGAAACAATAATGATACCGCAATGAAAAGGCTCCCCTCAACTCCTTTATCAGTAACCGAACCAACCTGACACCCGGGAGAAGTCAGAAACCGAAAATACCTGAGGGCATTGTGACATTACATAAGACGTAAAGAAGAAGGTTGTGAACCGTCAGGGATCTAACTTTTTCTTCTTCTAAATACACAGTGGCAGTCATTTATTTGCCATGGTGTATCACAAATTAACGAATGCGATATAATGTCACGATTATATTCACATACTCACAATTTATGCCTTGTGATATTTGTCCTGAAATAACCGGATGCGTGCAAGCCAAAATAGCCTTTCCTACCACTCGTGCTTGGAATCCACCCATACATGTGATAAATCTGAATCTTAATTCTCTTCACTCATATATGTCTTTCTTTCTGTTATATTCTACCTGTGGTCTTGCTTTTTCCTAGCAGTTAGCACAGTGTGACCATAATATGGGGTTGTCGTGCTTTCTCTGAACTCAAAACTCAATTCTTACTTTCTCTTAATAACATGTACTACAATCTTTTCTGGGCCACGGTACCCGGTAAATGTCAGGCATCAGCTTGGTCTTTCACTTTCGTTATTATACTTTGCTGCGACCAGCTATGACAAACAGAGGACACCTTAAGAGTATGCAGTGTCTTAAGTTTCCCAAGAAAGTCTTTGTTTACTTACACGGAAGTGTGAATTGAGGACCTGGGCCTTTACATTCTTTCGTCTTGAGCCCACACACAAATCTTTCAAAAATGTGTCGCATCTACTTTGTAATTATGTCTGTCTGGTAGTCTGTCTGTCGTGCTGCCTGTTGTTTGTACATGTACAATCTTTGCCCTTTGTTAGCTCTATATCTGCATACCAGTTTCAAATTTCACTTGGCAGACACACACAGAGTAGTTGACTGAATGCATCACCTGTGGAGACAAAAGACAGAGTGCAGGTGCAATTTTATGAAGATTGCTATGGTGGTGAAGAGGGTTTGTGTTGTTCTTTCTTGATTGATGTTGGAGGCAGATCTGGTTTGTAGTGATAGCTCAAAAGAGTGACACAAGATAAATGGTGTTTCGAAGGAGTGGCACTTAGAAAAGTGAAAAGATACTACTAGAACTAGACACTGTATTTCAGAGGAGTGAAAGCACAGAGGAGTGGCTGTTCAGAATGTTGTGTTTAGTGTCATTGTGACACTATTGTGACATTGTCCCCCTGAAGACACAAGGGAGACAATAGCATTGTTTCAGGGACTGGAAATAAGTAAATAAATTTTTGAAAAATGTATAAATAAGTAAATAAATTAAAAAAGTAAATATTATCAAGGCTAAATTCTTTTTTTAAAAACACAATAAAACATTGTGAAACCATTGCAGTTCTTGTCCTGGCAAGTGATATATTATGGTCATTGTTTCAAGATTGTTGATGTCTGTCGATGATGCTAACTTACCTTTACTCGTTAAAATTTGAGATTTTGTGAATTAGCATCATCTCGATTCAGACCTCGATGTCACCAATGGCATATGTCAGACTTTATTGCATTCCTGAGCATGAGGGCTATCAGATAATATTGTAGAAAGAGAAAGGTGCCAATAGGAAAACATAATAATCCAGTAGGTTCATAATGTCATAAATCACCAAATGACAGGAAAGAAAAAAGTTTTTCTTAATATGTCAGTATCATTAGCCCAGAGCAGTGATGAGATTGCCTTTCTTATGCATATTTTACAATTGTTTTCCCTACACAAGAACGAAAGATACTCATCTCTTCATACAATTTTGGAACCTCGCTCTAGTTTATGTATTTTTCCTAGTTTTTATAAACTGTCTTCCCACCTCTTACTCTGCTGGGCCTAAGGCACATATGTTTTCAATTTCTCTTCCAGTTTGAAAAAAGATTCAAGTATGCAGTTTTCCAGGATTTTGTTGTCTGGGAATGAACCCCATCACACACTGTATTCATATGAAACTGGCATTCATCTCTTTTCTTTTTAATTTCAGGTTAACTGCAGGCACTTCTAAGATGTGAAATTGAAAGGGCCAGTGACTCTCAAAGAAGTGTTGAATCAGAGAGAGGGGAATCAAAATTTTTGTTTCTCTTGGTGAAGTTCGAACCATTGGAATGGAAAAACCAGGATAACTTGAACAGTTTATTATTGAAAATATTGAAAAGTATAAGAATCTGACTCAAGTGACTCAGTGCTTCGATAAAACAAGTAAATAGTGTTTGCCAGCTGAGTTTGTTGCAGTTTTGTCACTTGGGTGTCAAAGCGATGAAATAACGAAAAAGAAATAGCAATTGCATTTACACACAGTCAAAAATGCTGTGACAAGAGCTTTAGTTATACATTGATATGTGCAAACTTAACCTTTGACCTCTGGCAAGTGAGTAACAAAGATGGCTTGGTTGCCTGATATTCAGTTGATACAGTGAATAAATTCCAGATGGTACTGAGCTTTAGATATATATATATATTTGGATCAGAGGGATTTGTAATCTGCAGTACATCCAAGCAGATAGGAATCAACGAAACAGTTGTGACTGTACACAGGAAATCCCTGCCCTGGTCTTTAAACTGTACACAGGTAATCCCAGTTTGGCCTTTAGACTGTACACAGGAACTCCCTGTCCTGGCCTTTAGACTGTATACAGGAATTCCCTGCCAGAGCCACCTGTAATCTATAGTTCATGCAAGCAGAAAGGAATCAACAAAACATTTCTGGCCTTTGGGTTGTACACAGAAAATCCCCATTCTGGCCTTAAGACTGTACACAGGAAAGCCTTGTTCAGGTATTGTTGTTCGAGAAAGACGTGTCTGGTTACTGACAAACTACTGACATGTCAGACTCAGAAACACAGCCACCAGTGGACGTACTGACCACACCAGATGTGATGAGCTCAATTGGCAGTGAAAGTATTGCAGTGCCAGATGATCCATATGGAGAAGAGGATGATGACAAGAGATTATGGGTGGGAAACTTGGACAGTCGTGTCACAGAGTGAGTTCTTGTTCTCATCAGTTGAAGAAAATGGAGAAAATAAGAACTTTTGGTTGGAAAATTGGACAGTTGTGTCAGAGCAGAGTCAGTTTTTGTTCTCAATAATTGAAGAAACTTGAGAAATAACAAACTGAGATATTTTGAAATTGGTTAACAGATTATTCTGTAATGAGTTGCCTTAACTTGAGTTTACGTCCTCCTGTGAAGATCATCACCCGTCTAGCTCCACCTGAGGAGTTTCTTACAACTAAAAGGTGGTGACTGTTAATTTGATGCAATCAATTTTTCATTTTTTAGAGTCAGTTTGTAACATTTGTTTCTTCCGTCTTTTGCAATCTTCATACATGTATATGCTAGCGTTATTTTAACAGTTGATCCCCCTGTTGAAGGCACCACACACTTTCATATTTTATTGATTAAGTGATTTGTTAATAAAACAGGGTGCATTAAAGGGCGGCTGTTATTGAGAATCTCCAGCCTAACATCAAACTTGAACAAAGAAAAAATCTCAGAGAGATAGTTCTTGTCACATATTGACACAAATAATGAAACACAAGACATATTGATGCCATTGAACAGCCTTAATGAAAATTTTTTGGAATCCATTTTTAAGCTGGGTGCACACAACCTGATTTTGATTGGTTAATAGGTGGTGTCAGGACACTGAATTTCATTGAGATCCAACTAGTTGGCTGGTTTGTGAGGTCACATTGAAACTCGGTATCATAGTGTCATTGTGATTGTCCAACTAGTTAGCTGATCAAAATCAGCTTGTGCACGCCGGACCAGTAAGCATGGATACAATTTGAATTTTCACATATCGTCAGTCAGTATTGAAGGCACCGAGTTCAATTCCTGGTCGGTGCCGGTGTGTTGGAATTTTGGGATTTTTCTCATATTTTTCCTGTCCCTGATCCAATGGTAGGTAGGACTGACCACCTAGTCTTCTTGGATAAGGATAAAAATTCGTAGGGCTCGTGTGCACGTTGCGCATGTTAAAGATACCTTGGCAGTTGGAAATCAAAAAGAGCAAGCTGAACATGTTGCTGCCCGGGCAAAATTCTAAAAAATGAATCCCCTAGCACAACAAGAAAAATAGACACAAGAAAAGTGAGGTGTAAATGCTAGTGGCAGCGAAACCTCCTAAAATAAAGAAACATGTCAGTGTGCCGTTGTCAGCTGTTATCAGCTGTTGGAGCCTCATTAAAACTACATTACAAAGTCAAACAGAGAAAATACTGAGATGTATTCACTATTCGGCTGTAGCTTTCTATGTAAAACATTACGTTCCCCTAACAACAGCCTGAAAGGTTAGCATTAATGAGCTTTTAACACGTGATTTATGTCCAGTGATCTCTACTGAGATTGACATGTTTTGAGTATTTTTTTGTTTTCTAACTTGTGTTTAAAATTCTTTCAGATTTGCGGTGTTGAAATTAGTACAAAAGTTCGGTTCTATACGAAAGATGGATTTCATCTACCACAGGGCAGGACCAGACAAAGGGAAGTCCAAGGGCTATTGCTTTGTCAGTTTTCACACCTGGGAGGTAGGAAGTCATTTCATTGCTTGGCTGTTGGAACCTCGTTAAAATTAAACTCAATTCAAAGACTGTTCAGCCCCTTAAAATGACAAGATTCTGTCTCCACTTTTAGGCTGAACTGAGTTACATTCTACATACGTACTACTTCCACGGGCCTTCTCTGGTGTGTAATTTGTAAGTATTACTAAAAAGAAAAAAAAAGGCGTATCTCTGAGCACATGAAACTTCAGTCATCAATTACTCAAAAGTTGATGGAAGGGCGTTAGAATCTTGTCATTCTTAGATTCTAAGGGGATGGGATTAACAGACCGTAGTCTAAAGACACCAACATGGAGCGATCACTAATAAAAACTGTTAGGAGAAGACAATTGCAGTTCATGGGACACCTGAATCGACACAAAGGTCTTGAACATCTTGCTCTAACTGGAAATATAGAGGGCAAAAAAAAGCAGAGGTAGACAAAGAATAACATATTTAGAGAGTTTGTACAGATGGGCGACAGGGAAAACCAGGGCAATAATATGGGCTTTTTGAGAGCATCCGAGCGGAGGAATGAGTGGCGAACCATGATTGTCGATATCTGTTCCAGATCCGGCACTTGAAGAAGAAGAAGTGTAATTACAAAGCCAAGCAGAGAAAATACTGAGTTGTGTACACTGCTCAGCTATAGCTTTGTATCGCCCCCTAGCTTTTAAGTGTAGTTTTAACGAGGTTGCAACAACCAGGCGACAGTGCAGTTGCTGCTGGTTCATCTGTGATCTATTTACAATCCATTTGTTTATATTGTAGCTGATGTCTGGGAATAAGAATTAATAGATTAAAATTTATCCATATCATCCCCCCCCACCAGCAACAACAAAATTTATTATTCATTATTAATTATATATTATTATTAATAAATGTTCAAATATTATTTGTATTGTGAGTTGTGAACTGCGCCTAACAGGCTGCGTTACAGTTTGCTCTGAGATAGAGAAAGAGAGTGAGCGAGACAGGGAAAGAGAAAGAAGCAGAGTAGTGTGTTGAGCGCTTCGCCGGCGCTCCATTCTGCTCTGTGGTTGACAGGTTTCTTCTGTAAAGCGCATAGAGCATTTTAAAAATGGATATGCACTATATAAAATAATAATAATAATATAATAATAATAATAAGACTGGTATCTTTGTTGACATACGTTTCAGGAGTTTCTCATTTACCATTGTGTGACCTAGCTGAGTTACCCGGCCCTGCCCGGGAGAAATATCTTTATTACTTATAATGATCTAGATCTAGGACACAAAGTAACGTTCCTTCCACAGACAAAGAAATACAATAACAAAATCAGTATCAACTCAGATTCCGCGCCAACTCTGGAGTTTGTTTACCCTTTGTCGCTAAAGTTTACAGGCGATCCATGTTTTCGTTAATCCACAATTTGCTTCCTTCAACGAATGAACGATGAGGGAAACTGTGTCATGGTACTAAAAATAGATCATAAAGGGGTGTCCTTGTTCTGAAAGCATTGAGTAGGAAATGTTTGTTGCAAATTTTACGTGTAAATTATTCAAAATGAACAACTTACCCAGAGTTTGCAGCATTTTTATATTATCCCCTTACATCACAATGAGTCGAGTTATAGGAGATGAGAATGCGTCCAGAGTTTTGGGCAGAACTTTCACCCTGAGCTCCATTATAGTTTGATGTTGAAAGTTCTTTTTTTTGTTGTTGTTTTTGTAAACTGATGAGGTTCATATAAATAGTCACAAAATTTTAACACATAATGTGGCTGTTGCATATGTGATTGAATTATGTTAGAGACAAAAGCATATTCTTGAATTACTCCTTTACTCTCAGACATTTCTCAAACTTATAGTTTTTGTTTGTTCCAAGTCCACTTTTTGCACAGTATTATGGTTTGGACCTGGAATAAATGGGAACTATGAAACAGTTTGATAAATGCCACAACGCATTTTAAACAAGTGTCAAAGTGTGCATTTGTTATACCTTTTCTACATACTGAAAGATCTCCAGAAAATGGAGATACATGTAGAACAAAGTTACAAAGAAGAACTAAGGTCGCAACTTGCTAATTGGCGACTGCAAACATATCTTCCAAGCTTTTGGGGACCTGCAACACCACCAGTATTGTCTTTGGAAAACTATGAAAGTCTTACTTCACACCTCTAGGAAAGGAGAGTTAGAGAGGTTGTAAGAGATTTTTTTAAAAATTCAAGGGAGATAAACAATGTTTCTGAGAATAACGTAATCATTCCTGTTACCTCTCTTTGTTGTGAAAAGCTGCCGCAGTACAGTATTTGTGATTCTCATCAAGAAGAATATTGAGAAATTTTTGTCAGAAATCTTCCTGCATGTTATAATTTATTAACCTCAGCAATGTATGCAGTAATGCTAAATGACAATGATTATTCTCTGTGATTAGGCAGCGGAGAGAGCCAGGAAATCTTTAGATGGCAAACTGGTTTTGTCTCGCCCAATATATGTCAAGTGGGCACAAGGATCAAGGCAGGTAAGTTCCTTGGAACATTGCATTTAAACTTGTATGTAGGCCTATTAACCCTTTTGCTGCCAAGTCCAAATGCCCTTCCTGGCTTTAGGCTACCAGAATAATGTATTATCGGGTAGAAAGACAGCCAGAATTAGTATAAAAGTAGGAATGCAGAACAAGCCGAAACAATGTCAGCCATGATCTTGGCCTCATGGCAGTTTTAGCATGCATTGGCAGTCTTCTGCAGCATATGATTGGCCAATAAATCAGCTCTATGGCAGCAAAAGGGTTAAGGTGGCTACTGGTACGTCTGTGCTGGGCATATTGCTGGCCTTCGCCTGAAACCGCACTAGTGTATTTGCATCATTGCAGATGGCAAATGTCTTTTGCCAAATAGTTTATGAATTTCTTGAAGCAATTTTTTTTTATCTGTTGATACAGGGAGGCACGATATATATAATTGTTATTTCTACAAGAAAACTCTGTTTGCACTTGGAATTTTGTTTGTTTGTTTTGTGATATAATAATATCACCATGCAGAAGGGCCTAATCATTTACTTTAGCCAGCTATTTGTCCTGCAGAATTGACAAAAGATTACGTTCATCTTTTCCTTATGTAGACTAGCCAACCCAGGCAAAAAAAATCCAGCAAATTCTTTGTAGCAAGCCAAACGGTCTATCGAGATCTAGGTCACATTATTAGCTGCACCTGGATTCAGTACAAAGACCAATAGAATGAACTGTTACTCTGTAAATCCTTGCAGAATACACAGATGTTATAAAGTAGATTTTTTATCAGCAGCGTGTAAAGATAGGCGAAGAACAAAATTTCTGATCATGCTTTTTGATTTTACTCAATGAAAATGTGTCTCTGTTTTGTGACTCAAAAAAAAAAAAAAATCATAATTAAATAATATTGAAGACTTTTGTCCATAATGGATGTGTCCATGTTATGTATTGTCAGAAATTGCCTAAGTCCCCCAGTTTCCATCATTTTTGGACATATAGTCACAATATTTTAGGTACTTGCATGTTCACTCTCTAGCTCCATTGTAGTATGGTAACATTTCAAGTGAAACAGGTACTTTCCACTCTTGTAAAATCAGATCCTTTGCACTTGTACACTTTTCATGATGGGGCTAAGAATGTACAGTAAAACCTCGTTATACCGCCAAGTAAGGGGCAAACAGAAAATTGGCGGTATAACGAGAATGGTGGTACAACGAAAATACCATATAGAACAAGGGAAATAAGTAATTAAATAATTTACCAACATTGGACTGGCTAACATGTCTAAAATATTGCAGTTATCTCCCTTATCTCTCCACTAGCCATAAACCTCCGTTGTCATTTTGAAGTTTACATTGCTTTCATTTGTATTTATTTCTTGTTGTTTTTTGTGTTTATGTGTGTTGGAGTTTATTTATTCAGGAAATCGCACCTTAAGAGTAAAAGTATTATGTATTGCAACACGACAAATAATGCTACATAACAATTCAGCAACAAACCTGCGCTGTTTGCATCGTACCCCGCGACCGGTATGAACCAGTTGAAGCATCACCTCGCGTGCGCTTAAGTTCGTTCGCAAACTCTTTATTGAACTGTGACCCGTCTTTCCCACTGCATGCCCCATCAGTAGGCCTATCAGGACTTCAAAAGCGAAGACTGTATAGTAGGACTGATGTTTGAGTAACAAGCACAGACTGTGGCGCCAAGTGATATTCCGACTGTTAGCTAGATTTAGGTAGATGTGGGGGTTAAATTTACGTTGGCGCTATAACCAGCAATATTTACTATACTCAAGTTATGAATGTAGCAGTCAAACTGTTGGCGGATGGCGGGTGGCAGTACAACGAGATTTTTAGTGACTTTGTATAGGTGTCAGATCCGTACTACGGCGAAAAACTGGCAGTATGCGGGAATGGCGGTATAACGGGTGGCGGTATAGCGAGGTTTTACTGTACATGAATTTATTGTCACTGGTTTCTGAGAGGGTTGAATATTTTTGTGTTTGTTGTTGATCCTGTCATCCTTGCCATGATATGGCAAATTCCAATCAGACCACGACAAATCTAAGTACATTTATATGGTTGCCATGGTACTAGCTGTATTGTAGTTTTACTTAGGCAAAGAAAATGATGTTCAATTCAGCAAAATCGATGAGAGTTCTCAAGGAGGTGTTGTGACAAGGTTGATTTGTAAAATAATTTTTGTTTGCAGAGTGATCCTGGAATCAGAGTCATTTCCAAGAGTAAAAGTCAACCCGCAAAAGAGTCATCCTCATCATCATCATCAGCGGCATCTTCATCTATATCTGCACCAGTGGCATCAGCCGTGTCACATTCCACATCTCTAGAAGAAACCAGGTTAGTCACAGTAACTGTGTATCAGCATGATAATTTAAAACAGAGTTTGGTAACCTTTCAGAGAAGAGAGAGTCCTATTTGAGATCTTCAGTAGAATTCAGCAATGAGCCGCAGTGTGCATGCCAGTAGTTTTTTTCATTTAAGTTTTTTTTTTTTTACCAGCAATCAAGGAAAGGAAAGAACTGCTGGCAGCCGACCTCTGGTCTAATATAATGGATTGGATAGCTTGTAAAACAAAGTTACAATAATATTTGAAACATACTAGGTAGTGATGTTACCTTTAGCAGTTTGTGGCCTGTCAAAAAGGTTGTATCAGCTGGAAGAGTGGTTCAAAACTTTTGAGAAGTGAGATGAGCAGGACAGAAGTGATTGTGTGAACCATTAGTCATCTCTTCAATCTCATTGCCAGAATTACTGCAGGACTGGTTGCTTCAATCTTGCCCACGGGTAAAACTTTACTGGTGGTATTTGCTGACATGCGAGCTCTTGAAAAAAATTAAATAATTTCTGCTGGTTTACAAAAACCTGCTATGACCACTTGGCAACATATTATGTCACTTACAGTGTCCATGTTTAGATGTTCATCTAGGTGGTAGGGTTGTTAATGATACATTTGACGAGGCAGCAAAAGAGCTTTGCATGGTTCAAACACACTCGCAAATGCCTATACTAATACAGCTGTGTGATAGATGTGTTGGAATGTATAAATCCTGAGTGTACAAGCTGAGCGTTGCCTGTGATAAATCTGTTAGTTTCAGTTCTGGGTGACCACAATGAATCTGCTTCACTTTGCCAGTTTCTTTAGGTTTATGTTGTCTTTGGTGTTTGTTGGTTTCCTTCTAGATGTATTTGTCTTATTCCACTCCCCTTGTGTGTTAATGCCCCACACACCCCTTTAACATGTCATAAAATAGCACTAACCCGTCCACTGGGCAGTTCGTTTAATCATGGACACATCAGCCGGAAGTGTGGTACTATCATGGGCTCAGGCGTTCATGACAAAAAAAAAAGGATTGAGGGCAATCACTCAGGGACACAAAATAAAGTAAAAGAAATACATCTCCACCATTTCAAATCTCCAGTCTCAAAACAACCCGCAGGTCAAAAGGAAGGCAGCACCTGTAAAATTTCATAAGATAAGATGAGATTGAAAAGAATGATTTTATTAACCCCTTTCACAGAACGTTTAAGAGCACATACATGGTACATATCTCTTACCCATCATTACACAAACATTACTCAAGAACAGGCTCATTGCATGGTGTGAAACCACAGGAAAATATGGCATACATCTTATAGCCAATCTGAGCTGTTTGAATGGGTGGCAGGTCTTATTAAAACTCCCCCCTGTCACGAGCAGAGTTGAGGTCTTGGGGATCTAATGACTGCACGAGAGGCAGCTAACTCACACTCGGACACAAACACACAAGAAATTATTAAATAACAAGAGTATAGATATCTCAGGCCGGCCGGGCCATATGTAATAAATAATATAACAAAAGACGATAGAGGTATATTCAAAAAGCAAAAGCTTCCACTTAGTCACATAACTATGCTACATTAAGTTAATATCTTTCTATCAATTGTACTGCACTCAATATCAAAATGGTATATTATAAGAAAAACAAGATATCAATCTATATAGTAGTTGAGTCGCCACTGGCCAGTCGCCAGACAAACTCTCCAGAAATAATATTGGTTCTCAAGGTACACTGAAGGCTAGGAAAGCCCAGTACATTCAAAGCCTACAGAAGCACGATTTCGGCTTGCAGATATTAAGAAGCTTGTACATATAATTCTATCCAGCTAATGACTCTAACATTCATATCAATTATCAGTGAACTCGTGCCGTAATGAGTCACAAGCTAACAATACACTCGTTCGTCGAGTCCAAGCTGTGGGTTTCTCAGACTTCCTACGAGGCTGTGGGTTTCCTCCCTATCTCTGAACTTCTATCAATTTCTAGTGAAAAGATGAGTTACTGTTGGTGTAAAATAGCTAGTAGGCGCGAACATCAGAAGAGCGCAGCTTGGACTCTTAAGGTCAGTCCAACCAAAACCTTTCTTTCTATGAGCTTTCTCTCTCTCTAAGCTCCTTCAGTCCGATGACAATGGACTAGTCTTCATGCCACTCAGTTCAGGTACTGGCCAACCGGAGATACGTCACGACACGATGCTTCTGCTCATCTGTATTCCCTGAATTTCAGCGTTACACGATCTTTTATATGGCCAAATACCCAGCAGGGTTAATCCGCTGGCAAAATTAGTTCAGCAATCGCATTGGCCGAAAACTCCCACCATTTTGAATGTAGGAATATATGGCCTTTAGCGTCTTTACAGACGGTCTTAGCAGCTAGAATATTCACTTTCACTTTGACTGACAGCTTCTCTCGTGGCTTATTCTACCAATGTTTGACCCGAGAGTGCGATGGCAGTGATTGCAGGTCAGTCTTTTGGGTTCACTTTGGCGAGTGTTTTCATTCCGCCTCTGTCGTTTTGTCAGGTATGTTTCTTTTGCCTTGAAGTCTATTGCGAGCGTGCCACTGCGCAATTTTTGTCTCCATCTGCTTCGATCATTTGCAAGGTTCTCCCATTCATTGGGGTCGATGTTGGATGCTTTCATCGTGACCTTGCAAGTGTCTTTGAATCGCAGATGTGGCCTACCTCTGGGTCGGTTGCCAGTAGCAAGTTCCCCGTAGAGAATTTGTCTGGGGATGCGATCATTTTCCACATGGTGGAGATGTCCAAGCCACCGCAGTCTTTTTTTGCCTAGGAGAGCCTGAGTTGATGGAATGTTGGCTCGGCTCAGAACTTCGATATTTGAGATCCTGTCTTGCCACTTCTCAAATATGAATGTAGGAATACGTCTGCACTATTCTACCAGCCAGTTAACGTGCAAAACTTGTCTAGTCATACTTAACAATGTCAAACATCCCCACCTTTCCTCGCCCTCACTGCCTTACTTCTAATCACGAACACCCAATACCCAAAAGCGTGAATCTAACAGTTTAACTTTGCAATTTCTTACTCACCAACAATAGTTCACGAGGACCGTTCAAAGCCACCAGCCAATTTCTCATGGCCCTGGTAAAAAAAACACAACTCACGGCTCTGCGTGAGATTTAATAACACTTGACTCATGACACCCCTGCGTTGTTTTTGTTTTTTTTTAAATAAAGGTTATAGCCACATTTACTATTTTACTTACATCAAGTGTCTGTACACAAACAGTTGACTTAATTGTTTATTGGGTAGGAAACCTCTCATGTGTACTTTTGCTTAGCTGAATAATGACAAGGGCCATCCTTAAAGTGCATGTGCTGGATCTGGGACCATTCTCCCCCAATATAACTATGTTGAGTGGATCTGACAAAATTGGGCCTTGGGTGAAAGACCAAATTCATGAGAAAACCCCTCTGAAGGGGGAAACATTTTCTGTGGAAATCAATATTTGTGTATAAAATGAAAGATTAGTCATTTTTGTGCATTCTGTTAAAATATTTTGCTCGAATTCATCTTAGCCTGATCTGGCAAGCCAGATTCACTCACATAATATGCTTTTCACGTGCATGGCTTCAACCCACTCCCCACCTTTTGTTCAAGCTTATAGCTATTAGAATTCATGGGGAAGTCTGTGACGAAGCTTTGGTATATTTAAAACTTTGAAATTTTGCAGGGACTATCTGACTGTCTTATCAAGTAAATAACCATTATTCGATTTTTCTATATTCCTATACTTTTTTGTTGAAACAAAAAAAAAGTAAATGAAAACAAACTTTTGAATTTATTATCACAATCAATAGGCATTTTTTATCCGTGCTCCCTAGAACTGGCTTTGCTCACCCTTTTTGCTTTTTAATCTATACTGTATATATTTGTGGACTTGAGATTTTTCATTGCAAAAGGCTTCTGAACCACTCAACACTCAGACTTCAAATTTTATATGGTCTATCAGAATGGATGTAAGGGTGCACAGTTTTTAATAGAAGTCTCAAATCGGTGTAGTTTTTTTTATTGGAAATTTATTGTTTCGCCATTTTTTTAGATCTATTTCGAGTCATGGTTCGCCATTTTAAGATTTCGTTATCACTTCCTGCGATGTGTTCACTACCAAACACACTAACCCGTGCGCAAATCATGCTGTTGTACGGGATGCGCAGGGTGTCAACTCACAAAGGCAAAGCAGTAAGACTTATTTAAAAACAAACAAACAAAAATAAAGTAAACAAATAGGAACAGGCCAGATGAAGCAGGTCCATAATAACCACCCAGAACTGAAACCAATATTCAAACCGATTTATCCCGGGCAGGGCCGGGGACCTCAGCTAGTTTTATATACCGATACTGGGGTCAGTACCATGGTTGCCAAATTGAAATTTTAAGTTAGCCAAACAACACTAGGAAAAAGCCAGAAAAAAAAGCCAAACTAATTTCAGTACAGTTTTCATACTAACGTCACTCAAAAAGCTCCAGAACCAGGTTGATAATGATATCATCCTCCCCTTTAGAATGAGTGGACCATTTGACACCGACACTGACCGTGCCATTTGGCGCTTTCTTGATCATTAGAGGTAGAAATCTTGGCAAGTGTGTCCCTAATGGACCAAAACATATTTCATCGAAAGGAAATGCATTAGGAAAGGCTGGTTTGTAGTTTTTTGGGGCAGATAATTTTGATAGCTGTATGTAAAGAAAAAAGCCAAATGAATATTTTGACACCAACCGTATCTTTAAAAAAGCGAAATTTGTGGAATTTGGCTTTAAAAAAACCAATCTTCCCCCTTCCAATATAAAGTACTGTATGGACTGTATCACACTTTACATTTCATCACTGGGTTTTTCCTACGTTCTGTAAACCTGGTGCAGAAAAGTTGTTTAAGTGGAGAGTGACTGACTCATCAAAACTTAGCATTTGCAAAATGTACTTTTCTTAACTCTGTCAGTGGTGTGAAGTGGAGGGTCAAGATTTTGTTAGAAGTGGTCCAAGTGTCAAATTGGTTAAGTTTCATACTGTTAGAAACACACAGCCACACACTCCTCACTTCCATACACACGTGCATGCATTCCCCCATTCTCTCTTTGTTTCTTTCTCTTTCCCCTTTCTTTCTCTCTCTCTCTGTCTTTACCTCTCGCTCAGCCCCCTCTTTATTTCCCCTTTCTCATTCTTTCTCTCTCTCTGTGTGTATGTGTGTCTCTCTCCCCCCCCCCCCCCCCATCTCTCTCTGTGTCTTTCTCTCTGTCTCTCATGTGCATATCTTCATTCTATCACGTTCACTTCAGTTTCATATCCTAAACTTGCAGATCCTGTGGGCAATTGTATTAGAAGGGCAAAACCTTGAACTGGTGGAGAGTTTTAATAGTTTTATTTTTCATAACTTGTTTGGTTGGGGTGGGAGAGAGGTTTTTTTGGGGGGGGGGGGGTACTTTTAGACTGGTTGGGGGGGGGGGGGGGAATAGTTTTGCTCAACTGGAGACCTGGAAAAAAACAAAACAAAAGCTCATGGTTGGGTTTCAAGTATTAAATTTTGCTGGGTTTTTTCTTTTTTTTTTTTGCTCTTAGTTGTGTTCTAGTAATTAGATTTAGCTTTTTGATAAATGGCTCAGTAGAAGATTTGGGTAGTTTTTGTATGGTTGGAGTGGGGGGGGGGGGGGGAAGGAGGGTCTCAGGCAGGGATCATAGCTTTGAAACTTGTAGCTAAGCAAATGCTTACCAGGATGTAAATTTGCCTTGGTTTTGATCAGCTTTTTGGTAGTCTTTTTCAATTTTTGTTTGGCGGTAGTATTCCATGTGAACCATTCTCAAAAGATCATTTGTAAAACGTTACATTGGGTGTAAACTTTAAAAAGGTAATTATCAATGCAAAAATTGCAGTCTTGAGGAATATATTCAATGATGCCAAAATAATCTACCACAATTATACATTAAAAAAACTTCTGGTTCACTGCACCTGTATTATTATTATACAGGAGCAGTGCATATGGGTTGTTTCTGTTCAGGGCTTTCCTACACTTTTTTTTTTACTGAAAGGCCACTTTGATCCCTAAGGTTAGAAAACTCTGTTCTAATTCAGTTATAGAGGCTGTAACACAGTGTTTCTCAAGGTGGGGCACACGTACATCCTGCAGTGTGGTGTGGCAATATTTTGGTGGGGGTGTAGGACTTCAGAATGGGGCATAGGAATTTTCATAGAAATCTTAATTTCACAGGACATTTTAGCTTAATAAACATAGATAAACTGTTGTTTATCTTTGTCGAATTGGTAGTTTCCACGCTTAGCTTGGAGTAAAACATGGAACTTAATGCTGCACGACTTTAATGAGTTTATGACATAAGTGAATAAAACTTGAAATAAAGTTTTTATTAAAACTTCTTTTGAATGTAGGTCCATCCATACTGAGTACATGAATATTTTAGAAATGTTTTTGTATATATACCGTATGCCAACTTTACCCGACCATAGTGGGGCGCACATTTTTTTTTAAAATTTGAAGTAGGGCCCTGGACAAAAAAAGGTTGAGAAATACTGCTCTAACATAAATGTCAATGCTCTGTTTTTTTCCCCCCACTACAGTACCGAAGCCAAAATCCAAGCCATTGAAGCCAAGCTACGCCTGATGGAACAAACACAGAAAGACTTCAGCATTGATGCAGTCATCAAACCTCCGCCTGGGTTCAAACCCATTACCGCCACGCACAGACAAGATATCCATCCCACTCGACCAGCCCCTTACAGGAAAACGCACAGCCATAGCAGTACGCACAGACAGAAAAGGAGATGATAGCGGGCGGTTTTAGCTCATTGTGGTTTTTTTTTTTACTCTGAGGATGTAAATATCATGTCTGTACTGAACTTTTGTATGTCTTAGAATTGGGTGATAATTGTATGCAGACTTGTATGCCTTTGGTGGTGATGGAATACAATTGAGTAGGGGGCTGTCCATAGAGTATGTACACTCGGTACATTCGGGGAGGTTGGGGAGTGGGGTTGGGCCTAAGGTTATGAAAAGCACTTATGGAGGAGGGGAAGGTTCTGGAGAGCTTCGTATGCTCTCGAATTTATGGTAAAAAAAAAGGAAGTGGGAAGTTTTTATTATGTGAAATCTGTATCTCGCTCTCTCACACACACATGCGCTCACATGCACACACATACACTCACACACATGAAATATAGACAATAAGCGGTAGGCTTAAATAAAATTGAAGTAGCCTTTATAACCAATGAAACTGTCTAATAGTCTATGCAGAATAATGGCACTAGGTGTTTCAGAACATTAGAGAAGTCTCAATATTGATATTCACCATTCTGATAAGAGGTTGAAGCCAAGTGTATGAGAAGTCTGGCGGGGAAATGGGAGCTGTAAAATTTGCCAAAATCAAAGGTACATACTACATGGAGTGCCCCTGGAGCTATTTATACATACTGTTATTTATTCTGTAAGAGTAATTCTGAAACATGACAGCAGTACTTTTCTAGCATGAGACCACTATTGTAATTAGAAGAGGTATGAGAGTACCTTTTTGTTTTTCATAGTGTCTTGGGGAAGAAGGACTGAAAACATCGGTTCTGTGCTATGAAATTATGTTTTCAGAAACAACACGTTGTAAATATATCAGACCTGCCATGTGTCCTGGAGTGTACACGACAGTTTTGTATAGAGTCTTGAAGGTACATGACAAATAATTTGATGAATTTATAGAGTTTCTTGAAGATGAAATAAAGATTTGCAACATTCCTGCAGATAATGTTTGGAAACTCTGTTTTTCTGCATCTAGTCATAGTCAAAAGATTGTCAGGCAACTCTTTTAATTCCATTCTATTGAAAAACAGTTGTTTCAAATGTTGCCAACATGTCCTGAAAACCACATATCATCACTGCTCTACACTAACGGCATGTCATTTTTGACACATTTTAGATATTAAGAGGAAACTGTTTCTTTTCCTGTCATTTAGTGATTTGTGCCATTATGATTCTATTGGATTATTGCATCTTGCTATTGGCGCATTTCTTTTCATGTAATATTTTTCTGATAGCCCTCATGCTCAGGAGTACAATGTCAGTCACTTGCGTTTTGGCATTTGAAGTCGGACATGTGCCATTATTGTATCTAGCGGTGACGATATACCGCCTCCGCTAGGATAGGTGTTGAAAATTGGTCGCTATGGAGCCAAAGTGGGCCCTCCCACGTTTAGTTACTTGTCAGCAGTTTCTGCAGAAAATGCCACTCTATTTTGTGTTTGTGCTGTAAGTGGGAATTGCCCTCTGTGCTCAGGATTGACCTCCGCCTTGTCAAGATTTTCATCCGGCCTTACATTCGTATTCATGTATCTTCATGTATCATCAAAATAGGAAATGTATGTTTACAGCCAGGTTCTGTGAAATAGGAGTGTTCAGAGGGAAGGTGAAATGCATGAACTGTGCCATGTGAACAGGTCAGTCAAAAACTGGCAAGAAGAAAAGGTTGTCGTTCTTATAGTATTTCAGGTGAAAAGGTTTATGTCCACAGTAATCTCTGCTAGATGTCTTCAAACTTCAAACTATGTATTGATCCTCAGGGATCGGTGGAACTGTCCGTCCAGAGGATTAGCAAATGCCAGAATGTCAGTTGGTAGTCAGTTAACCATCAAATTCCCAGAGCAGCTGGAATAATTGTAAACAATTCAGAGACCTTCGTAAAAACTGTCATTGCACACTCAAATCTACTTCAGTAATCCTCCAAAAAATATTTTCATTAAAAAAAAAAAAAATTTACTTTCCAGATGGATCAAATTTAATTCATTTTAGAAAAACAGCAAAAAATACATTCTTTGCATCAAAGTGGCGCTGATGTATTTTGATTCTGTGAAAAGTAAACAGAAGTAAAACTTTTGAAGCTTCTGGTTATCATGACGAAGGCTATTCAGACCCAATTGTTATGGCCCAAATGGCCATTTTTTACTGTAGGAATATAGCAGGTGGTACAGAAAGTTGATGGTCAAACATTTGGAGACAAAGTGGACATTTATATGAGAAATATAAGTATACATGTATGACAAAGAATTGCAGTAAAATAAAAATTTGTCACATGATAAATGCCTATGTCACTCTTTACCTTTTTGTGCAAACCTGAAAAAGCAGTTTTGTTTGGAAAGTTGAAAGAATACTTCCAGTTTTTCTCTCTAAAACCTTGGCTTTGTTATTGACTTATAATGTCATTGTAATAATTGTATAGGTATTGCTCATGGAAGTACTCAAACCGTAATATAAATCACTGACAGCTCAATTTGACCCCAAAATGACGTACGCATTTATCATATGTGCATCACAATATGATACATGACTTATATTTAATTTACATGTGCGTTTTTGTCTCATAAAAAATAAAAATAATTACGTTTTTGTTCATAAATACCTTTGGGTCAATACAGGTTGCATGATGGAATCGATGATCTGCAAAGTTCAATGAATTTTTGTTAATGCTGTGGACGTTCTCAGGTTTCAACTTTTTCAGATGACACTGAGGTTGAATGTATACTCTTAGGCTAAATATGCACATGCATCTTGCTATGATGCTGCCGTGGTGTCATAAATTTCAAGTTCCAATCCACCCTGCATTGTGCTGGTGTCTTGTATATGTCATAACTTCTCACCAAAGAAAAACACGAAAAAAATGCCATCAAGCAACAAGAAAAGAAAAAACCCCAATGGAAAAGACAACAAGGAATGCGTATTTCCCATAATATGTGAAAGCAATTTACTTATTTAATTTTTACATGGTGGTGATGTTTCAAAATATTGAAACCTGAAAATTGAACCTTGAAAATTTTTGACAGATGCTTGAATTTGCAAGTGAAAGTTGGCTATGATCCCCTTTGGTAATCACTGATTATTTTGAGCAAACCCAAAACAACTGTCTCATATCTATGTATTCCTCACCATTTTTTTTGGTCAGAGCTTATTGCGTTGTTGTTGTTGTTTTTTTAGACTACTGCATTTGATCATACTTCATGAGTCTGTAATAATGACAGAGCAACAAAAAGCAATATATATATATAGAAAATGTCAAAAATATTCTTGCCAGAATTGACCTGTCTGTTAACCCATGCCAGGTATTGATTGAAATGTGTGGGGACCCAAGTTGGCATATTCCATGGGTTTAACATTTTTTTTACCATTAAAATGAAACATTCATGCTGTTTCTTGAATACATGTACATTGTTTTATATGGAAATGTCATATCGTTTGTTCAGTTTGTCTCCATCCCCATTTATTCCAAGCCTGTGGTGCTTGGTGGGCGGCCCTGGTGACATCTGCTCCTGTCCTATACACAGTATATTCTGCCTACTGCCTTTGCTTCTTCTTAGCACAATGTGGTCGTTATAGTGTCCATGTGCTTTCTCCAAACTTTTTAACTCAAAACTCACCATGCTAGAGGCTGTACGTTTGTAAATTGTATACAAGGGATACTTGAACTGCCCAGGATGTCAGGTCCTTTCGGGTCGACCTGGTGAAACACATGGCCCTGTCTATAGATAATGTGTAACACAGTTTTTGTGGTCTATTATTGATATACCTCTTTGGCTAAAATCATAATAAAACAACAACAACGCTGGAAATGTATTCCCAAGGACAATCAGAGTAGTTGCCTTCAATGATTTCATTAGTTAAAACCACAAAACAGTGTAAAGTTTGATTTTAGTCCACGAATAGCTCAGATGAACTTCGATACCGAAATGCCAAAACTAGCAAGCAATAGCATTGCCAGCCCACAAGAATTTGATCTACATGTAGTTAATCGGGGACTTTTACCTGTTAATGGGGTTACCTCGCTGAACCTTTAAACAATAACTGTCAGGGTGTCTACATTTAGAACTGTTTTGATGGAAAAGTCTCGAATGGTAACAGTTACTGTCTTCCTTCCCGGCACTTGGCAAGTTATCAGTAGAAAAAAAGAATGGTCGCTTGTCAATGAAGTTGATTCCATGCAGAGACGAAGAGAGAAGATCAAGAGATGGTGATAATGAGCAGAATAATTTAGTTACGTCATTATCGTACGGTCCAAACACTCCTACAATTATCTCAGAGTCATAACTGTGGTGTTCTACCCCGCCCCTCCCCCTTTCCCTCCTGCCTTCACGGAAGAGAAACTTGATCACGTTCTACCACTCACACGCCATCTAACATTAAACATGCAAACAAAACAAGCCAAGTCTGCTTGATTCTGCACTTTCATAGTTTCACCAAGTTTGCAGAGGTTCGCTATCTTGCCGTCTTGTAAGTCAGTGTCTGTACAAATAAGATAAAGTTACAAATCTTAGGCTGAGAACTTCAAGACAACCTCAAAACACAGAAACAAGCGGCTTTTACTTCAACTGAACAGTGAATTTGTGGCTGCATTTTCGAATTCTGCTCAAGAGGGCAATTTTCAAAGTTGAGCACTACCTCTTCCACACCGTGTTTCTTACAATCTTAGCTTTTCCTGCCCGTGTTTTGTAAAATATAGGCCCATTGCGAATGACGCCACAGAGTGTTTGTGTTTTGTACTTCCGACACCTAAAATGGCGGGTGGATCAGCTGACGAGTGTAACTTCGAGATATAATGTCAAAGCGGTTAAAATGCCTGCTGGTTCCATTGCATTTGACTGTTATGACAGGGGTGGAAAGGATGGATCCAAGCTGGTCAGATTCCTTATCATCCGTGTAAACAAGGGAGAGGAAGTGAAAGAATTGACCGAACGTCTCCCATGTGCGTGAACACACGTGTCATTGTTTACTGTAGTGAACTTTTTCTTAGTTCGCTGCCGTTTGGTTCGCGACGCCTGAAGTGCTCACAGTGCAAATCAGTTAACGAATCAAAATCAATGCTACCATCGCCATGGTTATGCGTCGGTCCTGGCAGCTAAAATGGCTGATATCCGCAATGGGCCTATAGAAATTGGAAGCGCATATCCGTACAACACGTTGTATGGATATGGACAGTGCATATCCGTACAACGCACACAATTCGATGTCGTAGAACACACACCGGAATACTATATTACTGACCTTGTTAATTTGCAATAGTTTTTAAAAATATGAATCGGCTTAGTAGCAAAACAATCCAACTTCTGCTCGGAGATTGCGTGATCTGCGCTAATAATAATTATACTTGAGTGTACGTCGATCACCAATGGCTACCCCAACCCCTTTTCGCCTAATTAGTCAATCCGACTACCGCCCATTGATACAAACTGACTAGACCCTCACGCTCCCAGGTCCATCTGACTATTCCATTTGTTGTCACTTTAAATTCGTGAACACCATACCAAGTTTTGTTTCAGCAAACCTTCACCAGTCGCGCTTTTGGTCAACATGTTGTACGGATATGAACTGTCCATATCTGTACAACATGTTGTACGGATATACACTTCCATAGAACTTTCATCTTCCGGTGTCATGTTTCAGTAGTCTGGTGACATTTTCCGGTGCAGCATTTCTATTATCACGATGTAGGCTACATACTCAGGATGCCAAGGAAAGCATGTTTTTGACAACCCGGCTGTAGTGCGGATCATCTTGCTTGAGTCCTACATGTCTGACATTAAATATTGACAGATGATACCACACCCTGATATAGGCGACCTTTAACCTGTTGTGAACGTCAGATATGGTTTATGGACATCGATTTACACACGACCATTGGAATTTGTTGTTGTGTTATCGCTCTATGGGAAAGATTCACTGCTGAGCTAACCTTGAACTAACATGTGACTAGGTCTCATGTTATATGCCCCAGGTTAAGTATGACCGTCTGCCAGGTCAGGTTTTTGGCATCCTGTTGAGTTTGCAAAGGATGTTTTGTGACCGTCCTGTTAATCTTCAATGTTTTTTTGTGTAGTTACACTGGGTTATTGATGACATTTTACTTGGGCACAGATATTGAAAGAAAAGGAAAGAACTACAGAAAATCGTAAATATAATGTGTAGTGAAGGGTTAGTGATGGCCATATTTTAACTTTGATCAGACGTTCAGAATAACTGTGTAGTTCTTCAAGCACCGTGCCTCCAGCAGAATACAAATAAATTCAGATTGTCACATGATGTTCATTCATATAAAGAATTACATGTAAACTCTTGGGCGGCCAAGAGTAAACAGGAGATTTTCAGGAGAGAGAGAAGGCTCCTCAAGGAAATAATACACGTTTCGGTCCTTGACTTTCGTACAGTCTGTGGGAGCCTGGTCATACCCAAGCCACGTGTCTATGTTTTGTCGTGTAGTCTTTGAATGGTGTAGTAAGTAGTTTGTGGTCGAACCTTTGGATCTTAGTCAGCATGAACAAATTGATTTCAGATCTCATGCTTGATATTTCTGAGGGAAACACGCTTGACCAAGATTGGAAAGGCTACTGTCAGCTTATCTTTCAAACTGTACAAATAAAAATGAAAAATCTGAAGTTTTGTCAAGTGTAAAATGAAACATTTCAGGGACAAATTGTGAAATCGCAATTCCTATCAAAGTCAATGAGCCAAAGAGACAAACACCGATCCCAATTTATTATTCAGGATTGCAGCAGAAACATTCCGAACTCCCCAAGGAACAACAAACACGCAGTTGAACTTGTCGGATAGGGTAGAGGCATTTTATCTACAAATAATTTTTGGTTGGTTTTGTTTTGTGTTGAAGTCAGCCTGAGACATAGTATTGTGCCTTGCTAATGTTACTCTTATCTGAATCTTGATAAGGTCCTTCTAGTCATGAGGGTTAAGCCAACGGTGTAAGACCCTTCTCACACGTCTTAATCAAACAAACCAAACAAGAAATAGATAAATAAGGATAGGAATCCTGCATTACTAGAGATTGCCGCGTGTTATGTCGTCTGTAGACGCCATCACAGCTAGAGTGCTGTAGGAGCTGAAACAGTTCTTGATACAAGTAGGACCTGTCAGTGGGTAAGTCTGGTAAATCCTTTCTGTCCTTTATTTTGATATAATCTAAAGTTTGTTTCTCATATGAAATGAGGTTATGACGTTAACAAGAGTAAAACACAGACGTCGCTGTTGTTCAGGCACAGAGATTTCCCATGGTTAGGTCTGGGTGCTCGCTGGCACATCTGATCAGCCGAATTATTGGATTGAGGCGTCACCAGATTAAGTTTCAATGAGATCCAGGTAGCTGGCTGCTCGACCTCTCATTGAAACTCACTGTATGGATTTTTCTGGTCTTTCAACTCGAGCGGTGGGGCGTCCAATCACAGGTTTTGATCGCCGTCAGCTAATCAACGAAACGTATGAAGAGGAAGAAGAAGAAGAAGAAAACAGTTTTATCGAGATGTACATTAAGAATCCCTTTTTTTTCTCTCTCTTTGTGTGTGTGTGATGAATTATTATTTGAGTATTTGGCCGGTCTTGTCGGGCGGACTTGTTGGAATTGTCTTGCAAGTGTGTGCGTGTGTCGTTAGGAGTGCGATCTTTTAGACCCCCGTTTCCCCTGAAATCTACTCGGTCACGATTGCTATCACCCCATTTCATAATTCAGACCTACTTAGCTTTCTAAAAATCCATGTGGCAAAATGTCCCCAGCCCTGTCTCACACAGAAATGGCCTGTCAGTGATACCATGTACTTAACGTGCTCAGTTGTGATTCGTTTATTTGTGTACATGTGTGTCTGTCAGTGTGTTTGCACTTGACAGTGGTGCTGTTTAGTGCTATTTCAAAATGATTACTCAGCCGGTGGCCATTGAATAGCTTGGACTCATTTAGTCCAACAAATTCATAGTATTTAATCGTAGATTGTGGTGGATGTAAAAACAAAAGCTGCACAAATATGTAAATAGGGTGGGGTCCTTTAGATCCCGGTTTTTTTTTCCTTAAAAGCTACTCGATCACATATCTACCACCCCATTTCATAATCCATTTCTAAAAATCCATGTGGCAAGATGTCCCCAGCCCTGTCTCACACAGAAATGGCCCGACATCTACTTATTTAAGACTCGTTATTAACGCTGCACAACTGTATAAATACGGCGGGATCTTTTTGACCCCGTTTTTTTCCCTAAAAAGCTACTCGATCACGATTGCTATCACCTCAGTTGGTAATCCAAAAATGTTTAGCTTTCTAAAAATCCATGTGGTAATTTGCCCCCGTGAGTGGACCTTTTTGGCTCCTTTTGCCCTATCCAGTGTATATGTTACCAGCAAAGTATAAAATTAGGCATTCAGTCCCGAAAAGAAGACGGCAAAGTATGGAGTATTTAATATTATACACATGGCCTAAACCATTTTCTGACAAGTTGGCCGAAAAAAGTCTGACAAATCCGATGGACAAGTCCAAGAACTTTACCAAACAAATCCGACAAGTCAGACACACAAATCCAAGAAGTTGGCCAAAAAAGACAATCAGGCAAAGTATAAAATTTTTCCACCAGTCAAAAAGAAAGAAAGAAAGAAACACTTTCTGATTGTATTTGTACGCTCATCTTTGGTAATTGACCTCTGCTACTAACTAGATCTGGTTAATTACTGCTTTATTTTCAAAATAACTATAATACTAGGGTTTCGTTTGTTCTAGTTTCATATTTCACTAGATATGACTTTGTTCATTTAAAAAAGGATACCAAAAAAAAAAAAAAAAACAGGAAAAAAAACAAAACTTTTCATGATTGTATTTTCATACTTGCGTAAATAACTAATTCACCTGCAGCAAGTGAATCCGTATCCTATTTATTTCACCATAGTAAGCTGTCGTGTGTTGTAGATTCATACTCGTATATTGCTAGATGTAATTCAACGATTGTGTTTTCATACTCTTCTTAATAATCCATCTGCAACAAGTGAATCAGTATGTTTAATGTAATATTAGGATCTTGTACCTTTTTTGAGTTCTTGCTTGATTTTCAACAGTTTTTTTTTCAATTGAATAACAGAAAGAAACCTTTTTATGGTTGTTATTTCATACATTGCCTGGACAATGCTCGTCATTCTACATAATGCCTAGACAATGTATAGAATACCTTGGCACACTATGTAACAAATCAATATAACAACTCTGTTTCATACTTTGCCTAATATTATTTGTCCCGGTATTCTATAGAAAGCATGACTTTCATACTTTGCCGGTAACATGTAGACCACAGAATAACTACAATACAGAAGTACAATTCCCACTGCGTGACGTCACGAAATCTGGGTCAATGACGAATCGCGTCCGCCATTTAATTAGTTCGGTTGATACGTTGTATCCACGGACGCTGCCGCTGGCCCGCTGCTACTCAATGCTACCTAGTTAACAATGGCAGGCGGGTGAAAAAGAGAGAACAGGGAGAGGAGGGGTGACGCAAGTGGGTTGGGTCCCAGCGAACGAATACTCAAGTCAGCAAGAGACACCGTGAAACAGTTCGGCCACGATCGTCTCTTTTTTGAGAGACGGAGTGGCCGTGCGGTTAAGCGATCTGTTTTCTCTTGGCAAGGCGACGGGTGCCGTAGCAGAGGTCGCGGGTTCTAGTCCCATCTTGATCAGTTTTCTTTCTTCCTTCTTTCACTCCCGCTTTGCTTTCCTGAGCACTAACTAGGCACTACAACCTTCGTCCGCCTAATACTTATTTTCTCTTGAACTGTTATCCTCCCCATGAGCTTCTGCTCACCTATATTGACTACTTAACGCCTTTGTATGCGAGGTCGGCTATCAGTGTGAACCGGCGGCTAATTCCTCATGCTGTGTACGATAGATTGTGCAAATTAGATCGAATAATATCAACATTAAAGATTTCAGAATCATAATAATAACGAAATCTCTAAAACTATAGACTGTAATAGTAGACTAGCGTAGTGTAGTACTGCAAGTGCAAGGTCGGCTATCTATTCTGTAGTAGATCTAGTCTAGAATCTTATATTTATATCAAGCTGGTTATATAGATCTCTATAATGATTCGTTCAGTTTGTTGATGATGCATGAACAATAAAGATTGTAACGACAATCCACAACAATTACAAAAAGAGTTGACAGAAAAGGAAGAAAAAGAAAAGTAAGAAAGAAAAAAAAATGGTGAAAGTAAGAAAAAAAGAGATTTGTAAACCACAATAAAAAATAATGGTCAGTAACATAATGTGGAACCATGGCATGATATTATAATAAGCAGAACATAACAGTAATCTTCATCTCTGTCTCTCTCTCTCTGTGTCTCGGTCTCTCTCTCTCTCTCTCTCTCATCAACCATTATACAATTAATTATGTATACAGTTAGATATATCCTTTCTAGTTCACTTTTAGCTGCAGATCTAGTTAAGAAAATGAATTGGCAATATTAGAGAACCGTCCCCAAAGGACTGTCACTACACACAACACAGTAGTCAGTAAAAGTGTGTACTGTGACCACTGTGAGTGCAGTGTAGTTGTTTCGGGACGCTTCTCATACTCATTGTCATTGAGTGACTCATTCTCTTCTATCTATCCACTATTGTATCTGAGTCTGGGTTTGGGATCGGTGGGGACAGTAGATCTTTCCTTTCTTTTTCTTTGTTAGGATCTGGAAATCTGTGAAACCTCATCGGCTTCTGTGTGTGGGGGTCGATTGATTTCGAAGTGTTGTTTGAACAATTTATCGCACAACAATACATTATTGCACCAGCTGTTGACTTGCCTGTAGACGCCATGTTTACTGTTGTTAACGAGCCAAAAAAAGGCGGCCCGAGCATCGGCGGAACCAACCGAAGTGCCCGATTGTACTTCTGTATTGTAGTTATTCTGTGATGTGGACTATTTATGCAAGAAAAACTAAAGGCTAAATTGTACTTGTAGTCGAAGTTCAGATTTGTGAAGGACGGCGGACGATGACAAAAACGCAGTTCAGATTTCAAGTCAAGTGTTGTTGATGTTGAATCAGACGAGGAGTGGTCTGAGTACGTGTAGTTTATGATTCATCATCCAACACAATACTAGGAACGTGGTGTGTTGCATCATAAAGGCAGTTGACACGGCATTTCAAAACTCGTGTTAAAAAAAAAAAAAAGCAACAAACAAGACCAGAAAGCAAAGGGAGAAAACGCTGGAGGAAAGGCCGTGGATTTGCTGTTTGGCTCGGCAAAAGAATGTAGAGTAGTGAATAAATACTCTTGATAGGACAGGTAGATAGACAACCAGGGAGTGAATAGATAGATAGATAGATAGACAGAAAGACAGACAGACAGACAGACAGATAGATAGATAGATAGATGTATAGACAGATAGATAGATAGATAGACATATAGACAGACAGACAGGCAGACAGATAGACAGATAGATAGATGAGTGGGAGGATGGAAAGGACGGATAGGTAGATGGGTGAATCATGAGTGAATAGATACATGGATGGACGGATTTATAGATAAATTAGGTGTTAAATGGATAGACACATTTAATTGTACGCCAAATCTTCGTAAGTGAACATGTCTGTTTGTCCTCCCGCCTGTCTGTATGTACTGAAGTTTGGCACAAAGTGAAAACAAACAAATAGATATCTTTTTGTTGTTTTCATTTTGAATTCATTTCAGAAAGGAAAAAAAAGAAATTGCGGGGGGTAATACATTGTGCTGCAAGTTTTCGCTTCCCCCCCCCCCCTTCCAATGGACCAAGATGAGCTTTCCCGCAACCCAGACACTCGCCCACAACCGCCACAAATGGAGCCAGCTGGTGCAGCGTTCATCAATGCAGCGCCCCTACGACCGCGGTGGGTTATGGGATCAGTGACCAGTGAGTGACCCCCAATGCTGCAGCCTGTTAATTTCAAAAGAAATTAAGAACTGTACATCGTCAAGTCCTCTGGGGAACACAGCAACTTGACTTCTTCTGTGGCTAGCCGAGAGGAAGGGGCGGGGGCAATACCTTTCAAGAATGTCACCAACAGAACTTCGAATACCGGGGGGGGGGGGGGAATTTCAGGTTGGAAATGAGCCGGCAGTTAAATGATGCACACTACATGCACCTACATTATGAAACTACAGAGCCGTTTTTATAACGCAACTTAGTTCTTGTTTGTTCCAACTCCGCTTTGCGAGAAATTGGACCTTAAACTTTTGTGGTTTTATTTATTATGTTAAAGAGTAAGAATAAATCGGAACAGTGAAACAGCTTGGTAATGGTATGTGTCACAACGCATTTTAATCAAGTGTCAAAGCGCGCATTTGTTATACCTCTTTTACATACTAAAAGATTGCCATTTTTTTTTTCAGAAAATGGAGAAAACAAACAAAAAAGGTCACGTCATTTCACGTGGTCCAGATTGTGCTTATTAGACCTACATTGTACATTGTAATTTCCTCTGACGTTCGATAGGTAGAATGCGCATGACGTCACAGAGTTTTTGTTTTGTACTTCCGCCAGACAAGATGGCCGGTGGATCAGCTGATGAGTGTAACTTCGAGATGTGCCTAAGCAGTTAAAATGCCTGCTGGTTGTACTGCAGTTGACTGTTGTGACAGGGGTGGAAAGGATGGATCCAAGCTACAATCCGTGTAAACAAGGGAAAGGAAGTGAAAGAATTACCCGAACGTCTCCCATGTGCGTATACACACGTGTCATTTTTTACAGTAGTGAACTCGCAGCCGATTGGTTCGCGACGCCTTAAGTGGGTCCGGACAGACAAGATGGTGGATATGCGCATTCTACCTATAGGATCTCCTCTGGGTTGCCACGTCAACGTTACTAGGTCTTAGATCACTGCTCTTTACACCTCTCTTTTCTTGTTGTTGGTAATCTTTTCTTTATTTCGTCTGTTTTCTGTTCTTGTTGTCTGCCTTTCTTCTGCCAAGACTTCTGCTTTCCCGTTTTCTTCTCCTGATTCTTTTTCTTCCTCTTCTGCAGTTTCTTCTTCTTCTTAAGCTGGGTTTTCGTGTGTACAGAAACCGAAACGGCAACGGAAACGTCAAAAATCCGACAAGTAGTAAAGAGAGCGTTTCCGTGTGTACGAAAATAGCGTTTCCGTTCACGTGAAAAGATTCTTTCTATTTCTCTACTTGAAGGGCTTTGAGTGACATTTCCGTTTCCGCACACATGGAAACACAGTTTAAGTCCTCAGAGGGCTGTAATTTATAAATAGTGATCATTTGCAAAATATAGAGCAAAGGAAATACCCGGGGTAGGAAGGATAAAAGACCTAAGAATAAAGAAGGTTGCAGAAAGTTTCGGCTGAATGGAATCCAACCTGACGTATAGTGGATGGAAATAAACCCCCCGACACATGTCTGCGAAAAGGGTCGTGGGGATGGGGGGGGGGGGGTGTGGGGTGGGGCATATTTTAAAATGTTAAGAACCACAGTTTTTCTGCATCAGCACAGAGCCGTTTAGCCCATGCGCACACAGGGCAGTTGCCGAGGGGCCCAAAGGTTTAGAGGGGCCGCATGCATGCAAATTTACATTGGTTTTTGAAACGGGGGTGGACTGCAGCCTATTGCTTTGCCCGGGGCCGTCTTTGCCGATTGCAGTGCAGACCAGCAAATTCAGGAGAGGGGGGGGGCAGTAACAGACCCCCAAACACAGGTCATCGGCTAAGGGATTTCTCGTCCTATCGAACACTGCCATGGGTGCCTAAAATGACTCTGAACGTCACCGAAAATCACTGGGATGTGGGTGTGTTGCTGCCCCGCTCCTGAATTTGCTTGTATTATGGTCTACACTGCAATCGGCAAACATGCTGCTCGGGGGCCCATAATGATGTTGAAACTTCCCTGACATTTGACAACGCTTCATTATGTCTGTGGAAAAGGTGGTTTGTTAGAGGTGCGTGGTATTTACATTATAAGCCATTGCTGAACAGTGCAAGCAACTGAGTATTTTCTCTGTTTGGCTTTGTAATTAGAATACGCAACACCAATAACATTCCTGTGGGAAAACACTGGGCTAAAGGTTGGGCTGTGCTTCTCATATTACTCAATTATTATGATGTTTTACCAGAGAGTATAGATGTATAGAGAGGGTTCACTATTGGTCGATTTGCACTGCGAGACACGGGAGACTCCGCGAAACCATTGTTAGCATGGAGTGGAAAGTAGGTCGCTGCGGTAAACAAAACCGGTTTGTGCATTTCCATGGGGTGTAAGAACTTACAAACGGATCTAAATTGTTTCAGTCGGCCCAAAAATATGAACAAACCACACTAAACAGATAGGCACACTATCTTTGGCGAAGAAGGTCTCTTTCAATTCTTCAATTTCTTGTTTACTGCAGCGACCTAGTTTCGCGATTTGGCGGAAGTGAGATCTCACTATACACCTATACTCTCTGGTTTTACCCAGCACAGTCATAAGAGAAGGCATATCTAAAAATAGACTTGGACTCTTGCCTGCAAAGGAAACTGCACGCTTCATTGTGCACAATTCCGACCAGGAAATCCCAGTAGTTTTCAAGAGGATGAATAAGTGTTTCCAGTTTTGAACCCCAGTCGCAGTGAGACGACACTGTCAGACTAGTCAGAGGGTGGAAACTCTGCTTGATAGTGGTAAAGACAACAGAATGGATGAATCGGACTCAAGTAGGCAATTCGTCAATTTTATCTATCTATCTATCTATCTATCTATCTATCTATCTATCTATCTATCTATCTATCTATCTATCTATCTATCTATCTATCTATCTATCTATCTATCTATCTATCTATCTATCTATCTATCTATCTATCTATCTATCTATCTACTATCTGTCTATCTGTCTATCTGTCTATCTGTCTGTCTGTCTGTCTGTCTGTCTGTCTATCTGTCTGTCTGTCTGTCTGTCTGTCCGTCCATCTGTCCGTCCGTCCGCCCGTCCGTCCATTCATCCATCCATCCATCTCTCTGTCCGTCTATCTGTTTGTCGGTCTGTCCGTCTGCTGGTCGATTCTAACTTTAAAACTGTTTTATGTTCCAGAACATACAGTGTTTCGGTTCATTTGTTATGTAAACTTACCTCTGTATACTTGTCCACAGCATCGCTCCTCACCGCTATAGAGGCAAAGAGGTGCTACATGTCCACCTCTTGTGTCAATATCTGCAGAGTTAATGGGCTGCGGCTTTACTTTACTTTTAGACTTAACGCGACCTTGGTTCTTGTTCGTTCTCTATCTCCATTTTCTGGAAAAAACTGGGCATTATTTGATATATAGAAGAGTATATACTGTATAACAAATGCACACCTTTCGCTTTTGTTTAAAATGCTTTTATAGGCACCAAAACTCGGCAAGTTACATAAATAGTGTAGTACACTCTGAGCTCTCCCGCCATTTCAAGTCTCCAAATCTAAATAAACAACAAAAACCCTCCGCCTATTGAAAGGAATTTACCTCCAAAAGTTCAAGCAATCCGAGCTATCTAAGCGGTGATAAGTTCTGCTTATATATATATCTGTCTATTTATCTATATCTATATATACATCTATCCATATATATCTATATACATCTTTCTATAGCTTAGAAATTTACGGATTTGACGAAGATGGTATTCCATAATTGCTGTTGCGTAAAATTAGATGTAAATGACACAGAGGCGCCCATGTTCCTCAGTGTGGTGACCTCTGTTTTGACACTGCACAGCTAAACAAAAACAAGAAAATGTAGCTGCCACTGGTGTTAACTGAGCCTTCTCGGATTTTGTAACTATTTCTGGGAAAGAGAAGGACAAAGCACACGTGTGTGCACCTCGTCTCTGGCTGTTCACCGTCCTCGGATGCATAAAGATCAACATTTGTCTGTTGCTCGTCAAAAGTTTACAGTAAGTTAGTGTGTTTTTAAGTAGAGCTGCTTGTGGTTCACGTATGTGAGGATCAAGTTCTGTCAGTAGTGCGACAAAGTTTACAGTGCGTCAGATTTTGTTTGTGAAAAACAATTGTCTTAGGTTTTTGAATCTTGGATTATAAAAATCAACATTACAGAAGACAAAAAGGAAAGACAAAACACTCAATATTTAAACAGCTTATTTCAGGAAAAGAAAACAACAACAAAAAACTAAAGAACAATACAACACAAAGAGCTACGCGTCCAGTGACAGGAAATTAACGAAATAATTATATTATAAAGAAGAACTGCGGGGTCGCAGCAAGGTGTAAAGCAAAGTAAAAAATTGGTAAAAAGAAAAAGCTGTAGACCTACATGTATATGAATACGGCATAGGTCACTTCGAGCCACCATACTTTGACGGACTCGCTGCTCTCCGAAAGCCCAACTCTGGGACTCGCAGCTTAAGTCGGCCTCCTTGCATATTTGTGTTATCATAATTTATATAGCTGTTGAAGTCGCCAGTTATCAATACTGCAGCGCCCGGAATGCGTGCTTGCTGGCAATACACAGCATTGGTTCTGGTAGCGGATGCAACATCCACATGCTAACCATTAACAAAGCAAGAACCCGTAGATAAGTAACATAATTGTCCTGTTTCGCTTAGACTCTAGACATTTCCTGTTGAAATCTTTTATTGTTCGATTGTTTTCTCTCTTTTTTTTTTCACTTGAAAATGGCGAAAGCCGAAAATCTTTTGCATTTTCTGTCTTCTCTTTAGTTTGCTTTGTACCGTTTGGGTTTTATTTCTCAAGCAGGGTTTCGCCACATACATTTTCTTTTTGCCCAATTTTGACATTACTTATAGCCCTGTTGCGACACCACAGTTTTTCTGTGGTTTTTATGATAATATATGTGAGTCTGCATGAGAAAACCCACAATATGTCGAAAGAGCTGATTTTGAGAAAAACGGCTTTAAAGTGAAAATATGTGAGTGTGCATGAGAAAACCCACAATAAGTCGCAAACATGACATTTTGAGTTCTGTATATAATAAAAGATAAGACATTTGTGATAAATTGAAGTCAGTGGCCCCCCTAAAACAAGATTTTGAGAAAACGGCAGTTAATCCTAAAAGAGGCAATAGCTAATTGACCCATTAATATTGGAGCTATTGCTGTTAGGAGACCGTAGTCTAATAACTAAGCCGTTATAGAAATCATAGTGAGTAGTGTTCACTGCTCATCTACAGTTTACCCTGTAACATGCCACGGTCCCCTAAGCAACAGCCAAGTTGGAAGTTTGTGTCGGACACAAACATTTCGTCAATTCGCTTGCGGGGTATGTTGCTCAATGTTAACTTCTCCGTGCAGAATTCAGGTTAATGTCTAGAGGTGTTTTAAAATGCACACGCCATCAAGGATCTGAGAGGAACACAATTCTCGTCCCTGATGTCACTGGGCTTCGTTTTTACACTGAATTATGTCAGCTAAGCTATCCAAGGCCTGTCTCATGTAATGACTCCACACTGTAAATTTTTACACTAATGTTGTTAGGGGTCTAATTACAAAGCTAAATAGAGAAAATATTGAGTTGTGTTCACAGCTCAGCAAGGGCTTATAGTGTAAAGTACCATGCGCTCCTAACACCAGCCTTTCGACACAACGAACGCTTGCATTCTAACCAGAGGGCAAAACAAGTATGGAATGACGTCCGTTTCAAATTGCCGAAGAACCGGGAAGATATCAAAAACCTTCACAACGCTTTTTAGAGCGTACAATGCTTCCTTCTTGTTTGTTCGTCTCGTTTCTTTTTTCATCGAGACCAAGTCTTTCGGCAAAACTGCCTGAATCGAGACGAAAGAGAAACGAAATCAAAGCCAGTGTGTCTGGGCTGTAATTCTTCATGGCCTACAGCAAAAGTGTTTCTCAAATTTTTGGAGAAATGGAGCCTTTAAAAAAAAAAAAAAGTCCAAATTTAGCGCGACCCAGTAAAAACAAACGCTTCAATCCTTGAAATCAATACACTATTACACCGTCATCACACTCTGTCCAACAGGGAATGCAAAAATGTTTTCTGTTGGATCCCTGGCCACACTGGCATCAGGGGAAATGAAACAGTGGGCGCCCTGGCCAAAGAAACATTAAAGCCTCCAATGGTACACCTGAAAATAAGACTCACCGACGTTAAAGATGTTGTTTATGTAAAATTAATTCTTTAAATCGAAAAAAAATGGGGTGAGTAAACAACAGATAAACTATACTTTTCCCAAGATTAAGTCGCAGAGATGAAATTTTCCTTAGCAGACTCCGTCTAGGTCACACACCGTTTTTTACTCAGGTTGGAAGATCTCCCCCCCCCCCCCCCCCAAATGTATGGCATGCAATTTCCAACTTTCAATAATGCATTTTAACTGAATGTGTGAGTTTCATGCCTATCTGAAGAAAGCAAATATGCCTGAGGATCCACGAAAAAAATATTTTCTGGCATGGACCCACAGCGTGTCTTGTCCTTTCTCAAAGAGGTTAAGATCTACAACTTGATTTAAGAACTTTTATACACATTAACAAGACCCCTTTTAAATCTATACGTAACCATTCTTTAAGATTATTACAGATGTAAGCAAGTATATGTGCAACTATTTAATTCTATTTGTGAAACTGAAATTAATGAAGCTCTGAATTCCAAACTTACGTAAAGTACCCAGAAGAGACCCTGAAAGGCTCAAAGTGGCTGTTAGCGTGGCGACACACCCTAAAACCCTTTAACTCACTCAAAACTCAAAACAGGCTAAATCACTATTGCTCACTCAACAATGTCAACACCTTTTTGCTCGTGCTACTATCAGTTTTATGAGACTCGCAGATTATTAAAAGGGAAACTTATACTAGAATGTTCTTCCTTCTCCATATCCTTACAAGGTCTGCGTTAGTGGATGACTCAAGCATCTTAAATTGCGGGCCGGATCCGGCAATTTGGCCGCCCACCGAGGTTGATTGTCAATTAATCCGGTCACTGAGCTATTTAAAAAGGTTTTTTTGTGTTTTTTTTTATGATTTCATACCAAAGTGTAATCTCACCTTTTTTTATTTTTGTTTGTTCTTTTCGTTTTGTTTTTTTTAACCACACAGTAAACTTTGCCACAACCTAGGCCCTTGTCCCATAACCTCCAGAGATGGAGACAGTTGGTGCAAGTCAGGAGGGAATTAAGGGATCCAGAAGCTATGAAGTTCAGTTTTTTACCGATGGCAGTGAAGCCTAATGTGTATAATTCATTGTATTCCGTTTTAGTCATAACAATTCTGTTTTACCCATATGTAATAGATTATGCATTATTTTCCGACGCCCATGTTTAAATCGTTATATGTTTTCAATTTACATACACTGGCTGCTGCTAAATCAAATGTGTTTTATTCGTACACCCTGCCATTCTATGTATAGTACCTATAAAAAATACTTATATTAAACATTGTACCAATTTTTTTATTGGTCAAATTTTCAACCTCTTAATTTTCTTGTTTTCCTGATGAAAATTAATTGATCGAAAGCTTGATTTGTCTTTCCTTTCCCTTTGCGTTTTATTGCATCATTTCTTTATTATTTCAGTCGCGAGGCTTTGATTTTGTACAATTTTGTTTCATATTTTGACTTTGATTCAAGTCTTCCTCCGACCACACATATTTCTGTGACTTTTGTAATATGCTGTCAACTTATAGCGTTTGCCTTGTTGTAGGTTTGTTACAATTTAGTGTGTGCAATTTCAAACTGAAATCAAAATTGTACGTCTTCAGTTTATGTTGAGTTTCAATTTAATTTTTGATGATTTTGTTTTTTAAATTTACTTTCAGACATGCCATCCTCGGTTCGTACAGTCCTGTTGGCAGCTATACTCACACTTATCCATGCTGGACAAGTCGAAGGTTTTCAGTTCCAGCAACTGAGCTCAAATGATCTTAGGACACGCTCCTTTCCCCAATATCTTTATCAAGAAGAAAGTATGGATAGCTTTTTCAATGACCAATTCATGGGGAAGTCGTCTTTTCCAAACACTGCAAGGATAGAATCAGGTGTCGGGCACGTTTGTCATGTCAAAAATGGCAAGGCTGACTGTCGGCATCGGTACCGCCATGAGGTTCCACAAAATTTGTCCAGAAATATCATCGAGCTGGATCTAAGCTATAACCTTCTAACAGCCATAGGCGACAGAGCGTTCAGCATGTACCCACAACTGCAGGAGTTAAAATTAAGACATAATAACATATCTGAACTGAGCGTAAATTCATTTTTCAATCTGTCTGCTCTGTTGAGTTTGGATTTACACCACAATTCCTTGGCAATGGACCACACGAGATTCCCGGACGAGGTTTTTTGTCCACTGATTTCCTTAAGAGTCCTTAAAATGAATAAAAACACCTTTGACTTGAAGAACCGCGATCTAGGTTATCCTGACAAGGCGCTGTCCTGTTTGCATAATTTAGAAGCACTTCACATGGATGGTTTGCCAAGCTACCATACGGGCAAATTCGGTGAGGGATTTAGAAATCTGACCAAACTGAGAAACCTTACTCTGGCAGGTTATACTACTGGCAACTGCGCAATATTTTATCTCCCGGACAACACATTTGAAAACCTGACAACACTTGAACACTTGGATTTGTCAGACTGTAGGATTAAAGGTGATCAGATCTATGCTGGGGCATTTCTTCCTTTAAAACGTTTGAGATCATTAAACCTAACTCACAACGAGGACATCGATATTGAATACCTGGACACTGTGTTTTATGGGCTTCAAGGTGCCGAGAATCTAACCCATCTAGAAATACAACTCATTGTCAACCGGTATTCCGTAGGTGTTTGTCTGGACAGCTCCTTCGTCAAGAACATACCACAAAGTCTGACCCACCTGGATGCTGGTCAGAACAACATTGAAGCTATTGATGAACACGTGATTGATCAGCTGCCCCCAAATCTGAAAGTCCTGGATCTGAATGGAAACCACTTCGTCTTTGGCGCTTATCTATTGGATCTACCGAAGATGAACAATCTGGAGCGTTTGTATCTTAATAGTGCAAGTTTTAATTACCGAATACCCAAATTGTATCCGTACCGGCACGGTGGTCATGGTTATATTCCCATCATTAGTAACTGTTCCCTATATTTTGAGTCTTCAAAGCCTTTTGTACTGCAATTACCCAGAAGTCTGAAATATATTGAGATGAAAGACGCCGGTTTAAGATATATTTTGTCTGAACTTGAGGTCAATGAATCAAATTCTCTGGAAAGTCTAAACTTGCATGGTAATCATTTCTCTTACTTGGAGGGCCCTATATGTGGCCTGCACTCGCTGAGATACTTGGACATATCCGGCAGTTATGTCACTGAAATTTCAGAGAAGTTCTTTCAGAATCTGACAGCGCTTAGACATCTGGATCTTGGTGCAAATCTGTTGAGCAATTCGATCAAGGAGACCACTTTTGCTACTCTGACACAACTAAAAGTGTTGGACTTGTCTCTAAATGATATCAGCTCTTTGCCCAGCAACATTTTCTTGCCACTGCGTAAACTTACTAAGCTGAATTTATCCAAAAACCCCCTGTCTCCATTTTCTATCACAATCTCACAGATGCATTCTCTGAAAATTCTGAACCTGTCCTGGACACATATCTCAGATCTCCCGCTGGAAGCCAGAGATCACATTGATACTTTACGAGGCAATATAACAGTGGACATGAAATTCACGCCCATCAACTGCGACTGCAGCAATCTGGACTTTCTCAAGTGGATGGTAGCGTCACCAGCTTTTAAATCAGACTTTGAAAACTACACTTGCGTCTATTCTGACTCTTCCATAACTTACATTTCAGATGGCTATAACAGTACCATAGAAATCCTCGCAAGACAATGTTCATCCAACCAGCTCCTATTCTTCATCACAGGCTCAGCTACAGCAGTCATGTTTTCTTTCATCATCGGAGCTATCTTGTACAGATTTCGTTGGAACATCCGATACATGTATTATGCCGCATATCTGTATTACAGCAAACATCCTAAACGAAAAGAACAGGAATTTGAGTTTGATGCTTTCATTTGTTATGCCGATGAAGACATGAATTTCGCTGAAATAATTGTGGATCGAGAGCTTACTCAAAGAGGTTTGAAGGTATTTCTACATGGTCGAGATTTCAAAGCTGGTGAATTCATAACCTCCAACATCGTCAAAGCAGTTTGTTGTAGCAAAAGAACTGTTGTAATTTTGACCCGTTCATTGATGGAGAGTCACTGGTGTGCATATGAGATAGAAATGGCTAAGATGGAAGGCTTATATACAGGAAGACAAGTTCTGATCTTTGTTATTATGGAAAAAATTCCCAAAGGAGAACTTGGAAAAGATCTCTTGTATAACATCAATAACAATACTTACCAGGAGTACCCAGACATGCCCGTGCAATCTGATCAGCTTAGTCTGTGGTGGGACAAATTGGCCAAAGATATCAAGTCCTGATATGACATCGAGAAACTAGCCAGAGATATCAAAGCCTAATGCGACATCGAGAAACTAGCCAACGATACCATAGCCTGATACGACATCGAGAAACTAACCAATGATATCAAGGCCTGATACGACATCGAGAAACTAACCAATGATATCAAGGCCTGATACGACAACCAATGATTACCCAGTGACCCATGCACTTGGTTCGCATTTTGTAAGATCTACTCCTGGAGTTTCACCAATTATAAACCAGACACAGGACACAATTGATGTGCATTCAACTCGGTTTCAAGATTTTTTATACTCACCCCTGAGGTCCAAGTCAGGGATAATCCGGACAAAAACGACTGATATCATAGTGATTGTAATGTACTTGACATTGTTTATTTCTCATTATTGTGGACTTCATCATCTCGCGACATTATTTCTTGTTTGTTCTTTCTCCATTTTCTGAAAAGAAAAAAAACAAAAAAAACCCAAAAACACTGGAGATCTTTGGGTATGCAAAAAAGATTATAACAAATGTAGACATCAACACTTGTTTATTACAGACTTATCCAGCTCTTTCACAGTTCCAATTTTATTTTAACTCCGCGTATCATAATGTCTGTTGGTACGGGACCAGAGCCTAATGACAAAACCGAATAGAGAAAGTACTTAGTTGTATTCTAATACTAAAGCCGCAAACGTTTGACGTGGAATTTCTCAGTTGTGCAAAAAGTGAAGTTGGAAGAAACAAGAACTGAGATCGCTATAATGATTATGTCAGGACGATTTTGAGTCTCTGGTGACTTTGTAGCAAGAATTGTTTACATTGTTTGTTGTTGTTGTAACAGATTTTCTATGTCGTATGTTACCTTAATGGGTATCTTTCATGAAATTTTCCCCCGCCCCACCCCACCATCTTTCTTTCTCTCTCTCTATCTATTTCTCTCTTACTCAAGCCCTCTCTCTCTCTCTCTTACTCACATCATCCACCCTCTCTCTCTTTGACCTCTCTCTCTCTCTCTCCCTTTCTCTCTGTCTCTCCCTCGTTGCCCCCATTTTCTCTATTCTTCCTTTCTCACTCGTTCTCTCTCTCTCTTTGTCTCTCCCAATCTCTCTCTCCCACTCTCCCCCATTTTTTTCCCTCTCCCCTCTTTGCTTCATCATTGCTATATATATATTATGACGTCATTCACTTCTTCCCTGTCTCACTCTGTCCGTCTTGTAGAATTATCTGACTTCAACGTCTATGTGTTTAGTTATTGCTTATTTGGATTTGCCCCATATTTTCACAGATCACTTTATTCCATCAATATCATCATCATTGTCGCTATGACCAACATCATCGTATCACCATCACCACCACATTTTCATCGTCATCATCGTCATCAACGCTATTATAATTATCATTAGCATCATCATCATCATCGTCATCACCCCACCACCACCACCACCACCATCATTATCACCGCATCACACCATCATCATTATCATTATCATCATCATCATCATCATCATCTTCTCACCACACTACCATCATCAGCAGAGCATCATCATCATCATATTAATAATAAAATAATTATCATAAAATAATAATATTTTTTAAAAAACGCATTTAAATTAGTGCTTGGCTGATTTTCTCTGAATCCACATCATGACGTAAAATCTCTCTGTCTGAATCACTCTGTGTCTCCTCCCCACGAGTCTAGCTTATATTTGGTGTTGCATCGTGTGAGATCTGCCTCTTTCTCTCTCTCTCTGTCTGTTCCTCTTTTTGTCTTCCTCTCTCTCTCTTTCTCTGTCTGTTTCTCTCTTTGTCTTCCTCTCTCTCTCTCTCTCTCTTTGTCTTCCTCTCTCTCTCTGTTTCTCTCTTTGTCTTCCTCTCTCTCTCTCTGTGTCAATTTCTCTCTTTGTCTTCCTCTCTCTCTCTCTCTCTCTCTGTCTGCTGAACCGACTAAATGGTCTTGGAGTTAGGCTCGATCTGAAAAGAGCAGTAATTCTAGAATTAATATTCAAAGGGTAATCACTGATTATTTGATTATGATGAATCCTCGCCCCTGAAAGGCCCAGGAAGTCGTGTCTGAAAATTAACGCCATGAAGAAATGGAAAAATGAGTCCTCGATTTGGAGTTTTATGTCATCTTTGATAAGAAGTGAAAATGTGTTCCTCTTCGTCATCATCTTCTTATTCTCACCCTACTCCTCCACCCCCCCCCCCCCCCACCTTGTCTCTCTCTCTCTCTGTTAAGAGTTATCCCAAACACAATCCCAGTCGGATTTACACGTTCTTATTTAAAATTTGTTAAGGCCCCACGACCAGCCGCGGCCCAATTTATTGAATAAAGCAACAGTATGCACAGGAAACTGTCACTAACTGGAACCCCCATACAAAACCGTTTGTTCAAGAAAAATATCTTACCCTTGTGACAACATTCACAAGAAAAAAAAAGAAAAAGAAAAAGAAAAAATGATATGGAGAACAATAGAATTTCTGATAGCACTGGTAAGGTGAACATTTCCTGGTAATAATCTGATGGCGCGCTGACTCAATGATTAGAATGATTACATCGTGTGTGATTACACCCGAATTTGAATTCTTCTCCGTGGAGAAGTCAGGTTGATGTCTTGAAGTGGCACACACTATCAAGGACCTGAGAGGAACACAATTCTCGTCTCTGATGTCACTGGGCTTCGTTTTTACACTGAATAATGTCAGATAAGATATCCAAGGCCTGTCTCATGTAATGACTCCACACAGTAAATTAATGTTTGACACCAATGTTGTTAGGTGTCTAATTACAAAGCTAAATAGAGAAAATATTGGGTTGTGTCCACTGCTCAGCAATGGCTTATAGTGTAAAGTACCATGCGCTCCTAACACCAGCAGTTTGACACAACGAACACTTGCATTCTAACCAGAGGGGAAAGCAAGTGTGGTTATCCAGCAGCACTGAAATTGTTCAGGATGTTCTTTAGCTAGCATGATAAGACTCTTGAGATTTCTATCGGGTTGGATAAGAAACACCACACATCCGGTTTTACACAGATTAAGAGCCCGGACACCGTGGCCTCGGTTTCGCTTCGCCATCGACAATTTTGCCGAATTACGTCCGTTTCGTCTTGCCGAAGAGACGAGAAGATGCCAATAACCTTCACAACGCTTTTGAGAGCGTACAATGCTTCCTCTTTCGTCTCGTTTCGTTTTTCGTCGAGACTAAGTCTTTCGGCAAAACTGCCTGAATCGAGTCGAAAGAGAAACGAAATCAAAGCCAGTGTGTCTGGGCTGTAATTCTTCATGGCCTACGGCAGAAGTGTTTCTCAATTTTTTGGAGAAATGGAGCCTTTAAAAAAAAAAATTTAAAAAATCCCACATTTAGAGCAATCCAGGGAAACAAACGCATCAATCTATGAAATCAATACACTATTACAACGTCATCACACTCGGTCCAACAGGGAATGCAAAAATGTTCCCTGGCCACGCTGGCATCAAAGGCAATGAAACAGTGAGCGTCTTGGCCAAAGAAAAATTTAAAGCCTCCACTGGTACACATGAAAATAACACTCACCGACTTTAAAAAGTTCTGTATTTTATATAAATTCTTTAAATCGAGATGGCAGGAAAATTGGGATGAATAAGCAACAAATAAACTACACATTTTCCAATATTAGCATGGACAGTGGACTCCTGCCTCTCAGCGAAATCGCAGGAAATGAAATTGTCCTTAGTAGACTCCGTCTAGGTCACATCCCGATATTTTACTCAGGACGGAAGATCTCCTCACCCCCTAACCCCCCCCCCCCCATACCCACCCCCCAAGTGTGTGGCATGCAATTTCCAGCTATCAATACTGTATTTTAACCCAGTGTGTGGGTTTTGTGCATATCCGAAGAAAGCAATATGCCTGCAGATCCATGAACAATATTATTTTCTGACATGGAACCACAGCGGGTTATGAGACTCGGAGATTATTAAAAGGGAACTAATATTAGAATATCCTTCCTTCTCCATATCACCACAAGGTCTGCATTAGAGGATTACTCAAGCATCTAAAATTGCGGGCCGGATCTGGCAATTTGGCCGGTTACCGAGGTTGTTTGACAATGAATCCAGTCACTGAGCTATTTGAAAAGTTTTTTTTTTTTTTTTTTTTTTAATGATTTCACATCAAAATGTATTCTCACTTTTTCTTTTCTTTTTTTGTAAAAAAAAACAACACAGTAAACTTTACCACAACCCAGGCACTTGCCCCATAACCACCAGAGGGGAGACAGTTGGTGCAACGCTTACTAGTGCACTGCCCCCACGTCTCCGGAGGGAATTAAGGTTTCCAGAAGATAATGAAGTTTAATTTTTACCAGTGGCAATGAACCCTAATGTGTATGATTTGTCATATTTCATTTTACTCATAACAATTCTATTTGACCCCTACTACGATTATGGATTATTTTCCGATGTCCTTGTTAAAATCGTTATGTTTTAAATTTACATACGCTGACTTTTGATAAATGTGTCTTATTTGTACACCGTGCCATTCTATATACGTTACCTTTCATAAATACTTATATTACAATCATCATCATCATCATCATCATTGCCTTTCTCACCCTGGATCAGGGTATAGGCCACCAACAAACACTTTCCATCCCTCTCTATCATGGGCCAGTCTCTTTACATTATTCCAAGTCTTTCCGCTTCGTTGCACATCATTTTCTCTGGCTCTTCTCCACGTTCCGCGCGGCCTTCCTCTTGATCTCTTGCCCTGGGGATTCCAATCCAATACCTTCTTCGCGATGCTGTTTCCTGGCCTCCTGAGAGTGTGGCCGATCCATCTCCATCGCCTCCTACCAATTTCCTCTCTGACTGGGCTCTGTCTTGTTCTTTTCCAAACAATTTCATTGCTGACCTTGTCTGTCCATCTGATCTTAAGTAGCTTCCTCAAACATCTGTTGATGAAAACTTGGATTCTCTTTATGCAGGCCTGGGACGCATTCCAAGTCTCACATCCATACAACAGGACTGACTTCACGTTCGAGTTGAATATCCTCAGCTTTGTTTTTAGAGATATATCCTTGGTTCTCCAAATCTTGCTTAAGGATGTGAAAGCTGCCTGTGCCTTTCCAATTCGTGCTTTGACTTCTGCCTCTGTTCCTCCCTTATTGTCAATGATACTACCAAGATAGCAGAAGGACTCTACATCTTCCAGTGGTTGATCTCCTACTTTGACTTGTTTGCTATATTACAATCAAGGACTACTATATACTCACCGACTTTAAAAAGTTCTGTATTTTATATAAATTCTTTAAATCGAGATGGCAGGAAAATTGGGATGAATAAGCAACAAATACTATATAGTAGTCCTTGATTACAATCTAAAAAAAATATCACAGACAATCCCCACCCAAGACAAACAAAACATTTTACTTGAAAAATCAACATCCAAATAAATAATATTCCATTTGGAAGGGCTTTGATAATTATGAGGTGTGAGCGTCGCGCCCTCTGTGTCCTAACATGTTTTTGGTTCTAGCCCTTACTATATGAAAGGTTGCCCCATGACTGATTTTGAAAGGAATCAGAAATCCAATTCATGGTCATATTATTATGCAAGTAACTACATAACGTCCCTTTAAAATGACACGGGTCTATCTCCACTTTTTGGCTGAAATGGGTTACACACAATACACTACCCTACTTGTACAGGCTTTTTCCGTCGTGTGTCAAAGCGTCAAGTGGATTGTGTGTGTAATTTGTAAGTATAACTAAATAAAAAAAATAAAGTTTTCTCTCTAAAAGCTGTGAACAAATGAAACTTAAACCATCAATTTCTCAAAAGTTGATGGAAGTGTGTCAGAACCTTGTCATTCTAAGGGGGACAGTTCGTTAACTCGACTATCCCCTACAACTAGACAGACAATCATCTTCCTAATTTATATCAGTTATGATTCACATCGCTGATACCAGACCGGATGAGACTCAGAGATTATCAAAAAGGAATTAATATTAGAAAATCCTGTCTCGAGAGTTCCCCCAAAGTGACTATGATTGTTGCCATTAGGCAACTGAAGTCTCTGACGTCTTTCGATCTGTCAAAAACGCACATTTCAGATCTTTCGTTTACAAAGCACGCACTTAGGCCCTATGCACTTCATCGCTGGCTGTTCACCGTCCTCGGATACACAAAGATCGATGTTTGTCTGTTGTTCGACAAACGTTTGCGGTAAGTTAGTATTACTTTTTAAAGTGGAGTTGCTTGTGCTTCATTAACATACATGTAATTAAATCGTTTGTGTGTGTGAAGAGGGGCAGGGTGGGGGAGGGATATGAGGATCAGGTTCTGTCTACAGTGCGTCAAAAGTTTGCAGTAAGTTAGTATTAGTTTTTAAGTAGAATTTCTTGTGTTCCATTTGACATACAAGTAATAAAATCGTGTGTGTGTGTGTGGGGGGGGGGGAGGATTATGTGGGGATCAAGTTCTGTCTGTAGTGCGACAAAGTTTACAGTGTGTCATATTTTGTTTGCTAAAAAGAGTTGCCTTTTTACAGGTTATAGAATCTTGGATTAAAAAAAATAATTGATCGAAAGCTTGATTTGCCTTTCACTTCCCTTTGTGTTTTATTGCATCATTTCTTTATTATATCTTTCACGAGGCTTTGATTTTATACTTTTTTTCCCCCATATTTTAGCTTTGATTCAAGTCTTGAAACCGACCCCACATATTTCTGTGACTTTTGTAATATTCCGTCAACTTATAGCACTTGTCTTGTGTAGGTTTACTATGATTTTTGTGTGTGCAGTTTCAAACTGAAATCAAAATTGTACATCTACAGTTTCTGTTGAGTTTCAATTTAATTTTTGATGATTTTCTTTTTTCAAATTTACTTTCAGACATGCCATCGTTGGTTCGTACAATCCTGTTGGCAGCTATACTCACACTTATCCATGCTGGACAAGTCGAAGGTTTTCCGCTCCAGCAACTGAGCTCAAATGATCTTAGGACACGCTCCGTTCCCCGATATCTTTATCAAGAAGAAAGTATGGATAGCTTTTTCAGTGACCAATTCATGGGAAAAACATCTTTTCCAAACACTGCAAGGATAGAATCAGGTGTTGAACATGTTTGCCCTGTTCAAAATCGCAAGGCTGACTGTCAGCATCGAGACCTCCGTGAGGTTCCACAAAATTTGTCCAGAAATATCATCGAGCTGGATCTAAGCTATAACCTTCTAACAGCCATAGGCGACAGAGCGTTCAGCATGTACCCACAACTGCAGGAGATAAAATTAAGATATAATAATATATCTGAACTGAGCGTAAACTCATTTTTCAATCTGTCTGCTCTGTTGAGTTTGGATTTACACAACAATTCCCTGGTAATGGATTACACGAGATTCCCGGATGAGGTTTTTTGTCCACTGATATCCTTAAGAGTCCTTAAAATGAATAAAAACACCTTTCACTTGAATGAAAGCGATCTAGGTTATCAGGATAAGGCGCTGTCCTGTTTGCATAATTTAGAAGCACTTCACATGGATGGTTTGCCAAGCTACCATACGGGCAAATTCGGTGAGGGATTTAGAAATCTGACCAAACTGAGAAACCTTACTCTGGCAGGTTATACTACTGGCAACTGCGCAATATTCTATCTCCCGAAATACTTCTTTGAAAACCTGACAACACTTGAACACTTGGATTTGTCAGACTGTAAAATTAAAGGTGATCAGATCCACGATAGGGCATTTCTTCCTTTAAAACGTTTGAGATCATTAAACCTAACTCACAACGTGGACATTGACATTGAATACCTGGACGCTGTCTTTTGTGGACTTCAAGGTGCCGAGAATCTAACCCATCTAGAAATACAACAAATTGTCAACCGGTATTCCGTAGGTGTTTGTCTGGACAGCTCCTTCGTCAAGAACATACCACAAAGTCTGACCCATCTGGATGCTAGTCTAAATAATATTGAAGCTATAGATCGAAACGTGATTGATCAGCTACCCCCAAATCTGAAAGTCCTGGATCTGAATGGGAACCATTTCGTCTTTGGCGTTTATCTATTGGATCTAACGAAGATGAACAGCCTGGAGCATTTGTATCTTAATAGTGCAATTTTTGATTACCGAATACCCAAATTGTATCCGTGCCGGCACGGTGGTCAGGGTTACATTCCCATCATTAGTAACTGTTCCCTATATTTTGAGTCTTCAAAGCATTTTATACTGCAGTTACCCAGAAGTCTGAAATATATTGAGATGAAAGACGCCGGTTTAAGATATATTTTGTCTGAACTTGAGGTCAATGAATCGAATTCTCTGGAAAGCCTAAACTTGCATGGTAATCATTTCTCTTACTTGGAAGGCCCTATATATGGCCTGCACTCGCTGAGACACTTGGTCATATCCGGCTGTTATGTCACTGAAATTTCAGAGAAGTTCTTTCAGAATCTGACAGCACTTAGACATCTGGATCTTGGTGCAAATCTGTTGAGCAATTCGATCAAGGAGACCACTTTTGCTACTCTGACACAACTAAAAGTGTTGGACTTGTCTCTAAATGATATCAGTTCTTTGCCTAGTAACGTTTTCTTGCCACTGCGTGAGCTTACTAAGCTGAATTTATCCAGAAACCCCCTGTCTCCATTTTCTATTACCATCTCATACATGCATTCTCTGAAAATTCTGAACCTGTCCAGGACACATATCTCAGGTCTCCCGCTGGAAGCCAGAGATCACATTGACACTTTACGAGGCAATATAACAGTGGACATGAAATTCACGCCCATCAACTGCGATTGCAGCAATCTGGACTTTCTCAAGTGGATGGTAGCGTCACCAGCTTTTAAATCGCACTTTGAACACTACAGTTGCATCTATTCTGATTCCTCCACAACTTACATTTCAGATGGCTATAATAGTACCGTAGAAAACCTTGCAAGACAATGTTCATCCAACCAGCTCCTATTCTTCATCACAGGCTCAGCTACAGCAGTCATGTTTTCTTTCATCATCGGAGCTATCTTGTACAGATTTCGTTGGAACATCCGATACATATATTATGCTGCCTATCTGTATTACAGTAAACATCCTAATCGAAAAGAACAGGAATTTGAGTTTGATGCTTTCATTTGTTATGCCGATGAAGACATGAATTTCGCTGAAATAATTGTGGATCGAGAGCTTACTCAAAGAGGTTTGAAGGTATTTCTACATGGTCGAGATTTCAAAGCTGGTGAATTCATAACCTCCAACATCGTCAAAGCAGTTTGTTGCAGTAAAAGAACTGTTGTAGTTTTGACTCGTTCATTGATGGAGAGTCACTGGTGTGCCTATGAGATAGAAATGGCTAAGATGGAAGGCTTGTATACAGGGAGACAAGTTCTGATCTTTATTATTATGGAAAAGATTCCCAAAGGAGAACTTGGAAAAGATCTCTTGTATAACATCAATAACAATACCTACCAGGAGTATCCAGACAGACCCGTGCAATCTGATCAGCTTAGTCTGTGGTGGGACAAATTGGCCAAAGATATCAAGGCCTGATAGAACATCGAGAAACTAACCCAAGATATCAAGGTCTGATGGGACAAAGGGAAACTAACCAATGATATCAAGACCTGATACGACAACCAGTGACTACGTGGTGACCCATGCACTTGGTTCGCACTTTTGTGAGATCTACTCTTGAGGCTTCATCGAGTATAAACCAGACACTAGACACAGTTGATGTGCATTCAACTCGGTTTCAAGAATTTCTATACTTAACCCTGAGGTCCATGTCAGTGATAATTCGGACAAAAATGACTGAAATCATTGTGGTTGTAGTTACTTGACATTGTTTATTTTTCGCGCGACCTTTGTTCTTGTTTGTTCTTTCTCCATTTTCTGAAGAAAAAATGTTAAAAAATTGGAGATCTTTGATTATGCAAAAGAGATATTTATAACCAATGCACACTTCGACACTTGTTTATTGTGAGTAGTTGGGCTTACATAGCTGTTTCACAGTTGATTGTAATATACTTGACTTTGTTTATTTCTCATTATTGTAAACTTTGTCATGTTGCGACCGTAGTTCTTGCTAGCTCTTTCTCCATTTTTTGAAAAAAAAAATGTTTAAAAAATAAAACAAAGCTAAAGATCTTTGAGTATGCAAAAGAGATATAACAAATGTACACTTCGACACTTGTTACGGACTTATCCAGCTGTTTCACAGTTCCATTTTATTCCAACTCCCTATCATAATGTCTGTTGGTACAGGACCAGAGTCTAATGACAAAACCGAATAGAGAAAATACGAGTTGTATTCTAATACTAAAGCCGCAAAGGTTTGACGTGGAATTTCTCAGTTGTGCAAAAAGTGAAGTTGGAAGAAACAAGAACTGAGATCGCTATAATTATTATGTTAGGACGATTTTGAGTCTCTAGTGACTTTGTAGCAAGAATTGTTTACATTGTTGTTGTTGTTGTTGTAACAAATTTTTCTGGATCATTTGTCACCTTAATGGTTATCTTTCATGAAATCTTCCCCCACCCCACCCCACCATCTTTCTCCCTCTCTCTCTCTATCTATTTCTCTCTCACTCGCGCTCTCACTGTTTCTCTCTTTGTCTTCCTATCTCTCTCTTTCTCTCTCGGCTGACCTGCCTTTATTATCAAGAATGGACGTAGTATTAAAGAAATATCAAGAGCAAGGAACGAAAGGAAGGAATGGAAAAAAAAAAGAGTGAGGGCAGTAGGAGTGGGGGGGGGGGGGAGGAAAGACATCCCCCCCCCAAAAAAAACACCCCACCTCATGCAAAATATAGAGGATAGAAAGGGGAGGGGGAGGGCGCGTGTTGACCACCTCTTTTGTTGAGAATGAACGTTGTAGGGAAATATCAAGAGCAAGAAATGAAAACAAAGAGGGGGTGGGGAGGCGGCAAGACGTTCCAAAGAAATAAGGAACTCGTACAAAATATAGGGGGAAAGAGGGAGGAAAAAAAAATAGTTGGGCGAGGGAGGGGGGGGGGTGGAGATATGCCAAAGAAAAAAGAAACTTGTACAAACTACAGGAGAAAAGAGGATGGGAAAAAGAGGCTGGGAGATAGGGGAGGAGGAAGCTATACAATTATAACTCATTTGATGCTTAGAATAATGAATTTATTCGCTCGAGGACTCTAAAATTGTTCAAGCAGAATGTTCTCTTAAATTCACCTCCTCATGTATTTTGTCCAGCATCTGACCACGCTCAAATATGTCGGTCTGGCCAGGTTCGAATCTACTGCGGAGTTCGATCCATGAAACCACGTTTTCTTTTCTGAAGGAATTGGAATTTCTAGATTTGTCGTTTAATGACTTGAATCTCTGCTCACTAATACGTTTTCAAAACCCACATTTGATATGTTCCAGGTGTAATTTGTGTACTGTTCGAAGGAAATGTGTATTTTCACAGAGTTTGTTATTTCAGTTTATGAATGACATTTCTTGCAAATTGGCCAACAATCTTTGAACCAATCAACTGACCAGGGTACCATCATTCTTCGCCCCTCTCTATACTGTAACATGCTCATCTTGTCTTGAGAGGGTATCACACTAAGCCCAGTTCGTCACCGTCAGTTGTTGCCAGTAAAATGTTCACCAATGAAATAATGGCACATGCTGATAGTGTCTGATCGGGCTGAGTATGATAGGCTCTTCCCGTATTTACTCAGAAAATACTGGAAACTGTGTTGTGTGTACTTCCTTTGGGTTTGTTCCTGAACAACTTGGAGAAATGCCATCCCTATTAAATAGGCCAGTGCAACCTTGAGCCGATCCTGTGTTTTCTATTCATTTATTTTGCACAAGAAAGATGTCAGCATGAAACTGCTCTTTGATTCGTGTAACACATTTGTTTTACTTTTACTGAGTACATCTCTGCTCACTCGTGTTGTGCAAAGGGGCACGCACGGCTCATGCGTAACAGTACTAACAATGTTAATGATTGTTTGATCTCTCTGGATGATGGCAGTTACCAAGAAAAAGACCTTTTGGGAGAGTAAAAGCAGGAAAATTTCAGAGCCAGAGAAAAAAAGAGAGAGAGAGGAGATCGGGGGAGCGAGGAGGAGAGAAAGGGAGACATGCATAAAGGGAGAGAGAGAGAGAGCGGGGGGGGGGGAAATTGGCAAGCAAATAGAGGGCAGCAGCAAGGGAGAGAGAGAGAGAGAGAGAGGGGGGGGGGGAGAAATTGGCAAGCAAATAGAGGGCAGCAGCAAGGGAGAGAGAAAGAGAGAGAGAGAGGGGGGGGGGAGAAATTGGCAACCAAATAGAGGGCAGCAGCAAGGGAGAGAGAGAGAGAGGGGGAAGAGAGACAGACAGAGCGGAAAGAGAGAGAGAGAGAGAGAGAGAGAGAGAGAGAGAGAGAGAGAGAGAGAGAGGAGAGACAGAAAGAGAGAGGAAAGACAGAGAGAGAGGAGAGATTGGCAACCAAAGAGAGAGAGGCAGCAATTAGGAGGGAGAGATGTGAGGAGAGAGACAGAGAGAGAGAGAGAGAGGGGGGAGAGACAGAAAGAGTGAGAGGGAGAGATGGGAAGAGAAAGACAGAGATGAAAAGAAATAAAGAAAGAGGAGGGAGGAGAGCAATCTGCTGCTTTTGTGTCCTCTTATAATCTGATAAACTCACGTTAAATCATGTTGTCACGGGAATTGCAACGTACGTGTGCTGTCTTTTAGGGATCTGAGAACATCTTTGGCCGCCTACCTCACCTTTCCATAGTGCGATAAGAAGTTTTAGTACTCGTGAATTCCTTTCATATCAGCTGAAGATTTATCCCCTGCTGGCCAAGACAAGGAAGAAAATTGTGAATGAATTTCCTGAATTTACTGCAAAATTGCTGATTATTTCTTTGAACAAATATCATTAAGACAAAAATCTATGGTTTCGCAGCAAGGCTTGAATACGGCGAAATATTATAAAAACCACAGATAAACTGTGGAGTCGCAGCAAGGCTGAAAACAAAGTCAAAAACTGGCTAAAAGAAAAAGCTGTAAAATGAATACGGCTCACGTCACTTCGTGCCACCATACATCGGCGAACTCGCTGCTCTCCGAAAATCCTAGTCTGGAACTTGCAGCTTAAGTGGGCATCCTTGTATTTGTATATAATGTATGTTGGAGTCGTCAATTATGAATACTGCACTGTCCGGCGTGCGTGCTTGTTCTCACTACACAGCGTCGGTTACGACAGCGGATGCACCATCCACATTCGCTTGCGGGAACATCAAAGGAAGAAAGAGGGTTTCTAGAGAGTTTAAGTGGTAAGGTTGGTAAGCTGTGAGGAAACATCAGGAGTCAAAGACTCGATGTCATTAAATGACAAATCCAGGTATTCCAATTCCTTCAGAAAAGAAAACGTGGTTTCATGGATAGAACTCCGCAGTAGATTCGAATTCAAATTGAGGTATCTGAGAACTCCGCAGTAGATTCCAATTCAAATTGAGGTATCTGAGCGTGGTCAAATTCTGGAAAAATACATCAGAAACACCCATGACATAACTACTCGATATATCTAAGCGGGTTAGAGAATGCAGGTCGTACCATGGTCCTTCTAAATATCTGAAATGATTTCCATATAAGCTGAGATTTTTGTTGCACCCCCAAGCGAACAAGTCAGAGTAGGAGATCAACCACTGGAAGATGTAAAGTCCTTCTGCTATCTTGGTAGTATCATTGACAATAAGGGAGGAACAGAGGCAGAAGTCAAAGCACGAATTGGAAAGGCACAGGCAGCTTTCACGTCCTTAAGCAAGATTTGGAGAACCAAGGATATATCTCTAAAAACAAAGCTGAGGATATTCAACTCGAACGTGAAGTCAGTCCTGTTGTATGGATGCGAGACTTGGAATGCGTCCCAGGCCTGCATAAAGAGAATCCAAGTTTTCATCAACAGATGTTTGAGGAAGCTACTTAAGATCAGATGGGCAGACAAGGTCAGCAATGAAATTGTTTGGAAAAGAACAAGACAGAGCCCAGTCAGAGAGGAAATTGGTAGGAGGCGATGGAGATGGATCGGCCACACTATCAGGAGGCCAGGAAACAGCATCGCGAAGAAGGTATTGGATTGGAATCCCCAGGGCAAGAGATCGAGGAAGGCCGCGCGGAACGTGGAGAAGAGCCAGAGAAAATGATGTGCAACGAAGCGGAAAGACTTGGAATAATGTAAAGAGGCTGGCCCATGATAGAGAGGGATGGAAAGTGTTTGTTGGTGGCCTATACCCTGATCCAGGGTGAGAAAGGCAATGATGATGATGATGAAATTTTTGAAGGAATTTGATTCATTGACATGCAGTTCAGACAAAATGTATCTAAGACCAGTGTAGTTTGACTCTTCTGGCAAACCATCCATGTGCAGCTCTTCCAAATTAACCAAATAAGAAAGCGCCTTGTCAGGGTACACTAGTTCAGGGTTGCTCACATTGACATTGTGATTAACTCTGAGGAAAGTTAGAGAAATCAGAGGACAAAAAACTATCAGGAAATCCGTCACGGTCCATTTCCACAGAATTGTTATGTAAATTCAATCTCAGCAGAGAAGACAGAGACAGATTGAAAAATGAACTTTCACTCAGTTTAGATATATTATTATATGACAGATTCATGTACTGCAGTTGTGGGTACATGCTGAACGCATTGTCGTCTACGGCTGTCAGATGGTTGTAACTTAGATCAAGCACGGTGATATTATTTGTGGAGAAAGTTTGTGGAATTTCACGGAGACCCACATTCGAACAGTTCACAGTGAGGTTTTCCAATCCACAGTTTTGTGACATCTATCCATGCATTGTTTGAACAGGGCGTTTTTCCCCACACCTTGAACATTTATGTCTGTATCCAAATGCTCTTCTTGTTGAGGATATTGATGACTTGAACTCATCTTTAGATGACCTGAAGTCAGTTCTTGGCAATGGATCTTTCCTGCCTGTCCATGGCTGAGCACAGAGAAGACTAAAACTGCCATGTAGGTTGTGGAGGCCCAGGAAGTCATGTCTGAAAATTAACGCCATAAACAAATGGAAAATGAGTCCTGGATTTGGGACAATACAAATTTATGTTATCCCAAAACAGGCTAACTCACTGTCGCTATCCCATTCCAATGTCAGCACCTTTTTGCTCGTGCCACTTTCAGGTTTATGTGACTCGGAGATTATTAAAAGGGAAACTAATACCAGAATATTCTTCCTTCTCCATATCCTTACAAGGTCTGCATTAGTGGATGACTCAAGCATCTAAAAGTCACAGGCCGGATCCGGCAATTTAGCCGGTCACCGAGATTGTTTGTCAAGTAATCCTATCACTGAGCTATTTAAATAGTTTTTTTGTTTGTTTTTGTTTTTGTTGATGATTTCACACCAAAATGTATTCTCACCTTTTTGATTTGAGGTCTTTATTTTAGGAGGTTCGCTGCACTTGGCATTTACACCTCACTTTACTTGTTTTATTATTTCTCGTTCTGGCGGGGGGGGGGGGGGGAGGGGGGGGGAGGAGGAGATGATATGGATACATTTTTAATCTATTAATTTCAATTTTGCCCGGGCAGCGGCCTTTCGGCCTGCTCTTTACGATTTCCAACTGCCAAGGTATCTTTAACGTGCGCAACGTGCACACGGGCCCTCCGAATTTTTTCGTCCTTATCCGAGAAGACTAGGTACTCGATCCTACCCCCCAATAGGACCAGGGACTTGAAAATATGAGAAAAATCCAATTTCCAAGAACTACTTGATCCTACCCCCCAATAGGACCAGGGACTTGAAAATATTCTCACCTTTTTTTTCCTTGGTTTTTTTTTTAACCACACAGTAAACTTTGCCACAACCCAGGCCCTTGTCCCATAACCTCCAGAGGTGGAGACAGTTGGTGCAAGTCCGGAGGGAATTACGGGATCCAGAAGCTATGAAGTTTAGTTTTTACCGATGGCCATGAACCCTAATATTAGTGTATGATTCCGTTTTACTCATAACAATTCTATTTTACCCATATGTAATAGATTATGCATTATTTTCCGACGCCCATGTTTAAATCATTATATGTTTTTAATTTACTTACACTGGCTGCTGCTAAATCAAATGTGTTTTATTCGTACACCCTGCCATTCTATGTATAGTACCTATCATAAATACTTATATTACAATCTTAAAAAATATCCCTCCCTTTAAAAATAGGTTATAGTTCGATGAAAGTTTGCACTGTACTACAATAAGATAGATTTAGTTTCAAAGAATGTTTAAGAAAACACGCCATACTTATAACTGAGGTTATTTCTGTCATATGTTCTGCTGATGATCAAAAATTCAATGCATTTATGGCGAAATGGCTGGGGCGGTGGGCTAAGCGATATAAGATATAGAGCGATCTTACTTCTTGTTTGTTCTATCTCCATTTTCTGAAAAACTGGAGATCTTTGAGTATGTAGAAGAGGTATAACAAATGCACACTTCCACGCTTGTTTAAAATGCATTGTGGGCACTTATCAAACGATTTATTCTAACTCCTTATCATCATACTAAATCCATAAACGTTATAAGTCAAAATTTCTCAGTTGGGCAAAAAGAGGAATTGGAAAAAATAAGACAGCGATAACTTCAGTGTGCTACAAAAATAAAGGTAAAAACCCTTGTAACGAAACAAAAAACTCCTTTTGATGACTGGCAGTTACACTTTCTGTACGAAATCAAGTGGACTTTGTTCATTTTCATTTTCATTTTCATGCAGAGGGGAAATGTAATGTTAGGGTTCAGTGATATTGCTTTACTAATTCACTACATTGGCAGAGGTGCTTATGTGCTGCTGACCAAGCAAGAACTCGCAGTTAAGTACACATATTATTATTCTGTTTCGATTTTATATATTTTCTATTGAATTCTTTTATTGTTCCATTGTTTCATCTGTTCCATTTTTCTTTTGTTCTTTTGTTCTTTTTTTTCTTTTTTGTTTTTTTTTGTTGATAAAGGCCATAGCCGAAATATTGAACATTTTCTGTCTTCTCTTTTAGTTTGCATTGTATCGTTTGGCTATTATTTCTTACGCGGGGCTTTGCTACAGACAACTTTTTACTTTTTGCCCAATTTTGATATATATTCTCACTGGCAAGATGGATACTACTGAAAATATTTATGAGTGGATCTGACAAAACTGAGTTAACGGTTTAATGTATGTGTGTATGTATGTATACCTCATTAAAAAGTCAAAAGAAAATAAATATTTCTGAGACGATTTCAAGCAAAATATTTTAATTGAATGCAGAAAAATGGCTAAACTTTCAGGTTTTAGGTAAATCTCAATTTCCATAGAAAATGACTTTTTCCCCTTAGAATTATAGTGGTTTTCTCAAAATTTGATATTTCTAGCCCGATTTGGTCAAATGCACTCAAATTTGACGAGTCGGAGATCAAGCTGTGCTAACCTCAAAATGTCTACATTGGGGATAAATGACATTTTCTTTCGTTCTTTTTTTGCTTTTGTTTTGTTCTCTCTTGTGGTTAATTAACCCCATTTTACTTTCGGTTTGGAGATAATTACTATAAAATGAAGACAGAGTGAGTGTCTGGAGTCTGTCAGGCCCGGAGTGTAAAATATGGTTAGAATAAGTTAAACTAACATTGTCTTCATCTGCAGTTTTTGGTGGGTTTTTTTTTCGTAATACTTAGGCGCCTTTGGTGCTCAGCATTTTAACCTTTTCGCTTCACCTCACGCAACACCTGAATGACCCACTTTACACCCGATCCATGCACTGTTAGCTACAGTTGAATGACTCTTTGCCCTTTTTAGGGGAACGTGTTTTTTCTTTTTACACAGTAAGTTTATAGCTGAACAGTGAACTCATCTTAGTATTTTCTCTATTTGGCTTTGTAATTAGGCAAATTGGGTACTAACTAGGTTAGGTACTAACGAATAGTCCTTTGCCCAAGCTTTTAATGCCACAAAGCTCAAAGCCTGAGTTCGCAAAGTTCTCATTATACACGCTAGACAATGTATGTTTGTCAACAAAACATTACTAAAGTTCTGTCTTCTACATAGTTATAATATAACCCATACACTGATACCACTGGTCAAATATGGCAATTTAGTGTTTCCACAAACACAGGCGAGAAGATCGTTTGAGAAGTTTCATCACGACAGTTTTATTACACAAGAGATCAGAGCCCACGGTGTGAGTCTTTCTTGACCTTAAGGTCGAGACAGAGGAGACCCTCACTCACAATTCACATTACTTCCACATTTTATGTGGTTGAACAGTGAAACGAATGTGATGTGAAACCTCAAGCAGAGTTCACAAGCCGTTCTCACTGGCCCGTCTCGAGACTCGTATCTGACACGGCTCATTTCCGTTCAAGATGCCGTCAACAGTTGTTGGTGTTTCTTGTTTGAGACTCATGATGCTTTACTGACTCAAATATAGACACGTCATTAAAGTCATTTGAATTTTATTAAACATACCTTCTCGTCCAAGTTCCAGAGCAATTTCTGTCCATGGCTTTTGAACGGATATTCGGTTGGAATATTCATTGGGTGTTTTGTCATATAAAGCTTGACGCGTTTCTACGGCCGCAGACAATGCTTCATCCATGTTGATTTTCAGGAACAATACACACTCACTGAATTTGAAAAGAACAACACATGTGTTGACCGACCACGCCCCCCCCCCCAACTCCCCCGGTCGTCATTGCGTCATCCTTCCCGGATAAACCGAGGGCGAAATTTAGTGCAGCGGTAAAAATGTAATCACGGTCCGTCCGTGTGTGGAAGATGAGGAGACCACCGTGAACTTTCAAACGGTTGTTTGTAGGCTGCACCACAGAATAAATATAACACAGAATTACAAATCGCCTCTTCGGTATGTTCCGCCAACGCTCGGTCCGCCATTTTAATTTGTCGTATGCGACAGCTGTTTACATCATTCTGTGGTTTCCTCGGGACCTCATGGTCATTACGCACATTTTTTATCTTTCGACATGGAGGAAAGTAGGTCTAATTTTACATGATAGCAAGCTAGTTAGATGTCGCCATTCATTTAGCAATCCATCTATCCATCTATCCATCCATCCGCCGGTCTGTTTGGCCGTCCATCCACCCATCCATTCATGCATTCATTCATCCATCTATCATCCATTTACCAGTGTATCCATTCATTAATCAGTCTCCTTATTCATCATCCATCAATTTAATCCATTCATCCATTCATTCATCCATCCATCCACTTATCCATCCATCCAATCAACCACCCACTCATCCATTTGCAGACTTGGGATCACACTGTAATCCTCACGAGAAATGCAACCCAAAATGAGGCAAGGCAGACCCCGCTCACTACCACGCATACATGTTGCGACACGTGTGTTCGTAACCGTGCCACAAGTTTCGCAAGTTATAAAATACTCGTGATCTAGATAGCCTATGGTGATGTGCCCACCTTTCGGAAGATTCGAACACTGGAAATTACTGACAAGCCTTAAATTATTTTTTATTTCAGTCTGAACACGGAGAAGGGACATGTTCAAATGAATCAATAATGTTCTTTATTTGGCTAATAAGATTGCAATTTTAAAAGCATTCGAGGCCGAAATGAGGGTACATCACCATAGACCTAGATTTTCCTTGCTTAAGAAACTGATTACATTTAAAATAGATCTATGTCTAGATTTAGCATCTCTAGTAGACCTCTAGTCTTGATTTCCATTCAGCTGAAATCTTAAAAATGACACAATACACGATTAACAAGGGTATACGGTATGATGTTCATACTGATAGCCAACTTCGCACAATGCAACGCAACGCACAGTGGGCAGCGTCTATAGATACGCGGTATCATACGACAAAACAAAATGGCGGGTCGAGAACCAGTTTTGTGACGTCACTCAATGGGGATTGTGCGTCTGCCTAATTATAAGTCTGTGGGCTGCACTCCGCTCGCTTACTATGGTTTTATAGGTGATGCGTTCCCACGGTTTGGGGCATAATGTACCCCTGGGGGTGTTTTGAGATATGAGTACCACCTTAAAGTCCATGTCTTAAGCTTTCATTTGATACCAAGTTCAAGACAATCGGTTGAAATTTGGCTGAGATATGCTCATTTGAACTTCGATGAAGCAGGAATGGCTCAAATCCATAACTTGGAGAAAATTGAGCGTAAAAGTTGAAATTTGTCTCCATAGCAACGGGTATGTTCTAATAGTATTCGACAAACCAAATTTGGCATGGGTTTTATACTTATTGCCTTTCAGGTACACAGAAAATTTCAAACCGTTTCATTAAGTTCTTAAAATTTTACAGCTTTTTTATATTTATGCTCAGGGCGCAGTTTCCCCTGACGCCAGCTTAAGCTTGCTCCCACATGTAAAATTTCTGACCTTTTCCATCTCGTCGTCTCGATTCAAAACATCCTCCCCCTCTAATTCTATATTAACTCCAATGTCTACTACCATATCTGCATCGTCCCGATCTACCTCATCATCATCATTGCTGTCTACCTCTTCTAAATCTAAAGCTCCCGATGTTGAAGCACCTTCGAACACCTAGACCTATCTTCAAAACTCCCTTCCATCTCATCATACTCCAATTCTAAATCTTCTTCATCATCATCTTCCATCAAATAGTCTTCTATCAAATCTCTCAAATCCTTTTCATGGACAACATTTTGCAAATTCGAGCTTCTCGCTGAGTTTAAGCAATCTCGAATGACACTTTCTCTAGGCGCTATTTTAACCAACCCGATGTCATGTGACTGCTCTCGACCAATCAACTATCAAAATTTAGGGGATTTCCCTTGTGTTGCCAGCCCCGGGGTCGTTTTGTTTACTGGTTTTACCCATAGATATATAGTACACTAGATCGCTGAGCCAGCCAGCGGCCCACGCAACAAATTGAAAACGAGGCCGCATTTACGCTAAGCCTGAAGCTCGCCGATGCTGTACAGTCGTGCCAGCCAAGGAGTACAGCAGTAATGTTGCGGGCGTGCGTTGTTTTTTGTTTTCGGGGGGGGGGGGGTGGGGGGGGGGGAGGAGGAGGAGGGGGTTTACCATGGTGTGAGTTTGCGAGACAATAATATACAAATCACTGTTCTAAATGCTCTTCAGAAGTTTTTGAGCATTGAAACAACTCATTATGAGACAGCTTTATACTGTCATAGTGCTATGTATATCGACCTTCAAAAAAAAATAATTACAATGTTAATCTTGGCGGAATTCAATTAAAATATATACCGCATATGCATTCAATGGGCTATACAACCCACCTCGCCCCACCAAAAAACAAAACCAAACGACGCACAGTGATGTTTAAAAAACAATGGTTTGACCAGCTATAGCGACTCATCATTTTGATGTCCACAGTCACCCATTCAAAAAAAGCAACATTTCAATAATGGAGAAAGGAATGAGACAAAGAGCCTTATTATCAGTTAATCCAACTGAATATCAGCCAAACGTGAAGAATGTATGGGGACGACACACGGGACACAGTATTTCTTGAAAGAAAGAAGAAGGAAAGATGGAAATCGGTAAACAGTTTGATGGAAGGAGGAGAGGTAACACATATACATCCTGTTAAAAAAGCAAAACTCCACACGCTGTCGTATGTTTCACAGTAAGGATAGTCTACATCTCTTGAGGACGTTAAATGAAACATTCACTTTTGTAACACTAATAACTCGGGTCGCAAGAGAAATTGCAAGTCCACATAATAGGTTTAACAAGGAACCAAGAAACAATAAATACATAAAATTGTACTCACCACCGGTGTTCATGTATTCCAAGACGGGGATGAGGAGCAGCACAAAAAAAAAAAACTACTGTCCACTAAACAGTACCAACTTGTTCAGTTGCATCCTCTTGGCTGCTTTGCCTCCAAGGATCATTCTCTGTTGGTGCAGTTTGCCAGCCTTAAAGAGTCTCATCCGCAAGTAGTAAGATGCCACACTTTTGATGAGGCTAGTGATGTGGTCCTCCTCTACAATCATCTCGTGGTCATAGAAATGATCCCGCAGAGATGGGAATAGATCAAAATATTTCTCCTTTACATATGTGAGGACGAGGTTTTGAATCTGGACATCAATGAATTTCTTGTGTGGCAAGGTCTGCATGACATCTGGGCTAGGCATCACAACCCTGAATGCTTTTTCTGTTGCAACAAAAGCTGCACAACACCGTCGGAAGGGCATACAAGACCGCCTTGATCTCTTCTCCTCAGGAAGGAGAAACGAATATCTTCCGGAGTTTCCGCACATGTCAAGGCAGCCCTGCAATCTGAACATTTTATTTTTGGAATCAGACGTGCGCACACAAATCCTGCTGTGTAGGTCAAGCATGAGTATCTCCACTCATTATCCGGGAGTGTAAAGGTGGACTCAAGCCTGTCAACCGCAGCAGCAAACATGTCATCCTGTGAGAAATCAGGCAGGTTTTGGGGTTTTGCCGGTGCCTTCAAAAGAAAACAGTCCAACTGCAACTCCTCTGTGCCATCCAGTTGAAGGCAATTAGCATACTCGGATGAATCATGAGTGTGCGAACTGAAGTCTGAAACTGTTGTGCACAATCGATGATGGGATGTCCGCTTGAAGTGTTCCCGTCTGACAGCAACAACCCATTTTGCGAGTAATTCTTGGTTTTTCATGGGAAATCGGTGGAATGTCAAATCATGCTCTGTTTTCCGACCTCTTTGCTGTCTGGCGATTGGTGCAGCCATAAGCGGCACAGGATGTCACCATTTTCCTGCAAGATGTAAACAACAAATACAATAGATAAGGCTAGTTTGTACATGGCAAGCTCAACATTTGATGCAGTTATTTTAACGCCCTTAACTTTACCAAATGCAGCTTTATGAAACTAAAAAATGCAACTTAGCTGTGTTGATTTTTATTTGTAGACTATTAAAAACAACAAATGCATTCAGGTACCTACCTATGCTACAAATTAAATTTTATTTTCACCATCCTTCGCCTACTTAAATGAATTTGTGAATGGCGCTGAGAGTTATTTGCAAGAATTCCTCTGTCAGTGTCTTTTGTAGCCTAATCTCACATGGATTATGGACATTTTATGCTGCTTTGGTATGTTTCGAAAACACGAATCCTTACCTTTCAGAGGACTGCAAACACTTGAGCACAATTATAATTTATCTATAATCAGGATCACACTAAAAAGACAGATCTCTTCTTGTAAATAGTGCTTGGAATTTTCCCAGAATTTTGCAATTATGTTGGTTAATTAAATTATTATCAGTTTCCTCTGGTCAGCATTATTTGCAAGATCTTGTAAATGCTACTTAGTCTGCTGAGACAGAGATAATCAGAAACAATCAGATCAACAGACTTAGTCTTTTGTCCTGTTTTACAAACTCTAGATCTATTTTTTTAAAAAATATAATAGGCCTATATATCTTCATAGTTAACACTGACTGACTGAGGAACAGCTACACTATCAGTATTAAGTCTATTTCACATATGAATTTCATCCTTGCCTCTATCACCTACTGTGCTAGCTCTTCATAATGGGCCTTTTTAATTGCTTACATAGCTACCCAAAGCAAATGTAATTGTAAGCACACCTCTCTTAACTTTTTTTTCCCTCAGTAGCCTACTCATATTCATCACTGAGCATCAATTGACATCAGACATTAATGTACTGTGCCAGATGTCCGGGCTGAGAATAATAAGTTGCACAGCAAAAACAGAAGTTACGAAAGCAGTTCAAGAAAGGAAATCTGATTAGCCAAACCACACTAGCTGTTCTGTTATCAATACCGTTATATAGCAGACAGTGATGCTGACTGCTGTACTTGGGTCAATGACGCCACGCTATTGACTGCTAGCGGTACGCGAGCCTGTTCCTCATTAAATTTGCAATAAACTAACACAAACTTTTGACAAACATCAGAAAGCCATTCTCATATAATATAGATCTAGTCTATATAAAAAATCTTGCCAGGCCCACTGTATTCGGTTAATTGCACCCACATAAATCTAGATCTAGATCTAGACTAGATCTAGATCATAGCGGTCAATGACGCGCTGCTACTGCTAGCAGAACGAGAGCCTGTTCCTCACTAACTTTGCAACAAACAGACTAAAACTCTTGGTAAACAAGATAATAAAACCAATCAAATAAATATCTTGTGATTCCTTACCTTTCAAATTGTCAGCTGGAGTTTGCAGTCGATCTTGAAACAATAACGATGTCAAAAAAAAACGAAAGTGAAACTGCACAGGAAGAGTACGCTGTCTGCTGTTTATCAGGCTTAAACAATGGCGGCCGGACTTCCTGGGAAGCGTCGGTTTCCTTTCCTCCGACCAATGAGAGTCGGCGATCAAGGTTATATATCTATGGTTTTACCTGTTTTTATTCAAGAATAGCGCATGAAATTCACGCCCATTAACTGCGATTGCTGCAATCTGGACTTTCTCAAGTGGATGGTAGCGTCACCAGCTTTTAAATTGGACTTTGAAAACTACAGTTGCGTCTATTCTGACTCTTCCAGAACTTACATTTCAGATGGCTATGATAGTACCATAGAAATCCTCGCAAGACAATGTTCATCCAACCAGCTCCTATTCTTCATCACAGGCTCAGCTACAGCAGTCATGTTTTCTTTCATCATCGGAGCTATCTTGTACAGATTTCGTTGGAACATCCGATACATGTATTATGCTGCCTACCTGTATTACAGTAAACATCCTAATCGAAAAGAACAGGAATTTGAGTTTGATGCTTTCATTTGTTATGCCGATGAAGACATGAATTTCGCTGAAATAATTGTGGATCGAGAGCTTACTCAAAGAGGTTTGAAGGTATTTCTACATGGTCGAGATTTCAAAGCTGGTGAATTCATAACCTCCAACATCGTCAAAGCAGTTTGTTGTAGCAAAAGAACTGTAGTAGTTTTGACCCGTTCATTGATGGAGAGTCACTGGTGTGCATATGAGATAGAAATGGCTAAGATGGAAGGATTGTATACAGGGAGACAAGTTCTGATCTTTGTCATTATGGAAAAGATTCCCAAAGGAGAACTTGGAAAAGATCTCTTGTATAACATCAATAACAATACCTACCAGGAGTATCCAGACACACCAGTGCAATCTGATCAGCTTTGTCTGTGGTGGGACAAATTGGCCAAAGATATCAAGACCTGATAGGACATCGAGAAACTAGCCCAAGAAATCAAGTCATGACAGGACATTCATAAAGTAGCCAACGATATCAAGGCCTGATGCTACATCGAGAAACTAGCCAGAGATATCAAGATCTCATAAACAACGAGAAACTAGCCAGAGATATCAAAGCCTAATGCGACATCGAGAAACCAGCCAACGATACCATAGCCTGATATGACATCGAGAAACTAATCAATGATATCAAGGCCTGATACGACATCGAGAAACTAACCAATGATATCAAGGCCTGATACGACATCGAGAAACTAACCAATGATATCAAGGTCTGCTACGACATCGAGAAACTGACCGATGGTATCAAGGCCTGATACGACAACCAATGACTGCCCAGTGACCCATGCACTTGGTTCGCATTTTTGTGAGATCTACTCTTGGATCTTCACCAATTATAAACCAGCACTGGACACAATTGATGTGCATTCAACTCGGTTTCAAGATTTTTTATACTCACCCCTGAGGTCCACGACAGTGATAATCCGGACAAAAATGACTGGTATTATAGTGACTGTAATGTACTTGACATTGTTAATTTCTCATTATTGTTGACTTCGTCATATCGCGACTTCAGTTCTTATTTGTTCTTTCTCCATTTTCTGAAGGAATAAAACAAAACAAAAAAAAAAAACACTGGAGATCTTTGAGTATGTAAAAAGAGATAACAATTGCACACTTCGACACTTGTTTATTATGAGTAGTTGGACTTATCCAGCTGTTTCACAGTTGATTTTAATATACTTGACATTGTTTATTTCTCATTATTGTGAACTTCGTCATGTCGCGACCTCAGTTCTTGTTTGTTCTTTCTCCATTTTCTGAAAGAAAAAAAACAACACTGCAGATCTTTGAGTATGCAAAAGAGATTATAACAAACGCAGACATAAACAATTGTTTATTACGGACTTATCCAGTTATTTCACAGTTCCATTTTATTCCAACTCCCTATCATAATGTCTGTTGGTACGGGACCAGAGTCTAATTACAAAACCGAATAGAGAAAATACGGGTTGTATTCTAATACTAACACCGCAAACGTTTGACGTGGAATTTCTCAGTTGTACAAAAAGTGAAGTTGGAAGAAACAAGAACTGAGATGGCTATAATGATTGTGTTAGGACGATTTTGAGTCTCTAGTGACTTTGTAGCAAGAATTGTTTACATTGTTTGTTGTTGTAATAACAAATTTTCTGTGTCATTTGTCACCTTAATGGTTATCTTTCATGAAATCTTCCCCCCTCTCAATACCATCTTTCTCCCTCTCTCTCTATCTATTTCTCTCTCACTCGCTCTCTCTCTCTTACTCACATCATCCACCCTCTCTTTCTTTGACCCCTCTCTCTCTCTCTCTCTTTCTCTCTGTCTCCCCTCCCTTCTCCCTATTTTCTCTCCTCTTTCTCTCTCACTCGTTCTCTTTCTCTCTTTGTCTCTCCCAATCTCTCTCGTTAAATCTCTCTCACCTCCCCCCAGTTTCTTTTTCTCTCGCCTTTTTGCTTCATCATTGCTATAATTATATATATTATGACGTCATTCACTTCTTCCCTGTCTCACTCTGTCCGTCTTGTAGAATTATCTGACTTGAACGTCAATGTGTCTGGTTATTGCTTGATTTGCCTCATGTTTTCACGCAGATGACTTTATTCAATCAGTATCATCATCATCGTCGCTACGACCAACATCATCGTATCACCATCATCACACCACCACCACCACCATCATTATCATCACAACCACACCATTTTCATCACCATCATCGTCATCAACGCCATGATGATTATAATCGTCATCATCAGCATCATCATCACACAACCACCACTATCACCATCATTATCACCGCATCACGCCATCATCATTATCATTGCATTACATCATCATTATCATCATGATGATCTTCTCACCACACTAAGATCATCACCATCATCACCATATTAATAATAATTTTTAAAAATTATGATAAAATGATAATAATATATAAAAAAAAATAATTAAAAACAACTAATTTGTGTTGGACTGATTTTCTCTGAATCCACATTATAACCTCCCCCTGTCTGATTTAGTCTGTGTCTCCTGAGACATCGTTTGGTTTCTGGGGGGCCTCAGCCTAAGGCTGTTGGCCCCCTGTCCTTCATTGATGTTTCATTATTGGTTTCTTTTCTCTTCGTTCCTTGCTTTGCCTTGTTGTTATTGATTTTCTGTCTGTGCCCTCGCAGTCTGTAACCCTGGTCTGCATTTTTTATTGTGGTGGGGGACATGAGAGGTGCAGAAGGAGGACAAAGATAGCGATGGTGTAATATAATTATATATATAAGAAAGGGGAGGTGAGTTCCTTAACACTGTCCTACTCTGTGTCTCCTCCCCCAAGGGACTAGCTTATATTTGGTGTTGTATCGTGTGAGATCTGCCTCTCTCTCTATCTATATTTCTCTCTCTGTTCCCCCCCCCCTCTCTCTCTCTCTTTCTCTGTCTGTCTCTCTTGGCTGACCTGCCCTTATTATTAAGAATGAAAGTAGTAGAGAAACATCAAGCGCAAGGAACGAAAGGAAGGCATGAAAAAAAAAAAAGAGTGAGGGGGAGGAGGAAAGACATCCCTCCCACGCCCCCGCCCACGACCCCCCCCCCCCTCCCCCAACCTCGAAGAGGAAAGTATAGGGGATAGGAGGGGGAGGGCGCGTGTTGACCACCTCTGTTGTTGAGAATGAACGTAGTAGGGAAGTATCAAGAGCAAGAAATGAAAACAAAGAGGGAGGCGGTTGGGGGGAGGGGGGGAGGGGGGGGGGAGAGACATTCCGAAGTAAAAATGAACTGGTACAAAGTAAAGGGGAAAGAGGGAGGAAAATAAGTTGAGTGGGGGAGGGGGTGGGAGGAAAGACATGCCAAAGAAAAAAGAAACTTGTACAAACTACAGGAGAAAAGAGGATGGGAAAAAGAAGCTGGGAGATAGGGGAGGAGGAAGCTATACAATTATAACTCATTTGATGCTTATAATAATGAATTTATTCGCTCGAGGACTCTAAAATTGTTCAAGCAGAATTTTCTCTTAAATTCACTTCCTCATGTATTTTGTCCAGCATCTGACCACGCTCAAATATGTCGGTCAGTATCTACTGTGGAGTTCAATCCATGAACCCACGTTTTCTTTTCTGAAAGAATTTGAATATTTGGATTTGTCGTTTAATGGCTTGAATCTCTGCTTACCAATACGTTTTCAAAACCCACATTTGATATGTTCCAAGTGTAATTTGTGTACTGTTCGAAGGAAATGTGTATTTTCACAGTTTGTTATTTAAGCTTATGAATGGCATTTCTTACAAATTCACCAACTATCTTTGATCGAATCAACTGATCAGGGTACCATCTTCACCCCTCCCAATACTGTAACATGCTCATCTCGTCATGAAGGAGTTTTACACGAAGCACAGTTCGTCACAGTCAGTTGTTGCCAGCAAAATGTACACCAATGAAAGAATGGCAGGTGCTGGCTGTATAAAAATGCTTTTCCATGATGGGTTGTGGACTGTAACAAACGAAAAAAGCGAGGTAGACTAGAATGCTGAACTGACTAAATGGACTTGGAGGTGGGCTCGATCTGAAAAGCGGAGTAATTCTAGAATTAATATTCGACGGGTAATCACTGATTATGAGGAATCTACGGGTAGATCTACGAGTTTAGCTTCATTTGGTGAGTATCTCGTGTGAGATCTCTCTCGCTCTCTCTCTCTCTCTCTGTGTCTTTGTCTCTCTGTCTCTGTCTTCTCTGTTTCTGTCTGTCTCTCTGTGTCTTTCTCTGTGTCTGTCTGTTTCTCTCTCTCTCCCCTCTCTCCCTCTCTCTTTCTCTGGCTGTTTGTCTCTCTGTCTCTGTCTGTCTTCCTCTCTCTGCCTATGTTGTCTGCCTCTCTCTCTGTCTGTCGGCCTGTCTCTCTTTCTATCTGTCTCTCATTCTGTCTCCCTCTCTCTGGCCACCACCCCTACTATATGGATCGAAACTAGAAGGAAATAATATGAGCTGGAAACGAAAGTAAGGAATATACCCCCCCCCCCCACACACACACACTCACATTACCACCACCACCACCACCACCACCACAAAACAACAACAACAGCAGCACTCGTACAAAGTATAGGGGATAGGGCAAAGGGGTGGGGGTGGGGGAATTATACGTCTATGACTCATTTGATGTTCAGGGAATATTCATCCGCACGAAGACTATAATTGCTGGGGGAGGAATTTCTCATAAATTCACTTCCTCATTTGATATGCACTACGTGTAACTGTATAATGTTTGAAGGAAATAAATACGTATTTTTAAACTTTTTTTCTTAAAACTAGGTTTATGAAAGACATTTCTTACAAACTGGCCAAGCGTAGCTTGCAGTCTTTGATGCAATAACCGACCAATGTTCATCCCTCTCCATCTCGTGACCTTAGCTCTTGTTTGTTCCGATTCCACTTTTTGCACGACTAAGATGCCCTACACGTTTGCAGCCTTAGTATTATTAAAAGGAGTTAGAATAAATCGGAACTGTGAAACAGCTTGATAAGTGCCAACAACGCATTAAAAGATTTCCAGTTTTTCAGGAAATGGAGAGAGAACAAACAAGAACTGAGATCACGATATATTGTAACCAACTTACCCTGTCTAAGATCTGTTACTTCAGAGAGAATAATGATCAGGCAGATTGGTAACAATATTTAATGGGATTATCATACCGAAGATACTACAAACGATAAGATGAGACACTGTCTTCTTCGCACCACTAAAAAAACCGTGCACACAATTTGCGCGCTGGTCGGGGCCGGAGCCCATGGCGCATAGTATGAAAAAAATGCTTGATATAATGGTAAATTTATGATGCAAAATTTTGACAGTGCTACTGCGACTAAAAAAAAAAACAAATAGCCAGAGTTTTCCCACAGCGATTGAAGTTATAATTCCACAGTAAGTGGCGTCAATCAAGGCCAACAGCGATAGCTGAACAGTGAATAAAATTCAGTATTTTCCCTATTTGGCTTTGTAAAATACGGCACTTTTCATGATTTCCGCGCGTTTGCCGGTAGGTGGCGGTGCAAAAATCATGTGCACTCTAAAAGCCCTAGCTGTCTTATCTTGTTAATTCTGGTATCTTTGATCATACTAAGCGAGGGACGGCACAGACAGCTGCTGGCAGACAAAAAGTGCGCCCCATAATTTCCCGTATTTTTTAATAAATTTGGGAAGCCCCAACATACATACTAAGCCCGGTCAAACACTGTCAGCTTCTGCCACTATTTCTAGAGTATACATTTTGTCTACAGCAAGTGAATGTGGCGTCTCGGGCTTAGTATGATACCCTTCTATGGCAGTGTTTCGGCAATGTGGGGATATTTCGCTTTGGGCCTGGGACTTCAGAATGAAGCGTAGTGATATTTACTGTATACCAGCCCTGTCCGATCATGGGGAATGGGAGGGGGAGGCACTTTCTTTCCTTTTTTTTTGTTGTTTAAAATTGAAGTGGGGCGTGGGGACAAAGAAAGGTTGAGAAACACTGTTGTAAGCTATTCACAATTAGAGTGTAAGGTACTCACAATTAGAGTGTAAGGTACTCACAATTAGATTGTAAGGTACTCACAATTAGAGTGTAAGGTACTCACAATTAGAGTGTAAGGTACTCACAATTAGAGTGTAAGGTACTCACAATTAGAGTGTAAGGTACTCACAATTAGAATGTAAGGTACTCACAATTAGAGTGTAAGGTACTCACAATTAGAGTGTAAGTTACTCACAATTGGAGTGTAAGGTACTCGCAATTAGAGTGTAAGGTACTCACAATTAGAGTGTAAGGTACTCACAATTAGAGTGTAAGGTACTCACAATTAGAGTGTAAGGTACTTACAATTAAAGTGTAAGGTACTCACAATTAGAGTGTAAGGTACTCACAATTAGAGTGTAAGGTACTCACAATTAGAGTGTAAGGTACTCACAATTAGAGTGTAAGGTACTCACAATTAGAGTGTAAGGTACTCACAATTAGAGTGTAAGGTACTCACAATTAGAGTGTAAGGTACTCACAATTAGAGTGTAAGGTACTCACAATTAGAGTGTAAGGTACTCACAAGTGGCAGGTAATATCTTTACCTTAGGTCTTGTTTGTGCTATCTCCATCTTCTGTAAAACTGGAGATTTTAAAAAAAAATAATGTAGAAGAAGTATAACAAACGCCCGCTTTGACACTTGTGTGAAATGCACAGTGACACTTATCAAACTGTTTCACATCTCTGAGTCATTCTAACTCCTTATCATAATACTAAGGCTGCCAACGTCTAACTTCAAACTTCTCAGTTGTGCAAAAACTGGAGTTGGAACCAGCAAGAAGTAAGGCCGTAAATATCTCGAGAAACAACCATTTCCTGGAAGCTTTTGACTCTATAATTCACCAGCCCTTCTTTGTGTAGTTTTAGAGTCCTATTTCCGGCACGCAGGACGTGTAAAGAAGACGGGTCGTCACTGCTTTACGGTTTCCAAATCGTCGCCCGAGGGCTCAAGATATGAAAGACATTATTTCATATTATGTGAATCGGTAATCTGTCATGCTAACCTACAAAAATTCATGGCACTCAATGAGTTAAAATCTTCTATCGAAGGGACCAACTCTCCAGCGGGTCTCTCCCTCCCAAGGGAGGAGGCTGTGCCGGGGGGTGGGGCTCCCCCTCTGCAAACCCTAATGCACGGACGCTCCTTCAACATTGGAGAGTTTCAAGTCCCCACAGTACATCTAAAGCATATTCGGACTAATTTCCACAACCCGCAGGAATAACGTTTAAAAACCACTGGCCGATACCGGATATTTTTGCAAATGCAGTTCTGAATAAATATCAGGGTAGCTACAAATTTTGAAAGCTCCTCGAAATGTAATTTCATTACTGAAGAGCACAAGGCCAGGCCGCATCATTTGTTGATGTTACGTCAAATTTACATATCGTCCTTTCGTTAATCTACACAGTCACAGTAAGTTGGACTTCGTTTTGTGTTTGTAGCCTATTTGTTGTTTTTTAAAGACGAGTTAAATATCCTGCTCATAACAATATAAACTTGTGTACAACCTTGGTTCGTCAAACTCGTCTCTATGATATCAAAGTCCGAAAACTGGCTGCAGTTTCAACATGAAAATCGCTAGTTCAATGTAACACCGTCGCCATTCCTTAAAACTGTAGTAACTGGTTTGGGCTACTTTTTAGGAGAAGCAAAAAACTGTTGTTTTTTTTAGCATAACTGGTCTAGTTATGATGAATTTTTGATAGTTTGCTATTCGATTATTTTTCGGCTTAAGAGTCTAGAACCAAGATCATTCGATACAGCTTTGAATATAGTTGAACATTTATAATGAAATTTGGTTTGTCTAATTTTTTTTAGTTACTAGTCTTATGGAACACTGACGGGTTGCATTACAGAGAAGTGGGCAACTAAAAATAGATTTTCTCAGTTTTACATTTTTGTGACTGTGGCTGATTTCCGTTTTCGGTCTTCATTGGTCAAACTAATAATTGAAAGGAAGTCTTTAATTTTCTAGTAGTGATTGTTGGCACAATCATCACTATCATGAGCTGTTTTATGCAACGCGTTTGATATAGCACAGTAGTACATGTATATCACTTGAAGGACTCAAGTGAAAAAGCAGCTAAGTCCAATTTAAGCCCAGCCATGCTCGGTGATTTCAGACAAAAAAAAAAAAAATCTGTTCAAAATGATAATCCTTATCATCAACATTATAAAGCATAATTATTCAGAAATGGACAAAGAAAGCTTGCAAATAGTCATATCACAAGCATGAAGGGTTTGAGAAAACAGCCTAAAGGCAAAATCGCGGTTTTCTCAAAACTTTCAAAACATGGACTTAACTGGTTTTCCACTTGATCCTTTCAAATCCTTGCCCTGCTCAACCTTTTTTAGTATTGGGAGATACGGCTGAGATTCTGTCTGACATAATATAGTGTTGTTCGCGGTCTGGTATTTTACCCAGCATGGCGGAAACGTCTGAGGAGATAACGGGGGAAAAGACAAAAGATAAATATTGACATTGACATTGGCGGACGTCGCTTTCCTGGTAGTTCTGAACTCTGCAGAATAAATATACAGTATTTCATAGTTTGTAAATAAATTGTTGACATGGTAGACATCGCGACCTCAGTTCTTGTTTGTTCCAACTCCACTTTTTGCACAACTGAGAAGTTCGACATTAGACATTTGCAGCTTTAGTATTATGATAAGCTTGATATGTGACACAACGCATTTTGGAAAAAGTGTCAAAGTGTGCATTTGTTGTATATCTTCAACATACTAAAAGATCTCCAGTTTATCAGGAAGTGAAGATAGAACAGTAAGATCACAGTAAGCATTCCTGCTTCCTATTTATATCGTTTCTTTTATCTGTATTATGGATTATTGCTTTCTTTCTGTTAGGTAATTCAACTTCGGTAATTCGGTAGAAAAGCGAATAATGTATAAGCTGGCTACCTTGTGTCACAATTAATGTATGTACAAAAACGCATCAATTTATTTAACTGATCTTTGACTCATTGTGTACCATCACGACATCTTAAATCATGTAAAAACGTTTAAAATTCCCAAGATGTCCCTAAAGACCACGGGTGAAAAATCTTGTTCTCTTCAAGGGCCTCAGACTTGGAATTTCCTTCTTCTCTCTTTGAGAGAGACTGAAAATTTTATGAGTTTTGAACGAAGAGTCATCTTTTTACACTCTGAGTATGCCTGTGTATTGTGTGTGTGATTGATATGATATAAATGTTGTAAAGCCCTTAGAGCCTGATTGTTAACGGGATGAAACGCTATATCAATGCTATATTATTATTATTATTATTATTATTATTATAACTTCGTGACACAGTTCCGCCGTCTCAATCATGCTTTGTTGAAAAGGTTCCCTGGCTCCAAAAAGTTAAGAAACGCTGTTCTGAACTACTTGAGAGGGAAATAATAATAATAATAAAAATTACAACGCCGCGTCTTGTGACCAAACACCAGAAATTTCAGCGCTTTATTATGTAGGCCGATTCACATCCTGAGGCGGATTCAATGCATGCTGCAAAACTACACTAATCCTTGCGTGGGAGGGACCGCCTCGGGTGCAAATTCTTAGGGGCGCAAAATTTCAAAGCTATAACTATTTCAACTGCCACTTGTAAAAGAACTTTCTGAATACTTGAATTAATCAAAACGTATCAGATATACTACAGTCAACCAAGAAAGACGGGGTAATACAGCAATACTGTCAGTTGCGATTTCAATGTAGATTTCAATACTGGTATTGAAAAATTTGCACAAATTAAAACCAGGCGATCTCGAATAAATTCAAATGCACTTTACTTGAATTACATCCGTATTTTAAAAAAAAAGTACAATGCATGTGTTGGGGTGTGGTGGGGGTTAGGGGGTAAGGGGTTCTGTACAGGACTGGTAGAAGTACTCAGGGAGTACCAACTGTCCACAATGCAGGGGCGGGCAATACTTTGCCTTGTCCCGGTGACGTGTTTGCCGATTGCAGTGCAGACAAGCAAATTCAGGAGCGGGGCAGCAACAGACTCCCAAACACAGGTCATCGGCTAAGGGATTTCTCGTCCTATCGAACACTGCCATGGGTGCTGCAACCTCTGGACTGTGCACCCTAACCCTAACCCTAGCCTAATCCTAAAATGACCCTGAACGTCACCAAACATCCCTGAGATGTGGGTGTGTTACTGCCCCGCTCCTGAATTTGCTGCCCTGCACTGCAATCGGCAAACACCCGTCCCGGGCGCTGGCAACCCACGCTATGCCACTGCTTTGTCCTGTACTTCAAATGCGACGACAGGTTGCAGTGGCGTGCTGAGTCAGTACACATTACGTGTTAAATAGACTGGCCTGGTTAGGTTGATATTCATCTCATCCATGTAAAGTCGAGGGCCTGAACAACTGGTGAGAAAAATGGAGCTTTTTTTATTTTTTTGCACTTGACATTTCTCGGAAAAGGTTTGGTACAAAGAAATGGTGCAAAGAATTTGCTGAATTTTTGGCTGTTTTCACTATGAGATTACATAAATGAACAAAGAAACAAACACATACACACACATACACATTATTAATACGTGTAACTTTATATATACATTCATTTATATGTTTATGTATTTGGACACGCAGACGAGCATCAGTTAGGGGAGAATCATGCTAAGCCCAGAGCGTCACGGCTAGCTTACTGCCAGCAAAACGTACACCCAAGAAATAATGACAAAAGCATAAATGTAAGAAATTATGGTATGCACGTCTTGCCTGCCAGCAGCTAACAATGCCATTCCCGGCTCTGTATGATACCTCCCTCAGATGGAGTTGCACTGGTTTTCGGATTGTTTCCATTTCGAGCTCAGTTATAATTTTATTACACATTTGTGTTAACCCTTACAGTGTCAAATGTCCCATATCTAAAGAATGTCACTTAATGCCCAAGTGCTCTTTTAGGGGGGAAAGGGCGGGAGTCTAAGGTGGGGGGGGGCGCTTTTTAACTTATCCAGACATCATTTTTGGTAATAATTATGTATATTTCTTCGCTTTTATTTCGGTTTTGAATAAGCTTTGTATGCTTCAGAAGGTATTGGTAAATCGTTTTATGCCTGGCTGGGCATCAGCAGGTAAAATTCTGAAAAATCAGAGAACAGTCCCACTGAGATGACACGTGTATATGTATTGTAATTTTACATCTATATAAATAAAGCGAATGTGTTTGTTTGTGTGCTGGCAAAAAATACTGGTTCATACAGCTCGGATTTATATGAAATTTTGAAGATGCCTTCCTTTCGCCTTGCAGAAACTTCTTTTCTACATTTGAAGGCGCCAAATGGTGGGGAAGTTTTTTTTTTTTTTAAATTAATTTTTTAGTTGGCTTTGTGTCGCTGACTGCTTGCCTCCGATCTCTTTCACATGACTCTTGACGTCAACACTTCCTGCCGGCTGATTTAAACTATTCAACAACGTGCTCGCGGCTAAAATTAAAACACAGGAATACCCTGCTGCCTTATGTAATCTCAGATTGATTGTGACACTTAAATTTTATAGCTTTTTTTTTTGTTTACGCGAATAGAATGTTTACTTTTTAAAATTCGTTGTTTTTGTTTTGCTTTTTTTTTTTTTTATTATTCTAAACCCTTAGCTATAAGAGCCGAAAGCTCAGGTAGCCCTGTGCAGGAGCAAAGCTTTAAAGTATACGCGGAGCACCGGTTTTAAGCTTGTCTGTATTATAAAAAAAAAACCTGGCCCGGCTCTTAACAAGATTTACCGCCGTTTATACAGCTCGGACTTGCTTGGAACTTCTCCATTGGCCTGCAAAAAATTCTTTGTTATATATGGAGACTTAAATGGTGGGGTAGTATTTTCTTCAGTTTGCATTGTGTTGCTAATTTTGTCCATTGATACTTTCTTTTCCTAGAACACATAGACAAGTAAATGTATTCAGCGATTGTTACAAAAAAAATTCTTATTGGGCAGTTTGAAATGGAGGGTCGACATTTCCCATCTGGACTTTAGCCCTAGACAAATAAAGATGTGTAAAACTGGCTTGGTTTAGAAACTGGGCTTTACCCATTGAAATTAATGATGGAAAGAGAGAAAAAGTGAGAAGATGGAGGGTTCGAATCCTGGTCGGTGCAGGCATGTTGGAAGTTTGGGATTTCTCTCATATTTCCCTGTCCCATATCCTAGCGTAGGTAGGATCGAGCACCTAGTCTTCTCAGGTAAGGACGAAAAATTCGGAAGGTCCGTGTGCACGTGGCGCACCTTAAAGATACCTTGGCAGTTGGAAATCGAAAATAGCCCCGGCAAAATACTAAAAAACTAATTCCTAGCACAACAAGAAAAGTGAGGTATAAATGCCAGTGGCAGAGAACCCAACTAAAATAAAGAGCTAAACTCAAGAAACAAAGGGAGGCAGAGAGAAAGACAGAGACAGACAGAGAAAAGAGTGGGCGAGACATTGAAAGAGGGAGGGGGACGAGGGAGACAGTCAGCGAGAGAGAAGAGAATAGGACAGAGAGACAAAGAGAGAGAGAGAGAGAGAGAGAGAGAGAGAGAGAGAGAGAGAGAGAGAGAGAGAGAGAGAGAGAGAGAGAGAGAGAGAGAGAGAGAGAGAGAGAGAGAGGAAATGTTTTTGTTTTCCTATTCTGAGAGAATGTTCAGATTAGTATTACACAAAATAATCAAACACTCATATTGGTTGGTTGTTCATTTTCAGACATGACGCCCTGGACCTTCACAGTCTACCTGACAGTTCTACTCCCAGTCTTCTCCGTGTTCAGACATGGACAGGCGGCAAAACTCCAGTTCCAGCAAATGAATTCAGGTCATCTAAAGATGAGTTCAAGTCGTCAATATCCTCACCAAGAAGAAAATTTGGACACAGAGACAGGTGTTCAAGGTGTGGTAACGCCTTTTTCAGACATTGCATGGATAGGTGTCACAAAACATTGTGAAGTGGAAAATCTCACGGTGAACTGTTCGAATGTGGGTCTCCGTGAAATTCCACGAAATTTCTCCCTAAACATTACAGTGCTGGATCTAAGTTACAACCATCTGACAGCCGTAGACGACAATGCGTTCAGCATGTACCCACAACTGCAGTACATGAATCTGTCACACAATAACATATCCAAACTGAGTGAAAATTCATTTTTCAATCTGTCTTCTCTGTTGAGTTTGGATTTACAAAACAATTCTCTGGAAATGGATCGTGGCAGATTTCCTGATGGAGTTTTTTGTCCTTTGATTTCTCTAACTTACCTCAGAATGAATCAAAACAACGTTAATTTTAGCAAATCTGAGCTGAGCTATCCTGACAAGGCGCTTTCTTATTTGGTTAATTTGGAAGAGCTGCACATGGATGGTTTGCCAGAAGAGTCAACTCCGAAATTCGGTAAAGGATTTAGAAATCTGACCAGATTGAGAAACCTTACATTGGCGGGAAGTTATAACACTGGATGTTGTAATATGCTTGGCCTTCTGAGTCACACGTTTGACAATTTAACAACCCTTGAAAACTTGGATATCTCGGATTGTAAGATCCAAGGTAATAAAATTGAAGCTGGGGCTTTTCTTCCTTTAAAGCGTCTGAGATCCTTAAATCTAAACTACAATGAAGATATTGATATTGAATACCTAGGAAATGTTTTCCATGGGCTCCGTGGAGCTGAAAATCTAACACATTTATATATACATCTCATTGTCAATCGATATTCTTTGGGTATATGCCTGGACAAATCTATTATCGAGAACATTCCACAAAGCTTGACTCATCTGGATGCCGGTGAGAACAACCTAGAAGCAGTTGACAAGCATTTGATTGATCTTCTACCACCAAAACTAGAAGAACTAGATCTTGTAGGAAACCACTTCGTCTTTGGAGCCTATCTAATGGATCTACCTAAGATGACAAATCTGAAACACATAAAGTTAAGCGGTTCGGGGTATGATTTTCACTTACCAACATTTTACCCGTATCTGCATAATGATACACAGAACGTCGAAAAGTCAAAGTGTAGCTTGTATGAGAAAGCAAGAGAAAAATTTACACTGCAACTGCCCCCAAATCTGGAGTCTATAGAGATGAACTACGCTGGTCTTAGATACATTTTGTCTGAACTGCATGTCAATGAATCAAATTCCCTAAAACATCTCAGCATATATGGAAATCATTTCAGATATTTAAATGGACCATGGTACGGCCTGCATTCTCTGACTTCCTTAGACATATCGAGTAGTTTTGTCATGGGTATTTCTGACGTGTTTTTCCAGAATCTGTCCACGCTCAAATATCTCGATCTCAGTTCCAATCTACTGCGGAGTTCTATCCATGAAACCACGTTTTCTTCTCTGAAGGAATTGAAATATCTGGACTTGTCATTTAATGACATCGAGTCTTTGCCTTCTGAGGTTTTCTCACAGCTTACCAACCTTACCACGCTCAAACTCTCTAGAAACCCTCTTTCTTCCTTTGATGTTGATATTGAGCAACTAAGGTCTCTGGCGTCTTTAGATCTGTCAAAAACGCACATCTCAGGTCTTTCCGTTACAGTTCGAGATTCTATTGATTGGTTGAAAAGACACGACGTTAACGTTTCGGTGGATATGGAGGCCACGCCCATCAACTGCGACTGCGACAATCTGGACTTTCTCAAGTGGATGGTAGCGTCACCAGCTTTTAAATCGGACTTCAGAAACTACCATTGCGTCTATGCCGACGCTTTATTAAAGAACATTTCAGATGGTTATAACAGTACACTTGAATTCCTCACCAGGAAATGTACATCCAACCAGCTCCTCTTCTTCATCACAGGCTCAGCTACTGCGGTCTTGCTTTGTTTCATCATCGGCGCTATCTTGTACAGATTTCGTTGGAACATCCGATACATGTATTATGCCGCATATCTATATTACAGTAAACATCCTAAACGAAAAGAAAAAGAATTCGAGTTTGATGCTTTCATTTGTTATGCCGAGGAAGACATGAATTTCGCGGAAAGAACAATGGATCGAGAGCTTACTAATCGAGGTTTGAAGGTATTTCTACACCGTCGAGACTTCAAAGCTGGTGAGTTCATTACCTCCAACATCGTCAAAGCAGTCTGTTGTAGCAAGAAAACTATTGTAGTTTTGACTCGTTCATTGATGGAGAGTCACTGGTGTGGCTATGAGATAGAAATGGCTAAGATGGAAGGCTTGTATACAGGGAGACAGGTTCTGATCTTTGTCATTATGGAAAAGATTCCAAAAGGAGAACTAGGAAAAGATCTTTTGTATAATATTAATAACAATACTTACCAGGAGTACCCAGACACGCCTGTGCAGTCTGGTCAGCTTTGTCTGTGGTGGGACAAACTGGCTAATGATATCAAGGCCTGACAAGGAAAATTGCCTCTGATATCAAGGCCTGATACTACAACGAGAAACTAAGGAAAGATATTAGATCTTGATTCAACAAACTCTATTTCTGAGTTAATCTTACGGAGTCGAAGACAATGTGCTTTAGAAAGAGATCATTTTCTTTGGTGTCACTGGTCGAAATAGATTTAGAAATTTAACTTAACTGTCGGCAAAAGAGAGAAAGTTGAAAGTTTAAGAACCTTCCGGATGTCACTTAAAGCCATGATGATGATGTTCGTCCATCGTTCTCGGTGATGACCATGACTTCATCTTCAATTGGTTTTCGGAATGTCTTCTAAGATGGCTGACAAATCCAACCTGGGCACAAAACTGTCTGCCACATATTGAGCAGGTCGGTGTGTGGGAAGAAGAGCTGGCTAGTCGAGCTTTCTGTGCTGCTCTTTTGCTTTCAGCGCATGCCCCTTGCGTTTTTCAGCTGACTTTGCCCTTTCTTTATCAGGCTGTGCCCTGTTGGTCGGTCTGAGGAAACAGTTTCCCAATAAAACTGGACAGGAATGTCCAAGCTCGTTAGGATCGTCTTGTGGCTGTCTTTGAAGCGACACTCGGGTCATCCGGCTGTACATATTCCTTCCGCCAGTTCTCCATAGAGAAGGGCCTTGGGGATACGCTCCTCCTCCGTGAGTGAAACTGGCTTACGACGGTGATGAACCGGTCTGGGCAACCGAACTTGGCCATTGTCTTCTAGATACCCTTTCTGCTCACGATGTCTTAAAGCCATGATGAGGTGCTAATTCATATCTTCAAAGGACTGTTCAAGTTTCAAATCTCCGGCGTTTCTGTGTGAATGTGAATTGTGTTGACAGATAATGTGACCTTATTTCTTGATCCGTTCTCAACATGTACGAGATTGTGACATTGTCAGCAGTTTCATTTACGAAAGCTCAAACTTCGTTTCAGAACTTCAGTCAGTTTGTGTTAGGGTGTGTATATTTTATATGGAACACTGATCTCATCCTCTGAACGGATCAGTTGGCTTAAAAATGAAAAATGTGCCACGGGTGTAGGTGCTGTCTAATGCTGTGTTTTATCAAAAGGACTGCGGCTTAGCGTAACTTTCTGGACACAGGACGTCATTTTGTAAAATAGTAACAATTACAAAAAAAAAACAAACAGCACCAGGGTCCATAGCACTAAAAACTAATCCTGGACACCCATCTGTGCATTGTTTTGTCAGAAGATACTCAGTGAAATCGCTACAGAACTTAAAATTGATAATCTTTCATTATACACGTTCAGCACTTGAATTGAAGTATTTGACAAAAGGAAATCTGGCGGATCGGAGAAACGCGTGCCTAATTTTCGAATACACTGTAAATAATGATAAAATTCAAAAGATCTACCTTTTCCATAAACTATTTCAGTTCTGAAGTCTAATTCCCAATCCATTTATTTTCTACATTCATTTGATTTGTGCTGTTTTATTGTTTAACGTCTACTTTATTTATCTCTATGTGCCTAATATGTGTGTGTAAACGTATGTCTAGCATACGGGTGTATACAATAGATTTTTGCGTGAGAGAGAGAAAGTGAGAGAGAGAGAGAGAGAAAGCGAGAGAGAGAGAGAGAGAGAGAGAGAGAGAGAGAGAGAGAGAGAGAGAGAGAGAGAGAGAGAGAGAGAGAGAGAGAGAGAGAGAGAGAGAGAGAGAGAGAGAGATTGTTACTGTTTCATTGTAAAGCGCTTGGGGTCCACTTTGTGGAGACATCAGTTGGCTCATTTTGCATCTGTTTGCTAACTTTTAGTTCTACGTGACTTGTACAAAGCTGCCTCGTGGTTTCTTCAGTAGGCAGAAAAGCCTTTCTCTTCATCAAAGCTTCGAATATCAACACGAACTGGAATATGCATCAACATCAAGATTCTTGGATTCTTGCTGACTTTCCCCGACATGCTTGTAAATGGCAAACATATCTCCTTGGAAGATACGAGGTTCTCGAGATGTGATGTAGCATAAATGTAAAGACACGCACCTTCCAATGGGTGGCTATAGACACATCCCGAAACGACTGATTTCGCTTATCACTGCTATAAATATAATGGTAGGAGCTGTTATTATTAATATTCTACTGTTCCACTGTTTAATTAAAGGGACATTCCACGTAATGTGTTAGCTAAGAGCCATTTTTCAAACCAGGCTTGGGAACAAAATTAATGGTGGCATTGTAAAGGGTCGTAATTAAATTAACATTTTTGGTTAGCATTATCTTCCTTGCGTGATCATGTGACTCAGCGACCATCTAGGAAAAAAGCACATGTTTACAACCTCCTGTCATTACCAAGATTTATGTCCCATCAGTTACTCAAACTTGTCTAATTGCTCCATTGTGTTTAAAAGCAAAACTTGATTATTTTTGTTGTTTTTTTTCGTTTGCTCAAATGCCTTTTTGTGAATGTAGAAAAACACTGTTCACCAATCCTGTTGCTTTGGTTTCACAAATTTTGCAGTTTCATTTTGTTATGTAATAAACATGATATTCTTTCTGTCCCATCAGTTACAAACTAAAGTGAAGGCAAATGAATGGATTCATCTTAATTTTTGTTATTTGAAACACATTTTCATCATTTCTATATCATTTTTTCTGGAGGATTGATCAGTCCATTTTGAAACAAATGGTTGGTTATTTATTTGGTGTCCTTTTCTTTCTTGAAAAGTATTGTCTGACACGTCCCGTCAGTTACCATGGAGTGTCCCTAAAAGAAGGCTGTTTTCAGAATTATATCCATTCTAGTTAGTTTTTGTAGAGGGCATGAAACTGAGCAAGTAGGCTATATATTTATCGAAGGCGTTTGCACATACTTAAACCATTGTCATGTTGAATGATTGTTAATGTAAAGATACCCTATGGAAACCCTACCAATTCCACAAAAATACTATACAAGACGACGTCGGATTGAAGTGGGGACATTGGCTGGGTGAGTGCACTTACGATTACATGCCGTGCGCTAATCATCTTGCCGATTTTTTTAAAACATTATTGCGCTTTGATATCCCAGTGTACTTTGTATTGAGTATACTTTCTGGTTTAAAGAAAAAAAAAAAAAAGCATATGTGTATAATAATAATATAATATATATATTAATATATAATAATAACAATAATAATAATAAAAAGCCTTTGTTCTGTGTACGACAAAGAGGAAGTAATTCGACCTTCAACTTTCAGGTGTTGTTTCTTCTAGTTCTGTCCCTTTGATATGAATTTTTTTAATAGTTAAATAACTATTGAGGAGAAATAATAATAAATATCAGCATGCTTTCATTTGAAAATTATTATTTGTAAGTAGATTGTAAGTATTTTGGGAACTTTCATTTAATGCGTTGAACACGTTTCTTCATCACATTTCATATGAATGATTGTTTGATCTTTCTGGTTGATGGCAGATGCTAAAGAAAAGAACTTTTGGAAAGGAAAAGAAGGAAAAGGGCAGAGCCAGAGAAAAGAGAGAGAGGGCGAGAGAGAGAGAGAGAGAGAAAGAGAGAGAGGGAGGGAGAGCGGGGGAACGAGGAGGAGAGAAAGGAAGACATACATAAAAAGAAAGAGAGGAGAGAGTGGCAACCAAAGCGAGAGAGAGAGGCAGGGAGAGAGAGAGTGAGAGAGAGGGGGGAGACAGAAAGAGAGGGGAGAGACAGAAGCAGAGAGAGGAGAGAGTGGCAACCAAAGAGAGAAAGGCAGCAAGGGAGAGAGAGACGGGGGAGAGAGACAGATAGAGCGAGGAGAGAGAAGATAGACAGAAAGAGAGAGAGGGGGGAGAGACAGAAAGAGCGGGGAGAGAGGGGATAGACAGAAAGAGAGAGAGAGGGGGAGAGACAGAAAGAGTGAGAGAGGGGAGAGACAGAGAGAGTGAGAGAGGGGAGGGACAGAGAGAGAGTGAGGGGGAGCAAGGGGAAGAGAAAGACAGAGAAGAAAAGAAATAAAGAGAGAGAGAGAGAGAGAGAGAAGTCTGGTGCTTTGTGTGCTCATGAGAAATTTACGTTAAATCATGTTGTCACGGGAATTGCAACGTACGTGAGCTGGTCTTTTCCAGGTCTGAGAACATCTTTGGCCGTGTACCTCACCTTTCCATAGTGCGATAAGAAATTTTTGATACTCGTGACTTCCTTTCATATCAGCTGAAGATTTATCCCCGGCTGGCCAAGTCACGGAAGAAAATCACGAATGAATTTCCTAAATTTTATTTACTTGTTCTTGGGCGTATTTACTGGAAAATTGCTCATGATTTATTTTTCTTTTTTTTAATCAAATATAACGTTAAAAAGAAATCTATGGTTTTGCAGCAAGGCTTGGATACGGCGAAATATTATAAAAACCAGAGAAATACTGTGGAGTCGCAGCGAGGATTAAAACAAAGACAGAAATTGGTAAAAAGAAAAAGTTGTCTGTAGCAAAGTCTCGCGTAAGAAATAATAACCAAATTGTACAATAAAACGCAAAGAAAGACAAAAAAAAAGTCAATATTTAAACATCTTACTTCAGGTAAAGGAAAAAAAAAAACAATAACAGAAAAAAAAAAAGGAAAATAAGAAAATCAGTATATATTTAAAAAAAAACAAACTAACGAACAATACCACACAAAGAGCTACGCGTCCAGTGACAGGAAATTGGCGAAATAATTATTATAAAAAACACAGAAAAACTGTGGGGTCGCAGCGAGGCTTAAAAGTTAAAGCAAAGTCAAAAATAGGCAAAAAGAAACGGCTGTATAATTATGAATACGGCATACGTCACTTCGAGCCACCACACATTGACGGACTCGCTGCTCTCCGAAAATCCAACTCTGGGACGCGCAGATTAAGTACTTGTATTTGTATAACATTCTGCGTTTTTTCTTTTTTGTTTAGTTCAGTTTTGTAATTAATTCATTTTTCTATTCTGTTACATTTTATTTCCTGATGAAGATCAATCGATCGAAAGCTTGATGTGTCTTTCCTTTGCGTTTAATTGTATCGCTTCTGTAGTATTTCTTACTGGGTATTATACTGCGTACCGCCAGAATTGACCAAATATTATAGAGACCATAGAAAAGCTGTGGGGTTGCTGTAAGGTTAGGCTGCCTGTGTTCAAAGGGTTAAAGCCAAGTCAAAAATTGACAAAGAGAAAAAGTTGTATGTAGCAAAGCCTCGCCTGGGAAATAATACCCAAACAGTACAATGAAACGCAAAGTAAAAGGGAAGGCAGGAAATGACCGGTATTTCTGCAACAGCCTTCGTCAAGGAAGAAGAAAAAGGGAAAAAAACAACAACAACAGAATTACTTCTTACACCAGGCTTTGCTACGTACAGCTTTTTCTTTTTGCCAGTTTTTGACTAAGTACTCGTACCGCCAGACACAGATAGCTGCTGGCAGTCAAAAAGTGCACACCATAATTTCCTATATTTTTTCCTTAGTAAATCCGGGAAGACCCTATCGTTAGTAAGCCCTGTCAGCTTCTGCCATTATTTCATAGGTGTATATCTTGGTAGCTGCAACAGGCTGTGACGATCCAGGCTTACTGTGATACGTCCTTTAGGCGAAGATTTGCTACGTACAAGGTTTTCTTTTTCTTTTGGCTATATTTTGACTGTGATTATTTCTTTGCCTGTCTGATAACCTTAACGGGGCCCACTTTAACCAACTAGACCAATTGCTCCCAATCTAGCCTTGCGTTAGGATAGCCTAGTCTTATCGAATACACACAACACTACAGCTAAAGAAAGAGAGAGAGAGAGAGAAAGAGAGCGAGCGAATCATACATAAAGAGAGAGAGAGAGAGAGAAAGGAGAGAGAGGGGCAGACATAAGAGAAGGAGGCAGCAAGGGAGAGAGAAGAGAGACAGATAGAGCGGGGGAAGAGAGATACAGAGAAAGTCACAAGGAGAGAGAGAGAGAGAGAGAGAGAGAGAGAGACCGTGGAAACTGAATCTCGTGGTTTTGAAATGGTTTGGTATCGCTCAATGAGATTGTGCATGTAGTTTGCCATGGCCAGGCTAATAAATTACTCTCTGTAACCTGACAGGTGTCCTATAGGCTGCATGCACTCGCATCAGGGTCCCGCGCAAACCTTTCACAAACGTGTTTTCTTCAAATATTAACGCATTATTCATATTAATTAACCCAAATCTCGTTAACAACGCCCCCCAAAATTAATAGAATTACATTCAAATGAAGCAGTAACCATTTACAGTTACTGTGTAGAAGTTTTCCATGACACTCACCTTCAATAACTGAGTTATGCTATCATTTTCTCCATATCCTCTACAGATTTACGTTACTGTTGTCGAACTACGGAGCATTGTAAGGAAAAGCACATGGTATTTTTGAAATGTGAATGAATCTTCTTCATTCATAGAAGAGCGCTTACATTTTAGACCAATCAGGTAGAGCTACCCCAGCCCACGTCATCGAATTGTGTGCACATGTTGTACGGATATGCACTTCGATTTTTTAATGAACTGTACAGACTATGCTGTGAAAGAATGTTGACAAAACAAGAGAAAAATAAAAACAGGCAAAAACTCTTATGTGCAGTCTGGGCAATTTGAACAGGAAGAGAAGGAGAACAGTCACTGCAGGCAGCAAGACAGGTCGGGGAGAACTCGAAAAAATAAATATGGACAGAATTTGTGATTACGGCCACACCTTCCAATTGTTATTTAATTTGTAATAAATACTGTACAACATGTCTTGCATCGGTTAAGCGATCCACCACACAGGTCAGTCCAGAGTACACACAAAACACACACACCGACACACCATTCAGACAGTACAGGGGCACCTGCCCAATACAAGTGTACACAATACAGTTAGACCGTTTACAGACAATACGCAGTCAATATCAACCTAAATTAGCTTCACTCTGCCAGTCACTGCTCAATCCACGCCAATAAAACAGATATCATAATCTTTCGCATTACTGAGCCAACAATCCATCTTTGACACATCCATGGACAATACACAGTCAGCAGTAGCGGAAATTAGTTTTGACACGACCACCAACTGCTCAGTCCACGTCAATAAAACAGAAACCCCAATTAGTTGATTGCTAAACATCTCCAATCTTTAACTCGAAGCGTGAAAAGTCCGTACAAGAACAATTCGATCAGAGTAAAGACAACTTTGTAAAAGACAAAACCCGGATGCCAGCCATCTCATTACCTAAAAGGTACAAAACACAGAAAAGCCACACAGTTACAAACAGTCATGCAATCCAGACTTTTACAAACATCTCAAGATTTACAGTCACTTGTTCAAGCAAGACAGGAGATGACACAGAAAACACAGAACTTAGATTTCAGTCATTTTGTCTCCAAACACGTTTGCAGTATTATGTTGTATTGTCATAATGTAACTTGTACAACTTTTTTCCTTCTGATTTGTGTTCATAACAGAAAATAGTAAAGATTGTGACTAATCAGAGGTGTGGCCGTAAGATTATTGATTATCTGTTACAATATTAGACTTATCGTACGCATTTATTTCATGTTGTCAGTGGTGTTTTTTTGTTCAGGCATGGAGTGCAATTCATCGGGTCAAGATTATTCATTCCTTCGTGGAGTATTTATGTTAGTATTATTTATATCTATACAGTCTATATACATGTCTAAATTTTATGTAGTAGGGCCACAATTAAAAAATGTTAGGATACAGAGGGCAGGACGCTCTAACCTCATATCAAAGCCCTTCCAGATGGGATGTTATTTTTTTTTGGATGTTGATTTTTCACGAAATTTTTCTTGTCTGGGTTCGGGTAGGGATTTGTTCTTTTTAGATTGTAATATAGATCTAAGTATTTATGATAGGTAGTGTACATAGAATGGCAGGGTGTACGAATAAACCACAGTTAGCAGCAGCCAGTGTATGTAAATTGAAAACATAATGATTTAAACATGGACATCGGAAAGTAATGCACAATCTATTACTTACGGGTAAAATAGAATTGTTATGAGTAAAATGGAATACAATGAATCGTACACATTAGGGTTCATGGCCATCGTTAAGAATTAACCTTCATAATCTTCTGGATCCTTTAAGTCCCTCCGGACTCGCACCTACTGTCTCCACCTCTGGAGGTTATGGGACAAGGACCTGGGTTGTGGCAAAGTTTACTGTGTGGTTAAAAAAAAAAAAAACCAAAATGAAACCCCAATAAAAGTGAAAATACATTTTGGTGTGAAATCGTAAAAAACAACAACAACAACAAACTTTCTAATAGCTCAGTGACCAGTGTGTAAATTCATTGTCAAACGATCTCGGTGACCGGCTAAATTTGCCTGATCCGGGGCGCGACTTTTAGATGCTTGAGTCATCCACTACTGCAGACCTTGTGGGGATATGAAGAAGGAAGGATATTCTAGTATTGCATGTACTTTCCCTTTATAATAATCTCCATGTCTCACAAACCTGATAGTGGCACGAGCAAAAAGGGTGTGGATATTGAATATGATAGCGATAGTGAGTTTGCCTGTTTTGAGTTTTGAGTTTGAGTTTAAGGGTTTTAGGGTGTGTGGGCACGATAACAGCCACTTTGAGCCTTTCAGGGTCTCTACTGGCTACTTTATGTAAGTTTGGAATTCAGAGCTTCATTAATTTCAGTTCCACAAATAGAATTAAATAGTTGCACATATACTTGCTTACATCTGTAATAATCTTAAAGAATGTTACGTATGGATTTAAAGAGGGTTTTGTCATTGTGTATAAAAGTTCTTAAATCAATCTGTAGATTTTATCCTCTTTCTAAAAGGACAAGACACGCTGTGGTTCCATGTCAGAAAATAATATTTTCGTGGATCTGCAGGCGTTTTGCTTTCTTCGGATATGCATGAAACTCACACATTCATCTAAAATACAGTATTGATAGTTGAAAATTACATGCCACACATTTGGCGGGGAGATCTTCCATCCTGAAGAAAAAACGGTGTGTGAGGTGAATATGACCTAGACGAGTCTACTAAGGACAATTTCGCCTCTGCGGTTTCACTGAGAGATATGAGTCCACTGTCCAAGTTAATTTTGGAAAATGTACAGTATATTTTGTTGTTTATTTTATCCCATTTTCCTGCCGCGTCGATTGAAAGAATTTATATAAACAAGTGAGTGTTATTTTCAGGTACACCAGTGGACGCGTTAATGTTTCTTTGGCCAGGACGCCCACTATTTCATTTCCTTTGGTGCCAGTGTAGCCAGGGATCAAACAGAGAACATTTTTGCATTCCCTGTTGGACAGAGTGTGATGACGTTGTAACAGCGTATTGATTTCATGGATTGATGCGTTTGTTTTACTGGATTGCTCTAAATTTGGACTTTTTTCTTGTAGGCTCCCCATTTCTCCAAAAGTTTGAGAAACACTCTGCTGCTGTCAGCCGTGAAGAATTACAGCCCAGATACACTGGCTTTGATTTCGTTTCTCTTTCGACTCGATTCCTATAGTTTTGCCGAAAGAGTCAGTCTCGACGAAAAACGAAATGAGAGGAAAGAGGAAGCATTGTACGCTCTAAAAGGCGTTGTGAAGGTTTTTGACATCTTCTCGGCTCTTCGGCAAGACGAATTGGACGTCATTGGGCAAAACTGCCGAGGGCGAAACGAAGCCGAGGCCACGGTGTCCGGGCTCTTAATCTGTGTAAAACTGGGTGTGTGCTGTTTCTTATCAAACCAGATAGAAATATCAAGAGGTTTTTCATATTAGCTAAAGAACATCCTGAACAATTTCAGTGCGGCTGGAGAACCACACTTGCTTTCCCTTCTGGTTAGAATGCGAGTGTTCGTTGTGTCAAAAGGCTGGTGTTAGGAGCGCATGGTACTTTACACTATAAGCCCTTGCTGAGCAGTGGACACAACTCAATATTTTCTCTATTTAGCTTTGTAATTAGACCCCTAACAACATTGGTGTCAAACATTAATTTACCGTGCGGAGCCATTACATGAGACAGGCCTTGGATATCTTAGCTGACATTATTCAATGTAAAAACGAAGCCCAGTGACATCAGAGAAGAGAGCTGTGTTCCTCTCAGTTCCTTGATGGCGTGTGACACTTAAAACACCTCAAGACATTTACCTGGAGAAGAATTTAAACCCGGGAGGAATCACACACGAGGTAATCATTTTAACCACTGAGTCGCTAGCATATTATTACTAGAACTATTTAACCTTACCAGTGCTACCCGAAATTTCATTGTTCTCCCTGATTTTTTTTTTCTTGGTGAGTGTTAACATAAAGGTAAGATATCTGCCTTTTGTATGGAAGTTTCAGTTAGTGACAGTTTCCTGTACATGTTATTGCTTTATTTGATAAGATAGACAGCGGCTGGTCGTGAGGCCTAAACAAATTTTTAATAAGAACGTGTAAATCCAACTAAGATTGTATAGGGATCACGCTTGACAGAGAGAGAAAGAAGGGGGGGGGGGGGAGAGAGAGAAGAAGAAAAAGATGATGAAAATAAGAAAAGGAAGAAGAAGACATTTCACTTCTTATCGGACAGTTCATATAAATTTGTATTTTCCAAATCTGGGGCTTATTTTTCATTTGTTTGTGGCGTTAATTTTCAGACATGACTTCCTGGGCCTCCACAACCTACATGGCAGTTTTAGTCTTCTCTGTGCTCTGCCAAGGACAGGCGGGAAAAATCCATTTCCAACAACTGAATTCAGGTCATCTAAAGATGAGTTCAAGTCATCAATATCCTCACCAAGAAGGACATTTGGATGCAGACATAAGTGTTCAAGGTGTGGGAACGTTTTTTTCAGACAATTCATGGATAGGTGTCACAAAAAATTGTGAAGTGGAAAATCTCACGGTGAACTGTTCGAATGTGGGTCTCCGTGAAATTCCACGAAATTTCTCCATAAATATCACCGTGCTAGATCTAAGTTACAACCATCTGACAGCCATAGATGACAATGCGTTCAGCATGTACCCACAACTGCAGCACATAAATCTGTCACATAATAACATATCTAAACTGAATGAAAGTTCATTTTTCAATCTGTCTTCTCTGTTGAGTTTGGATTTACATAACAATTCTCTGGAAATGGATCGTGGCAGATTTCCTGATGGAGTTTTTCGTCCTCTGATTTCTCTAATGTTCCTCAGAGTTAATCACAACGCCAATGTGAGCAACCCTGAGCTAGTGTACCCTGACAAGGCGCTTTCTTATTTGGTTAATTTGAAAGAGCTGCACATGGATGGTTTGCCAGAACATCCAACCCCGAAATTCGGTAAAGGATTTAGAAATTTGACCAGATTGAGAAAACTTACTTTGGCGGCCAGATATAAGGCTGGATTTTGTAATATGCTTGGCCTTCTGAATCACACGTTTGACAATTTGATAACTCTTGAATACTTGGATATCTCGAATTGTAAGATCCAAGGTAATAAAATTGAAGCTGGGGCTTTTCTTCCTTTAAAGCGTCTGATATCCTTAAATCTAAACTACAATGAAGACAATACTATTGGATACTTAGGAAATTTTTTCCATGGGCTCCACGGAGCTGAAAATCTAACACATTTATACATACATCTCATTGTAAATCGACATTCTTTGGGTTTATGCCTGGACAAATCTATAATCGAGAAAATTCCACAAAGCTTGACTCATCTGGATGCCGGTGAGAACAACCTAGAAGCAGTTGGCAAGGATTTGATTGATCGTCTACCACCAAAGCTAGAAGAACTAATTCTCAGCGGAAACCACTTCGTTTTTGGAGCCTATCTAATGGATCTGCCTAAGATGAAAAATTTGAAACGCATAAAGTTAAGCGGTTCAGGGTATGATTTTCACTTACCAACATATTACCCGTATCAGCTGCATAATGATACACAGAACGTCGAAAAGTCAAAGTGTAGCTTGTATGAGAAAGCAAGAAACAGATTTACACTGCAACTGCCCCCAAATCTGGAGTCTATAGTCATGAACTACGCTGGTCTTAGATACATTTTGTCTGAACTGCATGTCAATGAATCAAATTCCTTAACACATCTCAGCTTATGTGGAAACCATTTCATACATTTAAACGGACCATGGTACGGCCTGCATTCTCTGACTCACTTATACATATCCAATAGTTATGTCATGGGTATTTCTGATGTATTTTTTCAGAATCTGACCACGCTCAAACATCTCGATCTGAATTCGAACCTGCTGCGGCGTTCTCTCCTTGAAACCACGTTTTCTTCTCTGAAGGAGTTGGAATATCTGGATTTGTCATTTAATGACATCGACTATTTGCCTTCTGAGGTTTTCTCACAGCTTACCAACCTTACCACGCTCAAACTCTCTAGAAACCCTCTTTCTTCCTTTGATGTCAACATTGAACAACTAAGGTCTCTGGCGTCTTTAGATCTGTCAAAAACGCACATTTCAGGTCTTTCCGTTACAGTTCGAGATTCTATTGATTGGTTGAAAAGACATGACGTTAATGTATCAGTGTTAATGGAGGCCACACCCATCAACTGCGACTGCGACAATCTGGACTTTCTCAAGTGGATGGTAGCGTCCCCAGCTTTTAAATCGGACTTCAGAAATTACCGTTGCGTCTATGCCGACGCTTTATTGAAGAACATTTCAGATGGCTATAACAGTACACTTGAATTCCTCACCAGAAAATGTACATCAAACCAGCTCATCTTCTTCATCACAGGCTCAGCTACTGCGGTCTTGCTTTGTTTCATCATCGGCGCTATCTTGTACAGATTTCGTTGGAACATCCGATACATGTATTATGCCGCATATCTATATTACAGTAAACATCCTAAACGAAAAGAAAAAGAATTCGAGTTTGATGCTTTCATTTGTTATGCCGATAAAGACATGAATTTCGCTGAAATAATTATGGATCGAGAGCTTACTGATCGAGGTCTGAAGATATTCCTACATGGTCGAGATTTCAAAGCTGGTGAGTTCATAACCTCCAACATCGTCAAAGCAGTTTGCTGCAGCAAAAAAACTGTTGTAGTTTTGACCCGTTCATTGATGGAAAGTCACTGGTGTGGCTACGAGATAGAAATGGCTAAGATGGAAGGCTTAGCCACAGGGAGACAAGTTCTGATCTTTGTCATTATGGAAAAAATTCCCAAAGGAGAACTAGGAAAAGATCTCTTGTATAACATCAATAACAACACTTACCAGGAGTACCCAAAAACGCCCGTGGAGTCTGATCAGCTTAGTCTGTGGTGGGACAAATTGGCCAAAGATATCAAGGCTTGATACGACATGGAGAAACTAGCCGATGATATGGAGGTGTTATACGACATCGAGAAACTAGCCAGTGATATCGAGGCGTTATACGACATGGAGAAACTAGCCAATGATACCGAGGCGTTATACGACAAAGGTTAAGATTGTTGCTGAAATCATTAGGAATTGCTAGGGGCCGTACGTACAAGTACTTATCTCTAACCCAGTCCTTATCCTCAACCCTACATCTTATTGAATCCCTAACCCTGCCCCTTACCCTTTCAACTAAAAAACAGGAGGTAAACAAAAAGAAAATCTGAAAGAATAATTAATTAAAGCTGTCGTTAGGAGTATTTCGGGAGGAGCTCTTTAACTCAGGAGTCACAAAAGGCTTTAAAATATGCACCCCTGTCGCAAAAACTTGGGGGACGTACGTACTTGCAACACCATTCTTTGTTTTTAATATGGACATGTCTTGTCAATTTATGCAACCAATTTGACATACTTCTAGTAAGAAATAATATAAATAACTAGCTGAGGTCCCCGACCCTGCCCGGGATAAATGCTGCTTCATTTTGCCTGTGCCTATTTGTTTATTTTATTTTTGTTTGTTTGTTTGTTTTTAAATAAGTCTTACTGCTCTGCCTTTTTTGTCCCGTACGATAACATGATTTGCGCACGAGTTAGTGTGTTTGATAGTGAACACATCGCAGGAAGTGACAACGAAACCTTAAAATGGCGAACCATGACTCGAAATAGATCTAAATAATGCCGGAACAATGAAAAATGAAACGTATAGAAGCCTGAACATTTCATAATTTCTAATATAGCCCATGTTAATTTCGCATTGATAATATGCTGTTGTGCAAAGTTTGAAGCCTGAGTGTGATGCGGTTCCTGAGCCTCAGGTAACCAAAGTTTCGAGTTACCAAAATAATATATATAGATAATGAACAAAATATTTACAGCTGTTTGGGACCATGGCATGACCTTTCAATGTACTTTCCTTTAAAATCCAAGCAAACCCGAAGCTTGAAAGGTAAATAAACTCATAATCTGTATTTGAATATTATTATGTTAAAGAAAAAATATTCACTCTATCGGTGAACCACGCAAGAGCATTAATTTTCTTACTGGAAACAAAGCACGCTTGAAATTTCTCATATGACCTATATAAATTGGGGTTACGACCTTCATCAAGGTGAAATGAAAACTTGGCGTCATGGGGATATTCCAAAATGCTGCAGTTTACAATTTTTGTGTGTATTTGTGTGCATGTATATAAATGTTTATTTTATATTTGATATCCATATCCACTGTGCCTCACTCTCTCTTCCTAATGAAATTGAAGCAAGGGACGTATGGGTGTAAAAAGGATCACTTATAAATAGATTGGTAGATAGGCAGAGGAGAGACTAACAGATGAAAAGATAGATAGATAGATAGATAGATAGATAGATAGATAGATAGATAGATAGATAGATAGATAGTGAGACGACTCAGTCTTTAATACTGGCCATTGGCGATTGGCTAGAACTTTTATTCATTAAGAACAAAGGCCGCAATATTTGGGACAAACAGACAGAGCCATCACAGAAGAACAAACATCTTTCAGTTGCGAGCAGTCCATGCCGTTGAGGTGGTCGGTACAGAGAGGGACTGTAGTTGTAGGGGGCGGTGGTGTTGTTGTTGTTGTTGGCAGGTCGGTTGTAGGTCCTGAAAATAAAAAGTAAAAAAAAAGAATGAGATTGTGAAGAACCAGCGAGTATGTATTTATAGAGAAACTAGGTCGCTGCGGTAAACAAGAAATGGAAGGGACCATCTTTGCAACAGAGAGCGCGCGCATTTATTAACTGTGATTTGTTCATGGTTTGGGGTTGATTGAAACTATTTAGAGTCCTTTGTAATCTCTTACTTCCAGTGGAAATGTACAAACGCTTGTTGTTTACCGCCGCGAGTTACCTTTCACTCTACGCTAACAGTGGTTTCGCGGAGCTTCCCGTGTCTCGCAGTGCAAATCGACCAACAGTGAATTGTTACATACATACTCGCTGGACGAACGAAGGTTGGACTCGACATTTTTGTTGAAAATGACGCAATGAGCCTTCCTCCGGGGCCGCCTAAACATCATTATGGGCCCCTGAGCAATGCCAGGGATTTTTTTGTATTTTGTATTTATTGTATTTTGTATACTTCTTTAATCCCATTTTTTGGGACATTTGCCTTAGTGTCATTGCAGGCCCAGTTACAACTGGAACAGACGTGTCGTCACCACAGTGTAGCACCTGTCGGCGCTTTTTTTTTTCTCGCGATTTTGGGGGGGGGGGGGGGGAGTAGTAGGGATACGTTTTTTCTTCCCAATTTCGAAAACCAATATAAATTTCCATGCAGAGGGACCCCTAAACCCTTGGGAGCAACTGCCCGTTGCAAGCATTTTCTTCCCCAGTTCAAGAACCGGGAGGTTAATTTGCGTGCATGAGCCCCCCCCCCACCCCATCCCCACCCCCACCCTAAACCCTTGGGGCCCCAGGTCCTTCGTCTCGAACCTAACTGAACAATCTGATGAAGCACATTGTAGGAAGTAGGCTCGGGGGTGGTGGGGATGGGAGAGATGAGGTGGGGAAAAGGAGGAGGGTGGCGGTGATTCACTTCGAAAATAATTGTTACGAAAACGTAGAGAATGCTATAGAATGCCTCGCAGGGGAGGGGGGGGGGGGTCGGAAGATTAGTTTTAACTTTGAAAAAAATGTTCGTCAGAATTAATGCTATATCTATGTAGCCCCTCCTACCGCACCCCCTCTCCCTCCCCCCCCCCTCTTTTTTGTTCCCCTGGAAAAAAAAAATACACCCACACACAGTTGGCTTTGTGTGAAACTCCTGAAGAACTTTGGGTGTTGGCACAAACCTATGACCCCAGACCCTGACAACACTCCATATTGTTGAATATCAAAGATAAAGCGTATGACTTTGACAAATTAATTATTGCAACTCGTGGGCGTGGGTGGGTGGGGGGGGGGTTGGGGTGTGGGGAGGTAGTCAGGGAGATTGACACTGGGATTATATTAAAATAATTAATTCTGTGACCCTTACAAGTCAAAGATTGAGTAATTTGATGATTTACGTACTCGCGTATTGCACGTGGGAAGTTCACAGTCATTTACGAGTGGAAAAACTTGAACATTCTGTTACGAAATGAGGACCAGGGCCGACTTAACATCAGTACGGCCCCCTGGGGAAAGCAATAGGCTGCGGCCCGCCCCCACGCAACTACTTAGAAACTCGCCAGGCATGGGGCCCCATAAACGGTTGGGCCCGTGGGTAACTGCCCAGTGTGCCCATGTTTTAGAAGACTGCTCTGACGAGAACCCGGGGCTTTGTGCCTTTCCTTCCCTATGAGCGATACGATTTTTTTTCCTCATTAGCTAAACATTCAGCCCTACGGAAGTGAACAAGGAAGAAAAAAAAAAAATTCCTGAATTTGTTTGCTTGCTTTTGATTTATTTCCTGTTAAAATGCTGATTTTCAATGCATGTAAATCTGTTTTTATGAAATAGGCTTTGCATCAATAAACCGTTATTAATTTAGCATTTAATTGTATTTCCTAATGATAATGGTTATGTGGAAGAAAGCTATGGTGATGATGATGATGGTAAAATGATAATGATGATAACGTCAATGCTGATGACGAGAACCGATGATGTTGATGATGGTGATGACAACAACGACCACGATGATGTCGATGATGATGATGAGGACAACGACATGGTGGTGATGATGCTGGTGATGACGAAGACAACGATGGTAGTGATGATGATGATGATGATGATGATAATGATGATGATGATGATGATGATGATGAAGATGGTGGTGGTTATGATGATGATTATGATGATGAAGTAGCGATGATGGTGGTGGTGTGATGATGATGATGATGATGAAGTAGCGATGATGGTGGTGGCGATGATAATGAAGATATTGGTGGCGATGATGATGATAATAGTAGTGGTATGATGATAATGACCATGCTGGTGACGAAGATGATGATGATGATGGTGGTGGTGATGATGATGGTGATGATGATGTTGATAATCATGATGATGATAGAAAATAGTCTACATACCTTGTGTGATGGTGCTGGTCATGACTGTGGAACTGCCGGATTGAATTGCTTGGGCTAAGAGAGAAAAAGTTCCGAGTGAAATCATAATGATGTTATTCTAAATCACCTTTCTGGCAGTTGGAAAGTCATAGATCTGCCACACACAAGTTGAACTCATGTGCTTCTCATCGATGGTGAGATGCTGTATTTTTATGGCCAAGGCTTCCTGTGTGGTCTGGCCATCGGATAGATAGATAGATAGATAGATAGATAGATAGATAGATAGATAGATAGATAGATAGATAGATAGATAGATAGATAGATAGATTGATGCGTGGATGGATGGATGGATGGATAGACAGACAGACAGACAGACAGACAGACAGACAGACAGACAGACAGACAGACAGACAGACAGACAGACAGACAGACAGACAGACAGATAGATAGATAGATAGATAGATAGATAGATAGATAGATAGATAGAGGATGGATGGATAGATAGATGGATGGATGGATGGATGAATGGATGATGGCAGACGGGTGGATAGATTGCTGGATGGATGGACGGAAGGACAGACCGACAGATAGCTAGATATAGATAGATGGCATACGTCCTGAATGGATGGATGGATGGATGGATGGATGGATGGATGGATGGATGGATGGATGGATGGATGGATGGATGGATGGATGGATGGATGGATGGATGGATGGATGGATGGATGGATGGATGGATGGATGGATGGATGGATGGATGGATGGATGGATAGACAGATAGGCACGAACCAAAAATCAAAAACACAACAAAAATAGGAATCTAGGTACATTCGACTTACAGCACTTTTGACATTTGTCTGGGCAGATAACGCCCACGAATGATGAACCACACAAGGAATCAAGCATTCCACAGCTTTGGCTGTCCAGGTCGCTGCAGTTGAAGATCGGGTAAGCGGCGGGGTCGATGTCTGGAGTGGTGGCATTATCGCCAGCACTAGATCCCTCACCAACGATGCTCGTCACAATAGAGTTAACCAGTTCGGCTGTTGAGGACGTCGCAGACGGAAAAAGAACAAACAGCAACCGGTTTTTTGGAGACATTATGTGAAATGGACATTATTCGGTTATTGGGGATGTCAGATAAAAGAAAAATGGTATAATTGAAAAAAAGTGATCGTTCATCGAAGAAATCATATAAAAAGAAGGTATTTGATTGATGGAGAAGACACCATGAAGGCTTTCAGGGAAAAGGTTTTGAAATGTGTTTTGACTCATTCAGTTTTTTTAAACGTAAAAGGAAAGTTTTTCGTTACTGAAGGCGTGTTTAATTTTTTTTTTATTCTTTGGAATTTACTGCTAGTTTTCTTCTTGTTTGTTTGTAAAGGGGTTTGTGTGAGAAGTCAATTTTGTTTCACCGATTATTATTATTATTATTATTATTATTATTATCATTGCTATTATCATTATTATTATTATTATATTACAAGAAAAATATCCTGTGTACGAGCGAAAATGAAAAAGGGAAAGAATTACAGTAAGATTCCACGTCTTAATTCCTCCCTAAAGAGGCCTGTCAAGGTGATCCTGTCTCCCGCCCCCCCCCCTCCCATTCCGGCTGATGGAATATTAAAAGTGTCCTAATGTAACGGTTCTGTATCATCTCATAATATGCCAGCGTAAAATGGGCAAGCTATATTGCATCTGTCGACCGACTTTCATATTTCCTCCACGAGCAGTTACAGAGCATTTTTCCCACAGCAGCAGTATTAGGATAAAGAGTTAGGCTAAATAGGAACTGTGAAACACCTTGGTAAATGTCATAACGCGTTTTGAACTAGTGTCAACGTGTGTATTATACATACTCAAAGATTTCAAGTTTTTCAGTAAATGGAGATGGAACAAACAAGAACTAAAATCGTGACATTTATGACTACTTCAATAATAATAATAATTACAATATGATTTAGCCACATTTTCCCCGTATGGAACAGTTTAGTGTTTCCGGTGTTTTACTCACCACACATATTGCAAGTCTGTGGACAAATGAAAAGACTCAGCGGATGTGAGCACACGTCCTCGTGAATGACCAAATCCTGGCAGCCGTTGTTCACGACTGTATCTTTACATACACTGCCATTAAGGGCATCATAAAGTCCGCAGGATTCCGGGCAGATGGACAGGGCTAGACGGTCGTGGCATACGGCCTGAAACACGGGAGATCAATTGAAATGTAGTTGGGACAGTCAAAGTTAGGAGGTCGTGTCATGTGTCCTGAAATGCGGAATATGGTTGGGGTTGGTATAGACAACGTTGAGGGCTCGCGTCATACACCTTGAGACATGGGCGAGAAAAACAGAAAATACGGTTGGCATAGACACAATTTGGGGGTCGTGACGCACGTCCTGAAACTCGGGGGAGAAAAACAGCATTATGGTTGATTTAGACACAGTTTGGGGGTCGCGACCTACGTCCTGAACTACGGTGGAGAAAAACAAGTAGGAATTGCATGGACAAACATAGAGAGAACTGAGGGCGATTGGCTCGAAAAGATGAATAAACTAAGGCGGCCGTGACACACGTCCTGTTGTGACAGGGGAGAGAGAAAATGAGAGTAATAGGTATATGATTGGCCTGTCCAGATGACCAAACGTAGGCGGCCGTGTCGTACGTCTGAATGATTGTCGAGAGAAAAACAGACAAACAGAGATATGATTGGCATAACCAAATGGACAAATTCAGACGGCCGTTTCGTAAGTCTGAAATAGGGACGAGAGAAAAACAGAGAAACAGGGATACGACTGGCATATTAACCAGATGGACGTCTGGACGTGACATACGTCATGGTGTAACAGAAACCAGGAAAATGATAGCAACAGAAATGATCTCTTACATTGGAGCCCATAAGGAGTTTACATTGATCTCCCAACAACTGATCCTTGCAGTCTCCCTTGAGTCTCTCCCACAAGGTATCCCCTGCGACAGTGATGGATGGTGCTGACGTTGTTGTGGCCATCGAGTCGCCGGTGGTAGCATCGGACATGTCAGTGGTTGGCATCATGGTGGTGGATGGCATCATGGTCGTTGTGGTTGCTGGAGGCTGGGTTGCTGCCCGAGACGAAAACATTCACAAAAACTGATATTACCTTTTCCCCGCTTGTAACCATCTTGTGACATTGTGAAAATTTAAAAAAAAAAAAAAGATAAACATTTCTGGGGACATGTTGGTCGAGGGGTAGGGTGTTCGCCTCTCATGCCGAAGGTACCGGGTTCGATTCCTGGTCGGTGCAGTCGTGTCTGAATTTGGGGATTTTGGTCATATTTTCCTGCCCAGGATCCTATGGTAGGTAGAATCGAACACTTAGTCTTCTCGGATAAGGAAGAAAAACTAGGGCGGCCCGTGTGTACGAAGCGCACGTTAAAGATACCTTGGTAGTTGGAAGTCGAAGAAGAGCAGGCCCAACAAGGCCGGCTGCCAGGGTTAGATTAAACTGAACTCTACTCCCCCCCCCCCCCCAACCATACAAAACCAACCTCGACCAGGCGCTGTACTATGGCGACGACGTGTTGCTCCAGTTGTAAATGGGCTGCAAATACTCTAGGGCAAATTTTCCGAAATGGGATCAAAGAAGTATGCAAAATACAAAAATACAAATACAGTTACTGTGGCCGGCGAGCCAGACGTAATTGACCAGCAAAAGTGAGCTTCCCAGATTCCCTCTCCCTCCATGTATATTTTTCACACTGTGGGGAGGGGGGGGGGGGAGGGGAGGAGGAGGGAAGGACAAACTCTCCGAGAACCTTCCAAGGATACGTGCCGAACTTTATGGGTAACACCAAGGACCGTTTCATTGGCTCTGAAACTGAAACACTTCCTCATCTAATCGGCAAAGGACGGTCCTTCTAGGGTTAACCGTTTTACATCACGTCACGTCACGTCACCACTGAGCAGCCCACTTCACAACCAACCTATACGCTGCGCAATACAGGTGGGTGGCTCCTTGCGCAACCTTTCATGCCGAGACCCTCAAAGACTGCCAAGTTTTGCATTACACATTCTACAATGTAAGTTTGCGTACAGAATGTATTATATATTTCAGTAACTTGCAACCTTTGGCATGACCAAACTATACACTTTTCAGGCCTTAAATTTGGCAGGAAGGTGGCAATTGAGATAAGGAAGATGATGGCTATAATTAAAAGTTGTTTACTTCAAGCGTGTATTTTTTTTAAAATGACAATGTTTATTGCTATGTAACATCTGTATTTTTGCATGTTTGTTTCGTTTTACATAATTATATATTTCACAAGATCTCCACCTTTGAAAGCAAAAGGCTTTTTTATTAGACCACCTATACTGACCCAGTTTTACATGTTCATTTCAAATACCGCGGAGGGTGCACGGAAGTTTTTATTATTTTGATTAGTTTGGTTCTTGAATCTATAGAAAATGCATTGTTTCATCGTGCTGTCATTTTCACCTTCCATCTTGGATCCATTCTGTTATAGTACCGTGAAAAGTAACCATATCAAGCTTGGTGCGCAGTGTCCTGGCGCGCATGAGTCCTGAAGCAGGACTGCAGATTACTACTTTTATTGTAAGTAAGAGAGAGAGAGAGAGAGAGAGAGAGAGAGAGAGAGAGAGAGAGAGAGAGAGAGAGAGAGAGAGAGAGAGAGAGAGAGAGAGAGAGAGAGAGAGAGACAGAGAGAGAGAGAGAGAGAGAGAGAGAGAGAGAGAGAGAGAGAGAGAGCACATGATTGTTTATTCCAGGCAATGCCCGGTAATGTCATCTAGTATTATAAGTGTGGGTGGATCTGACGAAATCGGGCTTAAGGCGAAAGACCGAATTCCTGAGCCCCCCTCCCCTCTCCCCCCTCCCCGAATACAAAATTGAAAGATCAGCTATTTTTCTGCATTCAGGTAAAACGCTTTGCTTGAAATCGTCTTAGAAATATTTAACTTTGATTTTTTAAAGGAAGTATGTCGTATTTCACTTTTAACCCAGTTCTGTCGGATCCAGACATAAATTCTTGTTTTCTGTTCTTAATTCTTCTTCTTCTTCTTTCGTTCACCAATCTAAATCTGCAGATTTGTTCTTTTAAGAAAATTTACGGTTTTCTGCAGCTCTGGCAGAGCACCATAGAGTTTGACATTCAGGTCGGTGGGTTTGGGCCAATACGTTTCTCGCAGTGCTGAGAGGAGTGTGCAGTTCTGCAATATATGCACCGTGTTTTGAGGAGACTGGCTGCACCCACATATAGCAGATGTTCCTATTTTAAACTTGGTGAACATATGGTGGTGGAGCCTATTGTGACCAGTTCTTGGCCTGAACAATATTACTTGATCCTCTCTGTTCTTAATAACCTATGCCCCGACACTATTCGTGTAACTGTAGATTTATTTGTCATTTTTGTGTAGATTTGCAACTCGCCTCAAAACCGGGCGTCTTTGTACAAGGGAATACCCGTAATTGCTATGAAATAAAAGCATTCAGAAGGAAGGTGAAATGTGCGAGCAATGGGAAATGAAAGGGTTAACCACAAGTCGAAGATTAAAACTTACTCATGTAGGCTCCAAAATGAGTCTGTAAGCAACTGGTGTCGGAGCAGCAATCCACGAAGCAATGGCCATGGTGATCGTGGTGTCCATGATGACCATCCGGGTTGCTGTTGTCGCATGGATGTTTGTGCATTTCATCATTACAATGCTGATTTCCACAACATGCAAAAAACAAACAAACAAACGAGGTCATATCAATGATTAATGTTGAAGAACCCAAGTGCTTATAGATCCGTATTTCTATTAGTTTTCCCCGCAAGCACAGAGTTATACAACAGACAAGAGAAGGCACTCTGCTGCGCCGCCGCTCTTCCTACCACTAAAAGATGGAGGCAATTCTTGTGACAATCTAGCGCTGCGCCGTTGCCGACAAAAGGAGTGCAAACGACTGTTAAATATAGCCCACATTAATAGCACACAACAAGTGCGCACAATTTTTCAAAACTCTTTTGTCGATACAAACACCGCTATTGATTCAAAACTTACTGAAACAAAGGACTGAGACTAAGCACCGTGAGTGCATGCGATAATCTTGCCCTCCTTTGGAGTCGTCTCGAGGCACTATAGGGTGCACAGTGACTTGACCTGCTTCCCGCTCTATTCTGTCTATTGAGCTCTATGCTGGCAAGTCATCCAATCCTTGGATCTATGCGCACACTAGCCGAATTCGATTGGCCAACTTGTTGGATGGTGAAGTCGTTGTCACAAATCCCAGACTGGGAGATGTAATAGTTTATGACAGGACAACAATCACGAACAAACAAGTTTAACACTTAACAGAACAACCCATCAGTCTCACACATTTATTAAACATAATTATACAGATAATAGCGCAATTACATACATTATATTATTGCAATTAACTGCCGTACAACGGCCTTATTCTCACACACACTCTCCCTCGGATCCACAACCCGGTAGTTACTCCTAAAGGCACTTCGGCCTCAGCCTCTCCCCTCAGGGTCTTAATAGCACATTAATAATTCACTGGCACCGCAGTCTCTCAATATCACCTTCCTATTGTCATACACCTTAGCATTCCCCTAGCACCTCAGCAGGGCAATAACACATTATCATTTCAATAGACATTATCATTTCAATAGACATTATTAGTTCACTAGCCCCTCAGCATGGCAATAGTACATTATCACATTCACGCTCATATCTACGTCCCTGTCCGTGGCCTGACTGCCACGACTTTATGTGCCTCAACTGTCCTGCACTGACAGCCTCACTTCTGGCCTATGTGTGGCCTCCGGCCCTATGCTGGCCTATCCCCTGTGCTCATCGAGGTGGCTCTGCGGCCCGTCCTCGACACCTACAAGAATAACATTACATTGGTATAATACCCTACCATTTCTATTCACTCCACCTCTCCTTACAACCCATGAAGCGTACACACACTAGTTCACCTTTCACTCACCACACATCTTACGGTAACACACCTCCATCGGAGTACACACTACTCACTCGCGCTACAAATCCATGAACTCACTTCCATCTATCGCTCATGGCGCACATTGCTATATCCAATATCACGGACTTCCACATTCCTCACATATACTTATTTACATCATGGTAATAGACGAATATAATATAATACATCAATCATAATAATCAATCAACGTTCTACGTACCAGTCATCACTGGAAAGACTCTCTCACTAGTCTTCTCGACTGCTCCCCTTATGTCCGCCCGATGGGCTCTTATTCACAAGTCCGTTCCGTAGGACCTTCTAACTTGCAGTGATAGTAATACAGCGCTTTCGCCTCATTCAGACCCCCCCCCCCCACTACTCACAACAGCACGCTTAACTTACTTGTCTACCGTGAGCCCTTCTTACTCTACACCCGCTCTGTAGCAATCCCCTTAATTGCACTCACTCCACTCGTGACATCATCCCCCACCCCAAAAAAATTAGTGCAATTAATTTCAAATCGCATCAAGATGACTGTCAACGAGTGAGCGTGAGCAATACCTGCACTAAAAAAATGACCTAGCAGTTCCCCTAGTATATAAAATACCGAAATCAGGGGAAAATATGGGGATCAATATGGCCTGCAATATGCATATATGTGTCACCTCATGAATAGCTTAACTAAACACAATATCTAATACAGAATCAAAACCTAATCAACCTATCAACCATTCTTCATATCATATTTATAATGTCAATATTTTAAGGTCGACTCATTCCCACAGATCCTGTCAATGTTCCTGTCCTCCGATGTATAAGCTCCTGAACTCTTCCCCTAGGCTCGACTAAGGTAGTCGGCGATATGATTGCTGGTTCCTGGAATTGGTTGAATAACGAAGGTATACGGCTGCAAAGCCAATGCCCATCTAGACAAGCGTGGGCTGGACGAACGATTCTTCGACAAAAATGTCAGTGGTTTGTGGTCTGTCTGGATACAAAATTCTCGTCCCATGAGATAACGTCCCAATTTCTGGACGGACCACACAATGGCAAGACACTCACGCTCTATCACAGAATACTTTCTTTCTCTCTGCAATAACTTCCTACTGACGTAACATACAGGATGGAGACATTCGTTCTTCTCCTGTAGAAGACAAGCGCCGACACCAGAGTCCGACGCATCCGTTCTGAGGATAAAATTAGATCGAAAATCGGGTAATATCAGAATGGGTGACGATGATAATGCTGTCACCAAATTATCAAATGCTGTCTGACATTCAGACGTCCATTGGACCTTATCGGGTTGTCCCTTCTTAGTAAGGTCAGTAAGAGAAGATGACAAGGAGGAAAAATTTGGAATGAACTTTCTGTAATAATTTAAAATTCCCACTAAGCTTCTGACTTGTTTCTTTGTTTTAGGGATTTGCAACCCTACTAACTTGTCAATTTTTGTTACTTCAGGTCTCTGAACACCTCTACCCACAATATGTCCTAAGAATATTATCTCTGGACATGCCAAATCCATCTTTGCGGGTTTAGCAGTTAACCCAAACTGGCGTAATCGTTGAAAAATTACTGTTAGTGTCTGAATATGATCAGACCATGTCGACGTATGACATGCTATATCGTCAAAGAATGACACGACATTAGGTATGTCCTTCAACACTAGTCTCATTAATCGTGCAAACGTCGCTGGCGCGTTTACCAACCCAAATGGCATGACCTTAAATTGGAATAATCCAATGGGCGTTTGGAACGCCGTGTATTGTTTAGACTCCTCAGTAAGCGGGATTTCCCAATACCCTTTCGTCAAATCTATCTTGGAAAACCACGTGGACCCGGCCAATGAAGCTATTAATTCCTCCTGAAACGGAATAGGCTCCCTATCGCCTACCGTAATAGTGTTCAATCTTCGAAAATCAATACAGAACCGCACCGATCCATCAAGTTTTTTCACGAGGACGATGGGTGATGAATACGGCGATATTGATGGTTCTATCACATCTAACTTCAACATTGTCTCAACTTCCTTTATGACTCTATCTCTCGAAGAAGAAGGCAGCGGATACGGTCTAAGAAATACTGGCTTATCCGAAGTCAACTTTATTTGGTGCTGAATCACCGTAGTGCGACCCGGCAAATCCGTAACAACATCCGGGAATGACGCTAACAGGGTCTTAAGTTCCCTACTCCTTGAACTCGTAAGGTCAGGGTTAATTTTTACGTCCCTGTAACCTTGTGTCGCAGTTAACTCCGGCAATTGAATTTGCAACTCTTGCTGCGCCTCGGTGTCGCTTACGTCACAGTCCGACTGGTCTACGACCCCCGTACAAGCAATAGAGAAGACAGTCTCCTCTGGTCTTGTCTGTGCACACAGATACTGTGGTCTCTCATAAAATCTCTGTAGCATATTAACATGGAAAACCTTACTCGTTCCATCAATGTGGATAGCGTAATCTACCTTTGAAACAACTCGCTCAATAACATAAGGGCCTTTCCATGTCATCAATAACTTATTATGGTCCGTAGGTAACAACAATAGGACCTTGTCTCCTGGCTTAAAAATTCTCAGTTTGGAACCTCTATCTTTATAGTCTTTTGCTCTTTTCGAAGCGATACCAGAAGCTTCTTCTGCTATAGTGCGCGCTGAAAATAGTCTTTCTCTTAAATCAACAAGGTACTGAAACACCGAAATCTGCTCATCGTCTCCCGATGATGGCGACGTCATCATGTCCCGAAGAACATCAGTTGGACCCCTAGGACTACGACCGTACATCATTTCAAACGGCGAGAATCCCGTTGACTCCTGCCGTACCTCTCTGTACGCGAATAACACTGCAGGGATATATCTATCCCAATCTTTAGGGCGGTCAGCAGCTACCTTACGCAGCATCGACTTTAACGTCGAGTTCAATCTCTCGCACATGCCATTAGCCTGCGGATGATAAGGGGTGGTAGTGATGGGTTGTATGCTGAATAAGCGGAACAATTCCTTCATCATCTCCGACGTAAATTGCGCGCCCCTATCAGACAGAATTTGCTCTGGTATTCCTACCCTAGCGAAAATTGCAAACAACGCTTCCGCGACTGCCTCAGACGTTATGGTTCGCAGAGGAACCGCCTCTGGCCATCTCGTAGCATTACATATGACCGTTAAGAAAAATCGATTCCCCCTATCGGTCGCTGGGTGAATGGGGCCAACAAGGTCTATCGAGACCTTTTTAAACGGTTCCGAGACCGTGGGGATCTTCTGAAGAGGAGCCTGGGGTGTACGACCCTTATGCGTCGTCTTTTGGCACGCACTGCACGTCTTACAATAGACTTGCACATCTCTGTGGATCGATGGCCAGTAAAAATTTTTAAGAACCCTTTCTTTGGTTCTAGCTATCCCCATATGACCCGCTAATGGGACATCATGTGCCAAATGCAATACTGTTGCGATCAGCAACGCTGGCACAACGACCTGCTTTAAGATGGAGGCCACCGTTACGTACTTACGGAACAGAATGCCCGCCTGAACAATAAAGGAGGACGACCCGTTCTTATATCTCCTCGTTTTCTCTGTTCGCGCTTCCCCAAAACATGGGTTTAATGATGGATCCTCCCCTTGTAATCTCGCCAAGCGCTCTGGCGTGATATCTAGGTTGACCGCTGGCGTCGCCAAAGGTCTAATCTTATCTTTATCAGCTACCCGTCGACGTGTTTCGACCGCGGCGCAAAAGTCAATACCTTTTGATTGCGACCATGCTTGCACGTTCTCATCGGAAGGGGAAACCACCCGTGATACATTCCCAATGATGAGCTGGGCGCCTGGAAAACAACCAACGACTGCTTCGACTTCCCCGCCAAGGAAAGGTGTAGCTATCACTATTCTTGCCATGGGTAATTTCTCAATGGCCCCTGAAAATTGGATGCACGGGACAGTCTCGCCTGTAAGCTGTGAATCCCGAATGCAGTCCCTATGCACTACCACAACGGTAGATCCTGTATCTCGTAAAACCGAGACCGGTTCGTCCCCAACAAACCCCGGATAAACCCTAAGACCACCTCCTGTATGACATGAATTTATAACGGGGATCTTTCTCCCACAAGGTAAAACACCGGAAGATAATAACTTCTCACAACTGGGACACTTAGAATACTGTCCGCCTCCGTTGTCCGATGTAACACACGCAGCCGCATGATGAAATTTATTTGGGGAACATGGACTGGAGCTACTGTCCACGTTCGCCGCTATCCTACCTGCAGGGCAATTCACGCTGATGTGATCTGCTCTACCGCAGTTCCAACACTTCGCGGCCCTACACTCGCGTGAAAAGTGACCCACGCGTCCGCAAGTCCAACACTCCGCTCCCTGTGCTGCACTAGGCCTGGGTCCCCGTGACCCATCGCGACCGGAACTAGAGTCCCTATGCCGTCGGTCATCGCCAAAGGTCACAACTCGCCCCCGGCCATTACCGCGACCTAGCCCTCCTGCTCGGTCAAACTTACCGGATCCATATGCCGGTGATTGGTGATAGCCCCTACGCTGCCCCTGGGCTTGCCCACTATAGGCACCACGCTGACGCGACCTGTCCCCAAGTCTTGCCGGCGACCCTTCGACAACGGCGACGTACCCAGCATCTTGGACGTACGCCCTGGCGACTGGTTTGGACGGATGTGCCGTACGGTATGCTTCCGCCAACTTAGACGCCTCCTGCACCGTCGTGGGTTCGTTCTCTTTCAGGAAAGCCACCAGATCTTTGTGGCACGACGCGTACAGCTGGTCACGGATCATTAAGTTTTTCAGTTTAGCAAAATCCGCGCCCACATGCGCCAAGTCTACCCAGTTCGCGAAATACTCCGTTAGTCTCGCGACGAAGGCAGCAAAGTCCTCCCTGGTATCTGCACGTGCCCGCCTAAACTGCTCCCGGAAATATTCCTCGGTACGCGCAAATCGGCGAAGCAGCAAAGCCTTCAGCTTATCGTAATCTTGCACGTCTTCGCGCTGTAGCTCTTTAAAGTAGGTTAACGCTCGCCCCTGCAACAGCGACGCCAGGTACGTGGCCCATAATTCCTTATTTTCCCCCCATTGCAATTGTGCGTTCAGTTCGAACCTGTAAAGGAAGGCGTCTATGTCGTCCTTCCGGTCGTCGAACGTAGGGAGCTTAATCCTAACGCCACCTTTATTGTGTACCTGCCGCTCAGCCGTTTCCGCTGGCGTATTCTTCTTGAGTTCTAACTCCGCAATCTTTACTTGCGCCTCTATCTCCTTTAACCTTATCTCTTGCTCCCTTTCCTTAGCCTGTCTCTCCTGTTGCTGAGCTTCTAACTCCTTTAACTTAAACTCCCTCTCCTGCTCCTGAGCCTTATCCTTAGCCTCTCTTTCCTGTTGCTTAAACTCCCTTTCCTGTTCCTTATCCTTAGCACGCTCATCGCGCAAATCCGCCTGCTGTTCTTTAATCCAGCCGCGTAGCTCTTCTCCCTCCAGGCCAAGTTCCTTACCCAACTTCATTAGTTGTTGGAGTTCCGCCATTTCACAGATTTATGGTTATGGTATGTATACTATGAAAACGGCTACCCTGTCGGTATGATCACTAACAACACGACCAGAGACCTGAGATCACACCAGATATAACAATACCCAGTTGTCTCAAATACAATTCAGAAATTTACCTACTTCCTAACTAATTCTATATTTATAAAACGTATAGCACTATTAATAATAAAAGAAAATAGAAACGACAAGAATGAAGAAATTCAGTAGAGGGACGACAAGTACGTCAAGGACAACGAACCAGACTAGGACAAAGCTTCTGCAAAAAAAACTATAATGGAAAAAAAAATGCAACCTACTACGCCGATTACACTACAAGCTACGAACAAGAACAGAGTCTGAAAAAAAAAAACGTATCTACAGAAAGGTAGAAGAGGGACAAGAGAAACGTCTTCCTAAAACAACCAGGAAGATGGAACGGCACAATCTAAACAAAAATACAGGTCCCTACAGAACTGTTCACTGTGATGAGCGTGGTTCCTAGATTAGCCCACCTCCCGAAGAGGACAAACTACGCTCACCACAGCAAACCCGCGCCACCGCCCGTACAATAAATTACAACGAAAACAGCAAAAACAGAGAAAAAGACAGATTAAAGGAACAGCCCCCAATCCAGGGTACAAAATTTCAGTTTCACTTAACTTCGAATTTTGAGTTTAACTCCTCCCCTTAATCGGAGCTCTGGCTGCTTGTCTCCTCAGGCTGCACGCACACTCTGCAGAAATTTAAGTACACATTAATACATATTCATCAAAATACATGCATCAATACATATTCATAAATATACATAAATCATACCATCATGAAATTTCCATTCATCCGACGAACAAAGACAACAGCACAAATTCCTAGCACAACAGAAAAAAAACTAGATATAATGAATACACAATGTCAAAATGACCACAGGTAAACAGGACGAGCCCCCAGTGTCACAAATCCCAGACTGGGAGATGTAATAGTTTATGACAGGACAACAATCACGAACAAACAAGTTTAACACTTAACAGAACAACCCATCAGACTCACACATTTATTAAACATAATTATACAGATAATAGCGCAATTACATACATTATATTATTGCAATTAACTGCCGTACAACGGCCTTATTCTCACACACACTCTCCCTCGGATCCACAACCCGGTAGTTACTCCTAAAGGCACTTCGGCCTCAGCCTCTCCCCTCAGGGTCTTAATAGCATATTAATAATTCACTGGCACCGCAGTCTCTCAATATCACCTTCCTATTGTCATACACCTTAGCATTCCCCTAGCACCTCAGCAGGGCAATAACACATTATCATTTCAATAGACATTATCATTTCAATAGACATTATTAGTTCACTAGCCCCTCAGCATGGCAATAGTACATTATCACATTCACGCTCATATCTACGTCCCTGTCCGTGGCCTGACTGCCACGACTTTATGTGCCTCTACTGTCCTGCACTGACAGCCTCACTTCTGGCCTATGTGTGGCCTCCGGCCCTATGCTGGCCTATCCCCTGTGCTCATCGAGGTGGCTCTGCGGCCCGCCCTCGACACCTACAAGAATAACATTACATTGGTATAATACCCTACCATTTCTATTCACTCCACCTCTCCTTACAACCCATGAAGCGTACACACACTAGTTCACCTTTCACTCACCACACATCTTACGGTAACACACCTCCATCGGAGTACACACTACTCACTCGCGCTACAAATCCATGAACTCACTTCATCTATCGCTCATGGCGCACATTGCTATATCCAATATCACGGACTTCCACATTCCTCACATATACTTATTTACATCATGGTAATAGACGAATATAATATAATACATCAATCATAATAATCAATCAACGTTCTACGTACCAGTCATCACTGGAAAGACTCTCTCACTAGTCTTCTCGACTGCTCCCCTTATGTCCGCCCGATGGGCTCTTATTCGCAGGTCCGTTCCGTAGGACCTTCTAACTTGCATTGATAGTAATACAGCGCTTTCGCCTCATTCAGACCCCCCCCCCCCCCACTACTCACAACAGCACGCTTAACTTACTTGTCTACCGTGAGCCCTTCTTACTCTACACCCGCTCTGTAGCAATCCCCTTAATTGCACTCACTCCACTCGTGACAGTCGTGACATTGATTTTTAGCGAGCTTCAAATTAATAGTCGGCTGGTCATGACGTCACCATCCCACTAGTTTGCCGGTTGAAATCGGCTAGTATGTGCCTAAGCTAACAGCCTGGCATATCAGCCGGGGCACACCCTCTCCTTTAGCATTGCTTAGGTTCGTTATTTACGCCGTCCTCTTTCTCCATGCTACAGCTGCACTTTCTGTCTTTCAGTTAGTATTTGTTTGGACAGTTAGTTTGGACAGGAACGGAACTAACACAACAGCCACTTCAGAACGAACCTCTGCAGTTTAGAGGCTGTTATTATTATTGTGACATTTGGACTAACAACGGACGCTTGTTTTGATGAAGTAGGAAAGTGAGAAGAGCTCAAGCCTAGGTTCTGTATAGACCAGGGCCAAGTAAATAAGCCACAATCATTTGCAGTAACAGATGTCATTTATTCTCTGTTTTTCATAAGGCAAATAAAACAAAAAAAATATCCAAAAGGCAACTACCAGGATGTCATAATATAGGCAGTATTGTCTAAACATAACCACACGTGGGGACAAGGTGGTCTAGAGGCAAGGTGCTCGCCTCTCATGCCAAGGGTCCCGGGTTCTAAACCCGGGCAGTGCAGGCATGTTGGAAAGTGGATTTTTCTCATATTTTCAGGTCCTTGGTCCTATTGGGGGGTAGGATCGAGTAGTTCTTGGAAATTGGATTTTTCTCATATTTTCAAGTCCCTGGTCCTATTGGGGGGTAGGATCGAGTACCTAGTCTTCTCGGATAAGGACGAAAAAATTCGGAGGGCCCGTGTGCACGTTGCGCACGTTAAAGATACCTTGGCAGTTGGAAATCGTAAAGAGCAGGCCGAAAGGCCGCTGCCCGGGCAAAATTGAAATTAACAGATTAAAATTTATCCATATCATCTCCCCCTCCCCCCCTCCCCCCCCCCCCCCCAGAACAAGAAATAATAAAACAAGTAAAGTGAGGTGTAAATGCCAAGGTCAGCGAACCTCCTAAAATAAAGACCTCAAATCAAACATAACCACACTTAAAAAATTAAACTCACTCGCTAATAGGTACCCATGAAATGAAAAAAGTATAATGAGCTCGGGAAAAAAGAAAAACAACATTCATTTGCTTGGGTTCCTTAGAAACATGTTCCTCTTTTTAAAAAAAATATGACATCGTTTTCTAGAAATATCCCCAGTCTAATTATGAAAACCGTACAGGAGTGAAAGGCCCAGTTGTGCAAGAGAAAGAAAAGAAAAATAATGTATTATCGAAATATAATTCTTACCTTACATACACTTTTCGTTTTATAAATAAACATTCGAAATCGTGCACCCCTTTTAAATGAATAGAAGAAATAGGCGAAATCCTTCGAAGAGTTCTTAGCCCATTAGGCCCGGTGATACACAGAAATTTATCACTCGACTGCAGTTCCCACAAGACCTCAAGGTGAGGAAAGTTATTTCACCACTAAACCAACCAAATGATTATGTAAACTTCTTAAGAACAAATCCTCACAAAATCAGAATGTTCCCACGAGCAGAAATGGAAACGGGGCCCAAAGGGTTAAAATAATTGGCCAAAAAGAGTTTATCATCTACACTTGTGTGAAAGCACATATCCAGTTTCATGATATATAGAACGAGCGATTTGTTCTTCTTATTATTGCAGAATACAACCTGTTTTATAAACGAATCTCATTCTTGTTTTGGGAAGTTCAAGTTAAATACCCCATTAGCATCAATCTGTAACGTGATACAAAAGGCATGCAAAAAAGCTTCAAGTACTTACATGAAGTTCGTGGTCGTCCTTGCACTCTCCCCAAATTTCCCCTGCTTCTCTGACAACTTGACAGAACTGGATACAAAACATGAGAAAATTAGGCATAGACCATGAGGCCAAATTGTTGTGCTCTTTGGTAACTTAGCAGAACTGTGTACAATATATAAACTAGTCAATTGTCAGGCACAAACGGTGAGACCAAATCTGCTCTTTGGTAACTTGGCAGAAAGTACAAAATATAAAAAATTAGACATAGGCCAAACCTGCTCTTCCGCAATTGGGCAGCTAGAAGGTACAAAATATGAAAAAATTAGACACAGACAGAGGTCCAGATCTGCTCTTTGGTAACTTGGCAGAAGGTAAAAAATATGGAAAAATTAGACATAGACTATGGGACCAAATCTGCTCTTTGGTAACTTGGCAGGAGGTACAAAATATGAAGAAATTAGATATGGACCGTGGGACCAAATCTGCTCTTTTTGGTAAAACTTGGCAGAAGGTACAAAATATGAAACAAATTAGATGTAGACCATGGGAGCACGAAACGAAAACGGAAACGGAAATATCAAAAACCTTTTACTTAGTGAAATAGAAGGAATGTTTTCATTGCAACGAAAGGCCGTTTCCGTACATATGGAAACACTCTTTCTTTTTGTTATTTAATGGATTTTTGACCCTTCCGTTGCCGTCTCCGTTTCCGTACTCATGAAAACACAGTTTAATACTTTTTTGTATTAAAAGTATTCATCTTCAGATTTTAAAGATAATGCTGCGTTTGGTTTTTTTAAGCCCCCTTCTCTTGTTGTAGTATTCTTGGGTCCAGCTTACCTGCCCCGACATACATAGCTTGGCTGTATCTACGCAGTGCTGCATGTTTGATGTGAAACAGTCCCCAGGGCACAGCAACCCATCTGTAATAATGTTCAGCATTAAGTCTGGGTTTAGTTCTCAATATACGTAACAGATGATGAATATCTGTACAGGTGCTGTGTTATGCATAATATTGTATTTTTGTGTTGCAATTTGCACCGAAGCATGCCTTTCTATGCATGTATGTATATATATTATGTATGTTTTTATGTATGTATGTATGTATGTATGTATGTATGTATGTATGTATGTATGTATGTATGTATGTATGTATGTATGTATGTATGTATGTATGTATGTATGTATGTATGTTTGTATGTATGTATGTATGTATGTATGTATACATGTATGTATGTATGTATGTATGTATGAAGTTGTTGGGTTTCACTAACAGTGAAATAAACCAGTTTTGTAAATTCATGAGTATCAGTGCTATTATTGGGTCACACAGGGTCTGGAAGAAAAGATATCATTTAATCTAATTCATCTCTAACAATATTTTGTCATATACAGTAGCTTTCAGTGGTGCATTCACTCCCTTTTTTCTTCGTTTTTTATCAGTCAAAAGGCTTTTATCAATGCAATGCATGTTGGTTATTCCATACACTATATTACTACTATGCATTCTCATTACAATGCATGTTGGTTACTCCATACACTATATTACTATTATACAGTTTCATTGCATTACACTATTTAGGTTGTTGGTATGCTTGTAAGCTGATATATTATGTTGAATATGTGATTATGCAATTGGATTGTTCATTGCATGTAAAAAATCATATAGTCAATAAAATTCTCGAAGTATGTATGTATGTATGTATGTATGTATGTATGTATGTATGTATGTTATTGTCAGGTCAGAAAAATCTGCTACTGGTAACATGTAATCCAGTACAACCTGTTTCATGAACTGGTACGCTAGCATGGTATCAGTGGGCGTGCACCTATCGGTGCAAACGGCCAGGGCGGAGGAGGTTTCATCTAACCCAACGGCCACATGCTAGGGCACAATGTGACCCTCAGTACTTGAGTCCTTCATATTGGCCCCCGGTAGCGGTGTGGTCATAGGCTTGTTTGCCTAAATCACAGACGAAGAATTGAGCAAACTTCCCGGACGCAGCTTCGAAGCTGGCGGCAGCAGGCCAGTGGTTGATTGATAGGGCAGATGGCAATATACCGTCACTCTGGCCTGGATATCGTGACACAGAGCATCCACCAGTATTGGTGTTCTTTGGTTTGGGTCTTTCACCCTAGTCAGTTGGGACTGCGAGGCTGTGGAGTAGCCTACAGGCAGCCGGTCAGGCAATATGACTGTCCCTCTGGCATCCTCCTGCACCTGGATACATTTCCAGTCGTCTTGACCCTGTCTTGCCACTTGGATAAGTTGTGTCCAGGCGAGAGAGTGAGTCTGATGTTTGCGCAGCTCTTTCTCACTAAAAACAAATTCTTTGCGCCAGTCTTAACACTCACCTCGTCTTCTTTCATCTTTGTCTCGTCTTCTTTCCTCTCAAAATTCCAACGGCGATGGGCGAGTGCGGTGGCAGCAGGTTTGGATAGACTGGAAGCTGTTAGCACAGACCTACACGTTGGTGGCTGTGGGCTATGGTCGCTTCATCGTCGATTGAAGTGGAGGCGTGGGGAGGCAGCACCCACAGTAGCTGAGCAGCCTTATTTAAGGATAGCACTGCTCACCTCAACTGAGGAAGGGGCTAGAAAAGGTGCCCTAAAGAAAGCCCACTTCACATCACCCTGACTGGTATACCGCGACCAGTGGGGATCCCTTTTTGCGGTCGAAACAAAAAGAAATTCAGCTTACTCAGGCTAGGAGCCTGGAATATACGCACACTACAGGACAACTCAAACAACCCGGAAAGACGCACTGCACTTATTGCCATTGAGCTCAGCAGGTACAACCTGGACATAGTGGCACTCAGTGAGACCAGACTCCCTGATAGTGGCCAACTCAAAGAGCTCAGTGGTGGATACACCTTCTTCTGGAAAGGCAAGGGTGCAGTCGAACCGAGACAGCATGGTGTTGGGTTTGCAATTAAAAATGACCTTGTCAGAAACTTGCAGTCCATGCCAATTGAAATAAATGACAGGCTAATGACACTCAGGATCCCACTTGGGAAAAGCCAGTCAGCCACCCTCATTAGCGCATATGCGCCCACCATGACAAACCCAGATGAAGCCAAAGACAAGTTCTATTCTGATTTAGAATCTGTCATATGCTCTGTCCCGGCAGCTGATAAGCTGATTCTCTTGGGGGACTTCAATGCTAGGGTTGGCTCCGAAATCTCAGCGTGGCCAAATGTTTTGGGCCCTCATGGAGTTGGTTCATGCAATAACAATGGGTTGCGCTTACTTACTTTGTGCGCTGAATTTGGCCTGTTCAACACAAATTTTAGTCTCCCCGTGAGAAACAGAACGTCATGGATGCATCCCCGCTCAAAGCATTGGCATCTCATAGACTATGTCATTGTGAGGAAGACTGACAGAAAGGATGTCCTTGTAACAAAGGCGATGTGTGGTGCCGAGTGTGGAACTGACCACAGACTCATTGTTTGCAAGCTCAGACTAACATTGAGGCGCAATAGACGCCCTCAAGGGAAAGCGCCACCTAAACGCCTAAATGTTTCAAAACTCTGCTCAGCTGAGAAACAGAGCGAGCTCTCATCAGAACTCTCCTCAAAATTGGATTGCGTGACTTTTGACCCTGAGAACATTGAACAGAGCTGGACTGACCTAAATACGACTGTACACTCTTGCGCCAGCAGCACAGTTGGTTTTCCTGTCCGCAAGCACCAGGACTGGTTCAATGATAATGATAATGAAATCAATGTGCTCATCAAAGAAAAAAATAGTCTCATCCAAGCTCACTGCAGTGACCCCTCTTCCACAGCAAAAGCTGATGCACTGCGTG